>BSBK01003055.1:0-471164 GCA_027943335.1 Chamaecyparis obtusa | reverse complement strand
AGTTTCAAAGTTTGTCATACATTCTGGTTGAAATTTTAGTTTCAAGAAATCAGGAGTATGCTATGTTATGGTTTTGTGAAGATAATGGTTGTATAAAATCAGATAGAAATATTTGTGACAGAATATGATGTGTTGATCACATAAATGGTTAAAATAGAAATTCCAGCATTCATGGAGCAAGATTTGTTTTCTAGATCTGAAGTTTATGAGCGGCATCTTGGAAATGATAATGTAGAAATGGATACTGCATCGAGTTGGCAAAGAGTCCAAGAGGAAGCCCTATTGATTTTGAGAAAAAGGGTAGGAGAAAGAAACAATGAGTCAGCATTTTCATTTTATCAGAGGTTTTCTAGTACAATTGATAAGCTTGTAATGGATATTGATTTCCTAGAATTAAAGTGGGTACCATTATTTGTAGAGCTTTGTGTGCCAGAATCCTGTGATTTGTCAGCTTCTTGTATAGAAGAAACAACTAAATGTGTTAGAAGATGGATAGATGAAATTGAAAATGTTGAATCCAGAATTAGTTGTGCTGATGCTGAATCTACTTGTGCTAGTAATTGTGATTATAATGCCGACAGTGAAGTCTATGAACAACAAGACAATGAGGAAGAATCTGTAACTGAAAGTGATCCCGTTGAGTTTGTAGAGTTCCCTTATTCTCAGCATGTAGATGATGACTTCTTTTTTCAGCTTGGGAATGATTCATGTGAGCAACAAGATTTTGAATACGATGTAGATGAAAGTGATACCGAATCTTTTGCACAAGATGATATAAATCAAGGAGTCTTGTCTCTTGTTTCCAACAAGGAAGATGTATTTAGTTTTGAGTAGGAGATCAAAGAAAATCGACAAGAAGTTCAATGCCCACTAAGTAGTGAGAAGATTTCAGAACTCCTAGATGTTGATTTTCAGAGATATGCACACACATTTGATTCTAGAGTTTCATGCCCGACAGATATATGTTTTGACAAAGAGAGTATTAGCGGAGGTATGAAATGTGAAAAATATTTTGAGTTTCCTTCTCCTATTTTTGAAGTTCATGACATGCAGGTTAAGAGTACATATGATTATGATGAATTTACTACTATCATGTATGATAAGTATGAAGATGTATGTGCTGCTACAGATTTTGATTTTCATGAACTTAGTCTCACTAATTCTTGTTTGAACCATGATGCTGAAGAGAAAGACAAATCTGAACATGTGTTTTCAGATTTACAGGCATTCTTCTTTAGTTTGCAGGCTGATGTAAAAGAAGCCTATCCCATGATGCAAACTGATGTTGTGAATGTGGATGTAAGTTCAGATTTGCAACACATGAGTGATTGTGATTTGGGTTTAAATGAGGAAAAGAAAGAGAAATTTGAATATGTATTTTTAGATTTACAGTCTTTTAATGAACCATTTGATCTTGGTAACACATACACCTTTGAGCAAGATGATGATGGAGTTCACTCTTAGCAAGAAGATATACGGTCCAAGTTTTATTGGAGCATGTTTTGTTCAAGTTTGCAAAGTACGATGGAAAAAGATTTGTTATTCTCCATGCAAACTCATGAGCAAGAAGTGCCTAATTTTTCCAGCCAGTTGGATGAGCTGGAATGTTTCTTCATTCAGTTTAATGATGATCATGCAAAGGGAAATGAACATAATGATCAAAATTTCCAATGTTGTGATGATTTTCAGCCTCAAGACAATGGTGAGTTTGTTGATCATGTTTTGTATGTTGAACTGATGAAGAATGTGAGTATTGTTAACCAAGCAGATGTGAATGATACTTACAGCTTGCCTGAATGGGATGGAAATGCAAATCATGTCTTTGACCAGGGTAAGCATTGATTTCAGTTGAATTTTTTGTAAATACTTGTACAGTTGCTTTGCTTTGTGTAGTGTAGTTTCTTTCAATAAAGGAGCCTCAGAACTGAATAAAAGATTTGGAGTAATAAGAAGATGAAGTTGTTTTTGGAGTGATAAGGAGAAGCTGGTTTTCAGGTGGTCTTCTCTTCAGGAGATTCTAAGATTCTTGTGTTGATCTTACACTCAGCCATACCCAGACAGAGCCAATGTTGGTACTCAAAATGCAGTTTTGAGGTACCAAGTAAAATGCTTGCTAAAGTGTTCCTTTGGGTCCAAAATGCACATGTGAGAAGGATGTTTCTGGGTCCTGTCATGAGTGGAGAGTGATTTGACACCTTTCATATATCCTGTTGAGTCATTTTGAGCTTTTAGTTCGGGTATTGAAAGGGGTTTGCATCAGTTCATTTCTAGGTCTCTAGAGTCAAAATTTGTGAGTGTGAAATCCACCCGGGAGGGTCACTTTGAGCTTGAATATAATAAGTCCTGTTGAGTGTCATGAAAAGGTGGATTAGGGGACTTGTCATATGCATTACATGCAGCTTATGTTTCAATTTTTAGGTCATAGTGATGATTTTTGATGGGTTTTGCATCCACTAGTTCGGGGGTGTTTTCTTAAATCTGCCTGGTGCACCTTTTCATAGTTTTGTCAGAGGCCCTGTTCATGATCTTATAAGTTACATTCTGTGATTGGTCATGAAAAATGTGTCATTGCCTTGCATTATAGACAAGTTTTTATCTACCCCTGTCAATTTGTAGCTCGTGATGAATCCATTTGATGAGAAATTGAAGCTGGTTCCATTTGCAGCTTTCATTTTTTGCACTGTTTGGTTATTCACCAGTTTTGCAGAGCCCTAATTTACCTATGAATAACTCATGCCCTATTTATCAGGTCATCAGTATGTTTGTCTCAGTGTATAGTAGACATAAAATACTTCCATGTTGTAAGATTGTGGCTCTTGACGTATTCATTTGGTCAATTTGCCAGACCTTTTTTGTTTGCAAAAAGTGCAAATTGCCCAGTTATGTTTTCTGCAAGTTTGTCAGAGGCCTTCTTTGCCTACTAATAACTTTTCACAGGATGATCCTATTGTCAAAATTCTTGTTGTCTTGTATTTCTAACAAGTTGTACTATATCTCATTCTAATTCGAGCATCCTGCCAATCCATTCATGCACTTTTCAAGGCTAATTCCAGATGCAGTTTTTGCTTTTCTGATGACTGTTTGCAGATGCAGAATGAAAAGGGAAACTTCAGAGGTTAATAACTTTTGCCTCAGGTACAGTCAAGGGATTTCATTTTGGAAGATGATTCTATGTATCTCAAAGTCTATATCAGTCAGACGGCAGATTTTTATCAGTGGTTCTAGTTAGTTTTTAGAGCCAGTTTTCGGGCCTGTTCTCGTGATTTTGGTGGTTTGAAAATTTAGTTTTTCTGACATTTTGGTGATCTGGGTTTGTTCGTTCTTCAATTCTCGGACATCCTGGTGATGTTTGGAGCAATTTTTGGTTCAGGTATTTGAAGTCAATTTTTTTTTAGCCTGACCCACTCTGGACCCGGCTAACTTATTCAAATTGATAAAGGTCTTAGGGGGTTCGATGTGTCTAAGAAGGGATTTTAAAATGGTAGACAATAACATGCCAATATGTTATAAAATGGAGAGTGCACGAACCTGCATATGGAAAAAAAGGAATGTAAGCCAATTTAGTCTTAAAACAAATGTGGGGATGGTGCATTAAGTTTTAAGTGGCACATGTCAAAGTGCAACAACATTGAGTGGTGTTCGTCTAAGCTACATACTAGATCAATGAGATTGGAGACACCATTCCAAGCCTTAAAATCAAAGATACCAGTTGCACAAGTAGTTGAAATAAAGATGTGTGAACCTGGCTGAGGAAATATAGCATTTGTAAGAGAAATCCAAGATGTTCTAATGGATGATAAGCTTTGTGTCTCTTGTGTTAATTTGTATGGTGCTAAGGACACTAGAAGGCATGTACTTTCAGCGATAAAACATTTTGATTGTCAATGTTGCATGGAACCATTGGAGTCATCTCTTGATCCCTTCATGGAGGATTTATGCTACTATTAGAAGACCAAAATGTCTGCAGATTGCACGATTTGATGTGAGGCCACCAAGTAAAGGTGCATGCCTATTTGAAATAAAGGTGTTCAACATAAGAGGAGGCACGATCTATGAAGTAGATGTCAGCGTAAGAGGATATGATGGAGATTGCCTGCACCATGGAATGAAAGGGAGGCCTCCGTGCTAAGTGAAATGCAAGGAAGATTTGCATTAAGTAATATACAAGGTAGCACACACTTTTTCTATATTGCCCTGCATAGTATTTGAAGGGTGCGTGAACTCCAAAAGTGTTGGGGGCTATTTGTTTTATGTTCGAAGCTGTTAATAATCTCCAATGCAGCAACCAACGCAATAACAAAACAAAACTAGTGCGTGATTTTGGAGAGTGAAGGATCCACGCCAGTGAAATGGAACAGCCAGTGTGGTGATTACTTGGACTCACGTGAAGGAGAGACATTGCAAAGCATTTACAATATGAGTGAATGCCCAACGCAATTAAGGGGAGCTTAGCATGAACAATGTTGTGGTGCCTTATGCCAGTGAGTGGCTACCAGCACATTTTGTATGTGCTTGTGTGAAGTGAATTGTGGGGGGGCCAGCTACTAGATGGTAAAGCTCACGACAAGTTTGAAGGAGTACTTACGTGGTATGCAGGCTGTGAAAGAATGCCATGTGTAAACATTTTGGCAACCAAAGCACAATGGAGGGCCCTACCTTATGTGAACAGTTGGGAGACATTCTGTGACTAGGCACAGACATGGTTACGGCAGGCTACTGCATTTATGGAAGCCCTTGCAAACAACAATTCCATATCAAAGGCCTCACGCACAACGAAATATAACTGCCAACAATTTTGAATATTTTAATTATGCTGAAGCTGCAAAGGAATTTTCTATGAAGTAGGAATTCAAGCGTGTTGAGGAACGCATGACATTGAGGCATGAAAATACATCTAAGTGGGCAAAGAGAGTATTAAAGCGTGGACTAGAGACACAAGACAAGGGGACTAAAGCTGCCTTTGCTGAGCAACTATTTATGAACACTCTTTTGACAACGAAGATTCATTCTATGAATGATGATAGTAGCAGGGATGAAAGCAGCAGTGAAGATGATGACAACACAAATTCTTCTTGGCTCTAATGATAAACTGAAATCCCATATTATTGCAAAGGCCAGGCAATATGAAAAGGCAGCGCTCACGCTTGTGAAAAGCGTAAATAGGATTATCCCACATTGGCGAAGAGTGCGGATTTTTATAATGTTTTTATAGGAAAGAGCTCACAAGGCATGTAAAGAAAGAGTCAGAGGCTCTTGGTGGGCCCGCTTGAGTTGAAGCTCTCTATGCGCGGTAGTGGGCCCCTCTAGATTTTGGCATTGGAAATGAGGAGGTTTTAAAACCCTTGAGGGATTTAGTCCCACATCGATGCCAAGACTAGTATATCAAATGCATATAACCAAGAACACACATACTATGAGATAGAAAGAAGTAGCGGAGGCTCTGCCCACCTGTTGGACCTCTCATGAGATGCCTTGATTTTTGATTTTCGTGCTCACGCCCAGATATAAATAAATGTTGCAGGACTTCGACCTCAAGATCTGTGTGACCATCTAACGGTGGTCGCATGATCGCAAGGGCTGAATTCAGCCCTTGCGAACATGCGCCTAGCCGCCATGTGGCAGCCTGATGAGGCCGGGCCTGCCACGTGTCAGGTGGGTCCCACTGCAGGGGGCTAAAAATTAATATTTTATTCAAATTTCCTTTTCTCCCGGTGTAGATTCAAACTTGAAAAAATTAAAGTTAAAAAACATGTTTTTATATAGTTTTAACTATATAAAAAAATTCAAACATTCAGAATTATAGAGCATGGGAGAGCTAAATTAATAGCTGGGGGCTTTATTTTTCGCCCACATAGCAAGTATTATATACTGTTAGAAAGGTCTCGACATGAGGATTCCATTTTTTGGATCAATTTCAGTGCAGGTCTAATTGGTTTCACGTTATTTACAGTTGAACGAAATAGGGGGCTAGGAAGATATTTTGAAAATATCTCATTTGTTGCATCCGGTGACTCATAAGTCAGTTGGAGGAGATGAAAAGAAGTGTTCTCAGGAGAAAGGAGTAGATGGTTCATTCAGTTCAGAGCAATGATTCATCAAATGAAGGATCCGACAAGTGGCCTCTCTTGATTCTTACTGGCATTTTCCCCTTTCTCTTCTTATAGTCCTTTCTTTTCAGTTGGAAGGGTTCAAATTTTTGGAAGAACTCTGGTCTAGGTTCCAGATTCTGGGTAAACATCCATGGAATGGTTCCAGGTCTGTGGTGATTCCAACAGGGGGTTCTCCAAGAGGGTTCCAGAATAGAAGTTCAATTTTGGTTCATGATTGTCTAGTGCAATGTTCTGTGTTTTTCATTTTATGTCATAGTTTTAATGCAAGTATTTGTAAACTTGATAGAAAATCAAAATATATGCAAGGCATGTATGGTTTTCAGGGAGTTGTCTTCATTGTATTGAGTTTCAATTTTAGTATGAGTTCAGTATTCAAGGGATATTGAGTTTGTCTTCTCCAAGGGAGAATATATCTATTTGTACTTGGGTATCCTTCAAGGAAGGATTATAAAATCCATAAATGCAGATTGGGAATTAGACTAGTATTATGAATTTGTATGATTCTTCATATTGAGTAATAGAATGTGTTAATGTAAGGCATTAATGCAGGGATATCAATCAATGAAACATGGTTTGTAGTTTAGGTTTATATCTATTGGCTTTGACTCCATGCCCAGATCGAAGGCACTGATCCTTACTGTTAGAGGTCATTTGCCAATCAAACACCAATTTAATCAATCACCTATTTCTTTTCTATTTAGTGTGGAATGATAAATCAAGTATGATGGGCTGGAAACCATCCCCTGATTCACTCAGAGTAGTGAATCCCTTCACAGGACGTTAGTGTTCTTTCTAATCCATGTTTATACCTGCCTATGGTTTGTAGAGAAACTATCATTTGAGGTAGATGTTGTAAGGTACACCCGCCTGGGTCCGTGGAGCCCAAAGTGAAGAAGGATTCAAATCCTTGCTGCATTAGCCTTTCTCTTGACTAGACAAAGAGCGTAAAAGGGAGAGAGCACTCTGGTGTTCTAGTTTTTTCTCCTACAAGAAAAAGAGCTAACAAATACCATGTTAAAATTATGATCAAATGTATATGTGAATTTCAACTGAATATGTGTATTGTTATAGAATGAGAATCCCTCTAGACTAGTTGAATATCTCAAGTCTATATAGATAAATAATTTCTAATTTGAGTGATTTAAATATTAAATTCAAATAATACAAGTGTTGTGAATATGCCATCGGAATTTCCACCAAATATATATGTTAGCACTGTTGTGTGCTGCATAGAATGTACTGAGGACTGTGGGAGTTATGTCGCTGTTGTTGTTGTTTCTTCCACAACACAAAATAATGCTTATGTATAGAGTGGCAGGCAGTCCATCATTGAGTTACCTCCATGATGGTCATGACTCCTCATGGAGTCACGCTCATCGTGGAGGTGACTCCACACTATCAACCACCTTTAGCATGGAGACAATTTAGTTATCCCAAATGCAATGTATTAACTTTAGTCGATATGCCACATTTCGGTCGATAATATATCATTCAATGATAAAATAAATTATATGTGTGTGTGTGTGTGTGTGTATGTATGTGTGTGTGTGTGTATAGACACACACACACACACACACACACATATATATATATACATATATATGTATGTATGTGTATATGTATATATGTATATATATGTGTGTATATGTGTGTGTGTGTGTGTAACGTAAATAGAAACACAATCAGTACATTTACTAATTCTTTATCAAAGATAGTTGTGATATACTATGTGAATATTACATTATTAGTACTTGTCGATAGGCTAGCAAATACTATTGCATCACTTTTTGCATTTCTTCCATTAAGTAGTGATTAAAACCAATTCTTTGCACCAATTATAATTTATTATTTTCTTATTTTGTTAAAAATAACACATATTCTATAGTTTAAATGTTAATTTTTTAAGTTTATAATTTGTAAAAATTATTTTTTGATGATATGATTGGCTAATACATTTGAGCTCTTATTACTGGAGTGAACCAATTAAAATGTACCACATTTGTTATTTATTGTACATGAAAATCGTGCATTCAAATAATACAATCTAATTTATATATCATCTGATTTTATTTGGTTTATGGTTTACAACTTTTTAGATACCTATTAAGAGATTGATAAGTTTTTCCTTATATTAAAATAATATTTCTATTTTTGTTGTATTATAAAATATTGAATTTATTGGATTTATTTTAATATATATTATATAAATTTAGATTTAATAGAATAACATTATAATATTGTTGAAAAAGAGTTATTTGGACTAAATAATTAATATTAAAATTAATTATAAGTAGAACTATTTTACAATTTAAATTAATTATAAATGATATTTTATAATTATTTATAAAATTTGGTTTATGGTTTACAACTTTTTAGATACCTATTAAGAGATTGATAAGTTTTTCCTTATATTAAAATAATATTTCTATTTTTGTTGTATTATAAAATATTGAATTTTTTGGATTTATTTTAATATATATTATATAAATTTAGATTTAATAGAATAACATTATAATATTGTTGAAAAAGAGTTATTTGGACTAAATAATTAATATTAAAATTAATTATAAGTAGAACTATTTTACAATTTAAATTAATTATAAATGATATTTTATAATTATTTATAAAATTAAAAATATTATTAGAACTATAATTATAGTAATTTTATAATTTTTTATAATTAAATAATTACTTTACATATAAATTAAAATTAAAATTAAACTTAGTTATAAATTATTATAATTAAAAATTCACTTTACATATAAATCAAAATTAAAATAAAATTTATTTATAAAACTAAAGGCAAGTACTTGGCCACTACGTGGCACTTGTTGTGTATTGTATATATTGTATCAAGAGTGATAATTGTAACAATATTTGTCAAATTTTAATTTCTAAACTATTAATAATTTACTTTTTGAATTATGGAAATCATTTCACTTTTGATAAATCAAATCTTCTATCGGCTCACCGTTGCATGCACAAAAGTGTACAACTGTTAGATTAATATAAACAAATAAATGATATTTTTACACTCATTTAAAAAAGAGAATTAAATAAAATTATAGAAATTATGTTCAAAAATTTTAATTACTAATTAATTGAATTCCTTTTAATAAAAACTAAAAAGATCGCTATTAACTTTCACAATAGTTATGCAAAAAAAACATGTTAAAAGATGTTCATTAAGCATTACTAGTCTTGTTGAATATAAAGCTTGAACAATTGAAGATACAAATAGAAAATAGATGAGAGCATTAAAATATTGTGATAGATGTTTGGAAGAGGGCATTTAAATTTTTTATTTAAATATATTTTTAAAAATTAAATAAACAATAAATTATAATTCTTTCAAACACAATTTCTACACATAGCAGCTACTAATCAAAATAAGCTACAAGTCTTCGGTGTGCTTTCTTTGTAGTGCCTAGGCTCGTAGTAGATCTAAGGTAGTCAATACCACGCCGGGAGCGATGGAAACCGCACAGATTGCAGGATTGTAGATTGTTCTGATGAGTTACAGTAATAATTTTTCAACATATATTATGTAAACAATGAGTAAAGGGAGGGGGCAGGGCGCGTCTTGCAGGTGGTATCATGGAAATGCGACAAGATGTGGCACCTGATGAAAGGCACCGCGGGAATATAAACTTTAATCATGTGGGATACTGGCAGATAGGCCGGGAATAACTGTTCGAGCAGAGTCTGAAAACATCCCTATGGAAGATTCTGAAGAAGAAAGTGAGGAGTGAAGCAGAATATGGTCGTAGATTAGGTGAGATTTGTTTGATTTAATTTATGCACTTTATGGAATTTAGGGTTTTTATCGTGTATGTTGCATGTAAGGTTCGCTATTATAATTGCATCTGTTGATGCTGGTTCTTGGAATTTCAGCATTATTCTGCATATTTTGTTGCGTATTCTACTATTCTGCCAATTTGCGCAGGCCGACACATTAGGTCAAAATGAAAAGTAGAATTTGACAAGAAGACATCGGTAGAAATAGTAAAAAATTATTGGATTTTATTGCAAAAGAAAAAAAGTTTATCACAGCAACGGGACAATGGTGCCAACAACCACTACACAAACCTAATGCATTTCTCTACCTCTTACTTCCAGTAACTGTGATAAGTTATCATGTTGTTAGCAATAGATAGCAATCTGGAGCTGTTGGAGAAATTACCACTCCAAATGCTCAGTTTCAAGTTTCAACAAGCATAGATCAAGTTCAAGCGGCCTTTCGAGTCTATTGTTAATCCTGCAATTAACAAGAATAACCGAGATTCTGGTTTCTAAATTAAGCAGGACCATGTTTAGCTGTGCTCCAAGACTGTAGTAACCCGAATGAAGTTCAAAGGGTACAGAATAATAGCACACGATGTTTAAGAGGCTCTATTAGATTTTGAAAATCCTGTGCTACAATCACTTTTGATGTGTTTGCCAAAAGAACAGAGACTAAAATAGGATAAATTCACATCCTTTAAAATTCATTCTGTAAAATGAGCAATTATAGAATTCTTAAAGGATGCACATTATGCAGAAAGCATTGCAACATAATGTGGGTTTAAACTGTCTACGCCAGGGATATGTTGGCGTTAATACATTGTATGGCGTAACTGTCAAACAGTTAGTTCACAGTTACATTGTAACTGTTCATAGTTGTATAAATTGTTTACCCATCTCATTGAAATATAACACAACATTTACTCCTGATCGATCTGACATTTGGTATCAGAGCGAATCTGTTCTCTGTGCTTGTAATTTGTTTTGCTGCGTTGATATCTATGTAGTGGCAGAGAAATAATCAGAGCTTATGGAGGAAGACTCGTGCATCAAATTGTCATGGTTGTCAGAATGAGATGTTTATTTCATATCTCTCTCCTTCAGGAGTAGTCGCAGAGGAAGAATGGTGGCTTGTATATATCAATTAATTCCTTCTTTCATTAGTTGTGGAAGTTTCCAGTAGGCGTCAATAGGACTCTTTGCGGAAGTTGTGGAAGTTTCATTAGTTGCGGGCTTCTTTAATTTTGGAAGATCTTCTTTTAAAGTACAGGACTCTTTAATCTTGGGCATCAAGATTAATATTGTGAGGGTTTTGAAGAGTCTGGTATATTCTTGCGTGAGCCTTCTTCTTTGCGGTGGGTTCTCCAAGCTTGGGTGCAACTCTTTATCTTCTTGTGCACAATTTTATATACTTTCTCAATGCAGATCCTTTATTGATGCTTTGGTGACGAAACTATATACATTGAAACATATTAATACATTTATGATTGGCATGAAACATGCCTTCCATACTCAGTGTTGTGTGCTCTCGTAATATTGGCACAAGCTCTGGAATACATTGACATGTTCAGCGTAGAAGTATTCATCAAATGCTTGAAGTCATTGTGCTGAGAAAGGAATGGTGCTCCTTGGTCTGGCCCACTATTGAAATGGATATGGTTGCAGAGTATTGGTTGTAGAGTATTGAAGATTTCTTGTAATTTGATTGACATTGAACTCTAGAAGCACCATATGCAAAGAAAGGTATGATATCAAATTCTCTAATATTGTTGCAGATGTAGATGTCCTATGTATACCCTTGTCCAAGCAATCATCTATGATAATCACATATACAATGATGGGCTACCGCTAGATGACTTAAAATACGTGAAGTAGTCATAGAATTGAGGTGATGACGTTTTGTCAATTCATGTTTTTTTTTGGTTCAGAGATAAGGTTGGTTTTTAGTTTCTGTTTTTTTCTAAAATGGAGTTTCCCTTGGATAAGTACTCTGGATTCAATTTTCATACTTGGAGAATAAAAATTTAAATGCGATTGATGAATAAGAATTTATGGGGAATAGTAAATGGAAGGAGAAATTGCGTATATATGCAAAAGGACTATCAATCAAACTGGAATAGCAGAGATGATAAAGAAAAGACTATTATTGATCTTGCTCTTTCTGACTCTAAATTACACCATATTGATTTAGACAAATCGTCAAATGAGATTTGGGATACTTTCAATAACTATTTGGTGCAAAAACTGTCAATGCAAAGTTTTCTCTGAAACTTCAATTGTTTAGATTCAAAATGGAAAATGGAATCACAATGTTGAACCATATAAGCAATTTGAGATCTCTCATTAGACAGCTTGCAGAATTTAAGGCTCTAGTTGATGATGATGGTGATGCTAAAGCCATCCTATTGAATAGCTTCTCTTCAAAATATAATAATGTTGGTTTTTACACTCAGTCAAATCACTTCACAGACTCTAGAAGATATGATTTCAGCCCTTCTAGTAGAAGAAAAGAGTACATAAGAAGATTTAGAAGAAGATCTTCAATTAGGTAAAACATTATATTCTCGAAGCAATAAGAAATGGTCAGATAAAAACACAAGAGGTAAGAAAAAGGGTCATACAACATGAGTTTATAGAGCTAGAGCTAGTGATGTTCTTAAGGAAAAATTGAAAGAACAATATGATGAAGGCAATGCTGCTTACATTGAAGATGAGGATGTATTAGATGATGGGGCAGTCATTAATGATTCTCATTCTCCTATTAATCACAACTTTGTGCTTTGAACCTTCATATCTGGAGGTTGGCGGCTCTAGAGGATGGAGGAACTTCCATCATCTCAAGTTAGCTTCTCACTTTGGGATGGTGTTCTACATGAGAAGCGTTTTTTACTTTTTTGGTTTTCTATTTTGTTTTGCTTTCTAATGTTGATAAATTTGAAGAATGCATGTCTTGTCAAGACAGGTTTGGGATTTGGTATTGCGTTGGATATGGATTGTTGTCGAGCGAGCTTCAAAGTATATGATCGAGAATTATACCCTTTCGTGGTCACTAGACAATGATAGAGATCTATCTTTTAGGGAACATTGTTGAATAATTCAAGACTTTGTGATTTGAGTGTTCGAGACTAAGAGCTTAAGAACACAACTCGAAGCTACACCTTTCCGAGTGTCAAGAGACAACTTGATAGAGCCTTGCTTGGTTCAAATTTTCTATTTCAGAAGAAGATTTTCTCCAAAATTGTTGAGGTTTGGTAGCTTCAGTCAGATAAACCTATGAGACAATACGATTGTGTGTGTGTGTGTATATATATATATATATATATATATATATATATATATATATATATATATATATATATATATATATATATATATATATATATATATATATATATATATATATATATATATATATATATATATATATATATATATATATATATATATATATATATAAGATATAATTGAAATATAATTTATATATAGTCTCATTATATATGAGATATATATGTGTGTGTGTGTGTGTGTGTGTGTGTGTGTGTGTGTGTGTGTGTGTCATTCTATTAATTAAAAGAGTATGTGTTAATGAATAGACATGTCCCATGAAGGGACATGTCTATCCATGTCTCATCCACAATATAAATAAGAGAGAGATTGTTGCCTTTGAAAAAAACATACAATTAGGAGTGCTATTATATTTGTAGTGATCGTCCCAAAATCAACATGGTATCAGAGCCAAGCTACAAATGTAAGAGAGTAGTTTGTTGATGGTGAATGTGTGTCTGTCCCAGAAATATAGTCTTAGTACGGGGACCATATCTCACAAATACATCATTGGATTTTGCTTCATCTCATTGGAGCAATTGGCAAGACAGTCTTGGGTTCAAAAGTTATGACCGACTGTGTATGATTCTATGTGAAATCCAGCGAGTGAAGTTGTGTTGTAGACTTTTTCCCACACCAATTGCAAAGAATAAGGTCAAGTGAAGTTTAGCATTGTTTAGTAAGAAGTTGAGGATGATGAATTTGCAAAGTATGCACAATGATTTCCATAATGATTAGTTAGACCTTGTAGAGGCTTTCATTAAAGAGACATTAATTTGTTATGATCGTGGTCAAGAATTAACAAAGAAGCATGTATTCAAAGAAGGGTGTCTCTTTCTAGAAAGCATGCTTTAATTATAGAGTGTCACCTCTCTTGGAGCAATCAAGTTATTTCACAAGAAGACATAAGCATTGTTCAATGATAAAAGAGTGGGAAATTTTATATTGTGGGGGGGCATAATAACCAATGTTACATTCCCACTTGAACCATCCTTAGTGGAGAGATGATTCAAAGGGGAGATGTCATTCAAATAATCTAAGAAGGTGTTTTCTGATTTGATGTATATGGACCTTCATCAAAGTAACTTGTGTCAAGGATGTTGATGCACAGATAAGTATTTATTATCCTTGAGTATTACTTTATCTCTTTGTATTTCTATACGTACTATAAGAGCTATTTGCCTTGATCTTTTTTGGGGATGCTTTTGTAGGAAAAAGAAGATTGATATCAGATTCAAAGGGAGTCTAACTCTTCTAAGGTAACTTTGGATGAGGAGCTCAAAAGATTGAAATTAGATTCAAAGGGAGTCTAACAAGGTTATCTTAGTCTTCGATGAAAAGATCAATAGATTGATATCTGCTCAATGAGTTCTTCTCTATGAGAGAAGTTCAAGGTGAAATCCCTTGTTTCCACCCCTTGCGTTGAGGCAAGGTGGATATCATGTTTTAATGGGCCTGCCCCCTGTATAAATCATAAGGAAGTGATGACTTCCAATATGATTATCACTTGTATTTGTTAAAGTTATTGGAAGGTGACGATCTTACAATAAATTGATCTTCTATCATGATAGACATCTTATGAGGCTAAAATAGATCATGATAGATGATATCTAGTATGGTGGATTGAATTCCTTAAACAAGCCATGATCTTCTATTGTGATATACATCTTATGATGGTTGAAATAGATCATGATAGATGATAGAAACGTTCCTATGAAAAGTGCACATTACCTATGTACATTTGTTGAGTACTTGATGGACATCATGAGACTTGATGTTGGTAGGCTATTACTCTGAGCACTTGGTGAATATCATGCAACTTGATATTTTGCAGGCCAATGTTCCTGATATCATGAGATGATATCATTATAAACTTTTGAGTACTTGGTGGACATCATGAGACTTGATGTTGATAGGCCATTACTCTGAGTACTTGGTGAATATCATGAGACTTGATATTATGTGGCCAATGCTCCTGATATCATGAGATGATATCTTTATAAACTTCCTAAGCACTTGGTAGACATCATGAGACTTGATGTTGGTAGGCCATTACTCTCAGTACTTGGTGAATATCATGTGACTTGATATTCTATGGCCAATGATCCCAATATCATGAGATGATATTTCTTATGAATCCATTAGTTATGGTAAATATCATGAGACTTGATATTCTTGGTTAGACCATATCTCTGATATCACAATGATTTGATACCAAAATAAACTTTCACAATTAACTTTTTGTTCCTCTCTTGGATGATGGAGTTTATCCTCCCTAGCTAAGAGGGAGTGTTGATGTTTGGTATAAGCTTCAATCGGATAAACCTGTGAGACAATTATATATATATATATATATATATATATATATATATATATATATATATATATATATATATATATATATATATATATATATATATATATATATATATATATATATATATATATATATATATATATATATATATATATATATATATATATATATATCATTATATTAATTAAAAGAGTATGTGTTAATGAATAGACATGTCCCATGAAGGGACATGTCTATCCATGTCCCATCCACAATATAAATAAGAGAGAGATTGTTGCCTTTGAAAAATACATACAATCAGGAGTGCTATTACATTTACAGTGATCCTCACAAAATCAACAAAAATATGTATTCCAATCATGTAATTAGCATGTTTTGTTATCTAAGTCCCTAAGGTAAGGTGAATTTGATGTCTTTAAGATCAATGTATTGAGGGGGGGGGGGGGTTGTTGGCATTAATACACTATATGACATAAGTGTCAAACAGTTAGTTCATAGTTACATTATAACTTTTCATCATTGTATAAATTGTTTACCCATCTCATTGAAATATAACACAACATTTACTTTTGATCTGATAGGATATGTTATACAATTCCTAAAAACATAATTGGCTTAGTAAATTCAAGGTTGCACTCCTTCATGCTTATGATTTCATGGAAAACAATAAGCTCTAGTGATTTCATGGTAATACGATTACAATTCCATCTTCTTTAATTTGGAAGGAACGAGTATTGGAGAGGGTGCATAGTAGTTAGATCTTACATCAAATTGAATCGCTACATTCTTTTGATGATGCATTAAATTAATCAATAGAACCTTATGACAAAAATCCAATCTGAACATGTTTTATTACCATCACAAAGGAACAAAATTAATGCGATTCACCTCTTCATTGCTAGAAACGCAATTGAGGTACACAGTAGATGTTATAATCTCATTATTAATCAAGGCATTGCATCCAGAGATAATGAAAGTCACAAAATGTCCACAAATAATGAAAGCCTATACTGGAGAATCCTTTGCAAGCATTTTGGCAATAACAAAACCATATACAAAAAACTGACCAACATTGATTAACCACAACGATAAAGTTTACTGTATTAGCTGTGCCAACTTACCCCAGTTTCAATTTGAAGATCATTAAACTGACCTAGAAAAATATGGGCCATCATTGTAACTATAAGGGAATTTGAACTTGTGAAATGTTAATGTTTTGTATACTTTATGTATTCTCAGTATTTTTATAGTTGAAAAATTGGTCTTTCTTCTTCCCCTATTATGATAATAATGGATTAAGAGGAAATATAAACTTGAAGATCATTCAAGATTTGAAACATGTGAGGTATATAATCACCATCATTTTGCATACAAACAATTTGAACAAATAACTAATGGATTTGTAATCATTTGACAGTTAAATCATTTGTTATGTTATTCCAATCATAAAGCATTATGATTTCTTATGTTAGATCTATTCTGGTTCCGTAAGAATTTTTTCAATCATCAAAATTTGTCAAGTGTTTATAATTTTTTGATCCTCTGTTTAATAGTCATAAGCACAATGGTTAAAAATTACAAGGAATTATTGCCTTCAATTCTGCATGTGAATTCCTTATACACTTCTGGTATCTAAATATCCTGAACAAGCAGGTATGGTTTTTGTAAATTTGTTATGCATGTTGGTGTTTTAACTGTCACTTTTGTGGCAACACAAAATAGAACAATCAAATGGAGAAATTCTGTTCAAATTTGAAGGGGAAGCACCTAATTTAATTTACTCAATCTAAAACAATAAACAAGCTTGCTACCATACAATTTATTCTTTGGGGTTTTACATAAAGATGAAATAATTAATGCAAATTTGACCTATTTGTTTTTATCAAAGAGGTTGTAGGGAAATAAATAGGTTCAATACCAAAAATTGTGAAGATCAATCTCTATCAAATGAAATAATCAATGAATGAGATAGAAGACTTGGATAGCTACAACTAAAATCTGAAACTTATATGCAAATCTGAAAATCAGTTTGCCTTAATTTGGAAAACCAAGACTAGATCTTCCTTCGTTATGATGCCAAAAACCAGCCTATAAACCAAGCTTAATAAACTTGTCTTATGTGAACTTATAATATCAATAAATACTAATTAACATTCGTAAAAACATAATTGGCTTAGTAAATTCAAGGTTGCACTCCTTCATGCTTATGATTTCATGGAAAACAATAAGCTCTAGTGATTTCATGGTAATACGATTACAATTCCATCTTCTTTAATTTTGAAGGAACGAGTATTGGAGAGGGTGCATAGCAGTTAGATCTTACATCAAATTGAATTGCTACATTCTTTTTACGATGCATTAAATTAATCAATAGAACCTTATGACAAAACTCCAATCTGAACATGTTTCATTACCATCACAAAGGAACAAAATTAATGGGATTCACCTCTTCATTGCTAGAAACACAATTGAGGTACACAGTAGATGTTATAATCTCATTATTAATCAAGGCATTGCATCCAGAGATAATGAAAGTCACAAAATGTCCACAAATAATGAAAGCATGTACTGGAGAATCCTTTGCAAGCATTTTGGCAATAGCAAAACCATATATAAAAAACTGACCAACATTAATTAACCACAACAATAAGTTTACTGTATTAGCTACGCCAACTTACCCCAGTTTCAATTTGAAGATCATTAAACTGACCTAGAAAAATATGGGCCATCAATGTAACTATAAGGGAATTTGAACTTGTGAAATGTTAATGTTTTGTATACTTTATGTATTCTCAGTATTTTTATAGTTGAAAATTTGGTCTTTCTTCTTCCCCTATTATGATAATAATGGATTAAGAGGAAATATAAACTTTCAAAGATCATTCAAGATTTGAAACAGGTGAGGTATATAATCACCATCATTTTGCATACAAACAATTTGAACAAATAACTAATGGATTTGTAATCATTTGACGGTTAAATCATTTGTTATGTTATTCCAATCATAAAGCATTATGATTTCTTATGTTAGATCTATTTTGGTTTCGTAAGAATTTTTTCAATCATCAAAATTTGTCAAGTGTTTATAATTTTTTGATCCTCTGTTTAATAGTCATAAGCACAATGGTTAAAAATTACAAGGAATTATTGCCTTCAATTCTGCATGTGAATTCCTTATACACTTCTGGTATCTAAATATCCTGAACAAGCAGGTATGGTTTTTGTAAATGAGTTACGCATGTTGGTGTTTTAAATGTCACTTTTGTGAAAACACAAAATAGAACAATCAAATAGAGAAATTCTGTTCAAATTTGAAGGGGAAGCACCTAATTTAATTTACTCAATCTAAAACAATAAACAAGCTTGCTACCATACAATTTATTCTTTGGGGTTTTACATAAAGATGAAATAATTAATGCAAATTTGACCTATTTGTTTTTATCAAAGAGGTTGTAGGGAAATAAATAGGTTCAATACCAAAAATTGTGAAGATCAATCTATATCAAATGAAATAATCAACGAATGAGATAGAAGACTTGGATAGCTATAGCTAAAATCTTAAACTTATATGCAAATCTGAAAATCAGTTTGCCTTAATTTGGAAAACCAAGACTAGATCTTCCTTCGTTATGATGCCAAAAATCAGCCTATAAACCAAGACTAATAAACCTATCTTATGTGAACTTAAAACAACAATAAATATTGATTAACATTAGTATAAGATAATGTGATGTCCCAGCCTAGATGTTGCGGTGGTGTGGATTCTTGCTGGGCGTGTACCTAAGGTTGGGACCCACCCACGATTGGGTAGCCATGTGTCCACGAGGGGGATGACTTGTGTTAGCACTCTATTGGGATGAAAACCTCACACTTAATGCTAGTGACACCATTCACCATCAATTCAAACTTTTGGCATAGTGGTTGCCTTTCTTGGTATCAGAGTCAAGCTCTCTAGGTTAAGCTTTGTGAATTGTTGCGGGGTGTGATGTCCCAACTTAAATGTTGTAGTGGTATGGATTCCCATTGGGCATGTACCCAGGGATAGGATCCACCCACAATCTAGACCATAGTTGAAAAACTCATACTCGACAACTTCTCCCGGAAGCCCCAAAAAAAATTGACAAAAACTTGGTGATAATTGGGCAACTTCACAACAAGTTAAAAAATTGCTTAATTTAATTAGAAATGCATCTTTTTGGAAAACTCAATGAGGAGATGCATCTAATGAGTCAATAAATGAGTAAACAAAATAAACAATCTACGTCTAGATATATTTAAATGCAAAATGGGTACAAAATGACATCCTCATATGGAATGTTGATGGTTGGTAGCCTAATAGTTTGAAACAAAATTTAATAGAAAATTTTCTTTGTAAAACTATAAGTAAATATAGATACAACACCAAAATGGTCTACATCTTCCTCTTCCCCTTCCTAGTATCTCTAGTTAAAACTATTAGAGGGCTAGGAAGTCTAGTTCTAAGAGTCCATTGTGGTTGCGCCTCCTCCCTCCACACAACCGGCTATGACTCAACCTCCATCCTAGATGTAGAGGGTGTTGGCACTGGCAATGACTCCCCATGATCCTCAACCTCCTTATCCTCCTCAATGTCATCGAATCCCATTGCGAATCCACCCCCCTCCTCCATAGTATATCATAGAATCAAATCATAGATTTCATCCTCTATAAACAATGGAGGTTTCTCTTGTGATGTCCAATTACAGTAAGGATCTATGACATCCAAATCAAGTGGTCCAACTAGTGTTTCCTCTACCTTCCTTGTGTGCAACCGAAGGTTATATTACACAAAGACAAGGTCATTGAGGCTTTTATGTGCTAACTTGTTCCTCTTCTTTTTGTGGATGGCCTCAAACAAGCTCTAATTGTGCTCACAACAAGATAAACTACAAGGCTAGCATAGGATTCAATGGACAAGCCTTTGCAGATTTGGGATATTTGCACCCCGATTTTGTCACCAAGCATTTGCAAAATAAAATATTGAAGAGTTAGAAAGCAAGGTGAAAACACATTTTAATTTTTATCTACTTATCATGCATGTGAAAGACTCCAAAATCCCATATATTATACCTGGGGTTTGAGTGTTTCTTTCTCTCTTGGCCATGTCTGAAGAGAATAGCTTGTCCCTTGCATTCTGGTACATGTATGATTTAGAAAAAATGAGATCTCTCACCTTTACCTTAGGTATCATCCTCTGCATGTATTCAGTGAGGCCCTCCATGACCTCTCCATTGGGATTCAAGTAGGATGGCTAGAAGTGAAAGCAAGGGATAAGGAAGTATCCTACTGCATAAATGGGTTTGTGGAGCTGATACCTCATTGGGGTTAGATCCCCATCTACCAAGAAGAGAACTCTAACCAAGGGCTTTGACACCTACAATTGAACAGTACAAAAAGATTAATCATTAAAGTTACAAATTAATAATGGAAGACTTGAATACGAAAAAAATTAAACATTTAAGTTGTCAAGTTTCTAAGTTATCTTCATAATCTCTATAGTTCTTTGTGCAAATTTTTTGTTGAAGACAATGAATGCAACACTTTCTCCATCAGGTTTCTTCGAATAACTTGAGTCTAGTCATGCTTGACTCAAACATTTTCTTCAAAGTCGTCAAAGAAGTAAAAATACTTTGCAATGTTAAGAAAATTGTTGCAAACCTTGTGACTCCATATCTTCCCAACTCCTTCCCTTGGATGTGTTCTCTCATCAAGAAAATAACCCAAGGGTGAGTGTAGATGTATTTTGTGATCTTTCTTGCATTATCTGCAACTGGTTTCACCCAATCTAATTTTTCAGTGTCCTCGAAAAGGTCAAGCACTGCGTTGCACAAGGTGTCCAAAAATTCTTTGAGGATCTTACTTGCTACCACATATGTTTGCATTATCAGTTATGATTTTCATCACATTATCAATTCCCACCTCCATTACAACTTTCTTTAACATTAGATCCAATGTCTCAATAGTCTTCACCTTATTGGAGGCATCCATGAATTTCAAAAACACCACATCATTATTGTAGGAAACCAAAAAATTAATGATGGTGTAGTTTTTTCTATTTGTCTATCCATTAGGAAGAATGGTGCAGCCAAATTGTTTCCATTGTAATTTTTCTCTTCCACCACTTCTTTTTCCCTAGAAATTGCATCTATGAGAAACCTACAAATGTGAAGTAAAATTAATGTTAAGTACACAATTTTGATTAAAGAAAAACCTAAATTCAACAAAAATTAGTAATTACTTTAGATAAAAAAAGAACATAAATTTAGTCTACACTTTAAAAATCAAAACTCAGCATAAGTTATCAAGATTCAAAACTAAAAGTAAAAAGTTAAAATATTAAAATACTAAAACAAGTGAACTAACCTCCCACTCAAGTTTGCACAAGAAGGCACCATGTAACCTTTTCCCGCCATAGTCATTGTGGTAACCAAATTCATCCAATATGGAGTTCTTGCAACATTGAAAGGGGTGTTTTTGAAGTACCAAAAATTAGTACAAGCAATGTCTACTTGTTGATGTAGCTCCCTATTCCACCCAGTTCCCTCCAATGATGGTTGTGCTTCAGGTGTGTTTTTGTGCATGAAAAATCTACCTATAGATTGCGACTGCGACACCGATGGTGGTGCTCTAGAAGTAGTAGAAGTGGTGGGTGAGGGGGCGTTGAATTTATGTGGCCATGAAGAAATCCTACTATGTTCTCAAGTGTTTCTTCTTCTTCAAGGTTGATTGTAACACCTTGAGATTCAACTATGCATGGTCTCATGCCTAGTTTTGCCTTTCCCTTTGCAATTTTTTCTCTTCTTGGGTAGTAAGAAAGACATGTGTTTCTCTTTTTACTTCTTTTGTGGTGTTATCACAAACCCTCGTATCATGCTTTGCAATGCATGCAAGGTGGTGTTTCAAGCCCAAGTGGGTACGCGTCTATTGAGGCACTGACGGACCTTGAAGCTGACAAAATTGGAGAAGAATTTATTTTTCCATTATCAATCAAATTTCAACTTTCACATACAAATTGAAACCGCAAATTAATATTTTGAAAAAAAATCAGCAAACAAACTAAATGAGTGGGTATGTGTAGGATCATGGTATGCCAAAAAGTGGCGATGTGGAAAAGAAGTCCTGATTGATAGACTCTTTGAAAAACAACTATAACTTTCAAACAATATAACATTTTTGAAATATGAAACATACATCACATTCTATGCTTCACCTAATACAATAATAATAAACAATTCTTTCAATTTGATGAAGTTTAGACTAAGTTAAGGTGGTTAGACATGAGAGTTTTTATATTCAGGAAGATTTGTAGTAGAAAAATCATAATTAATTATTTACTTGGAAAAAAAATATAAAAAATATACATCACATCAACACATGAATCTACTACTTTTATCTAGAATCTTATAAAAAATAATTATAATTTGATTTTGTTTAATGTGGTCAGACATACACCTACTTGTTAGCTTTCTAGTCCTGATTGATAAACTTATTGAAAAATAGCTATAACTTTCAAACTGTATAACATTTTTGAAATCCAAAACATTTGTCACATTCTATTATTTTCCTACTATAAGAAAAATAAACAAAGTTTTCAATTTGATTTTAATTTTAGACTAAGTTAACATGGTTAGACACGAGAGTTTTTGTATTCTAGAAAAGTTATAGAAGAAAAATCATAATTAATTATTTACTTGAAAAAAATTACAAATAAATATGTGTCACATTCGGACATGATTCTACTACTTATATCTTGAATCTTTTTTTAAAAATATCATTTGATTGTGTTTAAGGTGGTCAGACATACACCTACTTCTTATGCTTTTCTTGAAATTTTTGTACTACAACATTGAAATTTGAAATTTTTAACATATAGAATTTTTTTTTTTCAAAAAAGGCCTAGTGTCTTAGAAACTAAATTCATTTTTTTACAGATTCTCTTCTTACATATTTTTGATATAATACTTATAACTTGTTCAAATTTTTATGTCAACTTGCGTAAACCTAATTTTTTGAATTTTCATTGCCACTTAAGGGCCTAGTTTGGCATACCATGATCCTGCACATACCCGAGTTTAAATAATTTT
Organism: Chamaecyparis obtusa; assembly: GCA_027943335.1. NCBI lineage: Eukaryota > Viridiplantae > Streptophyta > Pinopsida > Cupressales > Cupressaceae > Chamaecyparis > Chamaecyparis obtusa. The sequence continues at coordinate 447,528 of BSBK01003055.1, read as the reverse complement.
AAAGATAGTTGAAACTTGAAAAAAATAGAGAAAAGTGTTAGGGTTTGAAATTTTTAGGAAAAGTTGAGATTCTTGAGAAAACAATGAAAAATCTGAAAAAGTTGATAAAAATAGTGTTATTTGGGGATGTGTTTCTGACATAATTTGACTCGTATCAAAAACTCAAAAACTTTCAGAAACCCATCCTTTGGTTGTCCCATAAAATTAATGTTTGAATTTTGATAATTTGTTTGATTTCTTCTTTCATGTGAACTCTCATCTTAAATTATCTAACACAAACATTATATCATAAGGTTCTATAATGTATATAAGCATGCTTTATCCATGTTTTCATATGAATTATTAAAATTTCCCTATTTTTTGTATTGTTGTCCCCACTGTCGTCCCCTACTTCAAGAAAAAAATCTATCCCAAAAACCCATTTCCCCATCCCCTCGTCCCTCTGTCGCAAAAACCCAAGGTAACATAGTTAAAATATGGTGTTAAATTTTGTTCATTACACTAAAAAACAATTTAGAGTACTTAAGTGTTATTGTTTGTAGCTATAGAAGACATTTTTTTGTACCTACAATGGGCATGTTATTTTTCTTTGTTGATGTTATCTTCTTCTCAAGCTTTATCAGATCGACTTTGGTGAACTATTCCTATTCTCCTGTTATCTTCGTTGGCTCCTCTTCAAGAGTTATTTGCACTTTGTTCCTTCGATTGAGTTGTTTTTTTGTTTGTTCTCTCATGGCTCTCTCTATATTCTACTGTATTATCTATGTTCGTGCGTATGAGATTGTAGTAGTTGTAGTGTTGTGGCCAGCTATTTTGTCACCCTATTCTTCCTTATCCAATTAAGGTTTTTGTATTTGATGCGTCAAAGGTGAAACAAATCCTCATAACTATCACCATCAATAATTAATTTTCATCGTGGACCAAGCTTCATTGAGTTAACTATGATCGCTGGCTATGATCATGTGGTGATCATCTTCCTCTATTATCTATGTTTATTGTTCCATATTAAAGGATTGATAAAGGTTAGTAACTGCGTGATTGTGGATATGAATTGACATACATGTAAATACCATCTGGTGTTAATGATGCCTTCAACGGTGACTCATTGGCTACCTTCCATTTTATTCTTTTTGGGTAGTGTCATGTATAGGAAAAGTTTGGATAGTGCGGTGATGATTAAAAAAGAAAGCGTGTGTGACTTTATCTAGTGAGAGAGCTATTGTCAAGCCCACTTCAGGCATCATGACATCTACCTTTTGTTTCATTTGCTTTAGGATCTTTATGTATGATCAGTTTATGATCATTTTGTATGTCTATAATCTCATATCAATGTGATACAAATACTAGCTATTATATTGTAGATGCTAAGCAAGTGTTGCTTGATTTGATAAAAGACATACTTCTATAGATTGTTAAGAGTTAACAATCCTTGATTAGATATTATCCCTAATTAAGCTTGAGAACATTGTATTCAAATTTTGTGTGTTCAAATAAAGGATCGTTTGGGTGTGGCTGGGTTTTTCCCTCGAGTAGGAGAGTTTTCCTGGGTATCTTTGGCATCATTGTGTTTTCTGATTTATCTGTTAGTTATTTTTTATTCTTGTTCACAAAACAGTAACATTAAGAAATGTCATTATAGAGTTTCTATAAACCTAGATGCAACAAAGAGGAGATAGAACTATTAAAAAAGAAAAAAAAATTTGAAAACTTACTTGAGAATTCGATTTTGCTTCAAAATCCTCTTCAAATTTGCTCCAAATCCACTCCAAATCAACCTAAATCCTGGCAATACTTTGGAAGGCTCTTTTTTGTCTTGGATGACAAAACACAATTTACAAAATGCAGAATAACCTTTTATTTTGATGTCAAAACCTATTATAAATCTACGGCTGAGAAATAACCATGGACTCGCCAATTTCTTGGTGAGATGTTGCAAAAAAATCGGCAAGTTTTTTGGAACTTCTCGGCAAGAAGTTTCAGCTAGTAAATGTGGTAATTACTTGCCACCTCCAATTTCTTTGGAGAAACTAAAACATCACTGATTTATCGGTGAGTGTTGCATCTATGATCTAGACTATGAGAATAAACTAGAGTGAATCAAAAGATACGAATTTATATTTGAGGTCATAAATGTGAGACAAACTTTTGTGCAAACGTTGGGTCAATCCAAATCAATTTGATGTTATGACCTTGTTCCTTCTCTCAAAGTTAAGAGAGAAAGCTTGTTTGAAATTACAAACCTTGCAATTCATAAATCTGGGTTTTTAGATTCAAAATTGTGCAAGTTTAGATGATATCAGAGTTGTGTAGCATTAGCTACTCACATTGAAAGATTTGTATAAAAATTGACATTGCTTGAGGACAAGCAATTTTGGGGAAGGGCAGACTGTAATGTCTCTTTTCTAAGATAATTTTTAATACCAAAAAATAATAATAAAATTTAAAAATAAAAATAAAAAATATAATTATAATTTTGTGAAGTCTCTGGAAGAGATAAAATTACAATAGTATTTTTTTATAGAGTATGCAAGTATGGAAGAAGGAAACACAAGTCATTATGTGAGCAGTGAATTATAGAAGCAAATCAACAAATAAGAATAATTAGCATCTAAAGAAAGTTAGCATTTCAAAATGCATAAGAAAGTTAAAGAGAAACTATTACACTTATTATAGCCGCTATCCAATATATTTTAACTCTAGATAAAAAAAAATGGCTCACAACTCAAAGAAACACTTTATGAAAAGCAGAGTAAAGGAATCAATTAATAAATTATTTGTGTAGAAAAAGTTCTTCGAAAAGACAAAATATGGGGTGACGGTAAACAATATGTTTGATTCCCTAGAGGGCTAGAAGCTCAACCCTTGCACATACAACAAAACAAGAACAATGTTCGAAGGAATTTTCCAGATCTGAACGGGAACTCCAAAGAAAAGGAGCAAGGTTGGGAGGTTGTTCACAACCTACGTAATTTGGAGAAAGCCAACAAAAGAAACAAAAGATATGGGTTGTTCCAGTAACAAGTTCAATCCCTAACTATGCTTCTAGAACTAACAAAGTTCCACTTGGTTCATCTATTTCTATGAAGTCAAGCAATCCTCCCCAAAAGCACAATGCTCCCATCATTAAAGAATCGAAGATAGAATTAAAATACCCTACTGCAGTCTCAAACCCTACCACAAATAGCCACATCTTTATCACTAGTAATATCTACTCTAATGGATTATGGGAACACTGCAAAAACAATGGACTATTCTCCTTTTGGGGTGGTGGCTATATCTTTGAATTTAATTTCTCAGATTAGGTCTTGCAATTTTTCGACGGATAGTTAAGTATAACCAACCTCCCTGGAAAATTTGTTTATATAGAATGTAAAAAATCATAGTTTAAAATAAAAATTACTCACCGGCCCTCCTATGATATGCAAAGTTTTTTCTATAATTTTTTTTGAATGGTGCCCCAACTTTGATATTTCAAAGTTTGATTTCCTCTCTGTCTATCGGTGGATTTCAATTCCAAATTATCTTGTAGAATTGCTTTATAGAAAAATAATCTCACAAATAGGGAACTTACTAGGGGACTTTAAAGGTTTAGCAGAAGATTTTGCATCTTCAAGTAATCTCAAAGTCCTTGTCAAAGCTCATTTTTCCTACAAACTTAAACCATTGAAAATTATCTTAGACTATTCAATATATAATTTAAAGCCTGTACATTATGAGGGGAAAATTAAGTCAAGAATAATCTTTCAAAACCCTAACATAATAGATATATTTTATGAGAAACGAACCAGACAAAAATCTTCCTAAATTTTGATTTAAATGTTAAATTTCTTGAGAAAGGAGATTTTATCTTGAAGATGTTTTCTAAACCCTTTGAAACCATAGAAGTTGCTACCCCTCTTGACTTGAAAAATGAATTGTCTCCCGTGAAACCCTTGATTAACCTGGACTTTCTAACACCTGAACCTCCCCTTATCTCGAACTACCCACATGCTACCCTAAGCGACTTAATCAATGATGAATTGATAAAAGATTTGGTTAATCCCCAAATCGTCCCAACCTCTATCCCGACTCCTAATTCCTCTCTTAATAAGCCTTCACACTCATCCAAAATCACCCCTGAATCTCCTACTTATAGAAGTATTCCAAAAGAATATCATTAGGATATGGATTAAGGATTAAAAGTTCCTAATAATACAAAATCTCCTCCTGTTAATGATCTAGATAAAATTAATTTAAAAGAGAAAGAAAGGTTAGTAAAAAGTATGGGAAGTAAGATGAATGAACTCAGTGATCTTTTGGGTGACATTATAACTATGCACAATGATACCAGCCAAGCACTATTAACTTGGCATTCCCTAAAAGAGCAATTGGAAAACACCCAAAAATCTATGGAAAAGTAGTTTTTGAATCTTCTCATAAAAATCAAGATCCTCATCCACGGGATCATGAAACTGAGATACCCCCTGAGCTTGAGGTTGTGTATGATATGCTTGGTGTAAATGAGAATATAGTTGACTTTGATTTAAATAAAGAAACACCATCCTCTCATAACACACTTGTCTTGTTTAATAAATTACTGAAAGAGCTGGAAAAAAATACTTTAGAGATGAATAATGGATTGGGAAATGTTGCACTAGAGATTAGCAACAATAATAAACTTGGTATGGCCCAAAATGAAATTGGCATGGATACCCCAAAATGCGGAGAATCCCATAAAAAAGAGGTAGGAAGTCCTCTTCTGAACTCAGGAGGAGAGATGGGGAAACAAAAACCAAGCTAAAATCTCTAATCTATTCAATGTAGGGAAAGGGCAGTTCCTTCCCATGGAACCATGAAACTCACTACATGGAATGTTAGGGGTTTAAACACCCCTAACAAACAACATCTTTTAAAACGATGTCTAAACACCTTAAAATAAGATATTATTCTAATTGAAGAATCCAAATTAAATAATGAAGAATTTATTAAGTTGCACAAGAAATTAGGGATATGGAAGATTGAAGGTGTTTGTACGGATTCCTCCTCTAGTGGTTTATCCATTTTATGGTATCCTAGAAGAATTAAATTTGAATCATCTATCAAAAATAAAAATTGGATGGACGGTTGGGAAGAAGCATCCATATCAAGCTGTCCTTTTTCCTCATAAACATTTATGGGCCAATTACTACCTCAGGTGAGGCCAATATATGGGTTGAAATCAATAATTTTATCTCCTCAAATAGTAACATAAATTATTTAATAGGAGGGGATTTTAATGCCATAAGAAACCTTAATGAGAAAAAAAGCCGTATTCAAACCATTACTCAATCTATGATGGAATTTAATCAATGGATCTCCAATAAAAATTGATTGATTTTCCAATTATTAAAGGAAATAAGACATGGAATAATAAAAGGGAAGGTTCTGACAATATAGCTAAAAAGCTAGACATATTTCTATTCGCCAAAAATTTCTCCACTTTTGATTACAATATTACCGTCTCTCTAATACCTATATTTGGGTTTGACCATTTTCCCATTTCTTTAGAAATCCTAGAGGATACTAAACCCTTGAGTTCCTTTAAATTTGAAAACATGTAGTACCTTGATAATAACTTTATGATCTTACTAGAAAATTGGTGAGCTGAAAAAACATATGAGGGATAAAAAATGTATTTCTTTGTATCCAAACTAAAATATCTTAAAACAAAAATTCTTTATTGGAATATACCTTTTAAAACAAAAATTCTTGATTGGAATATGCATAATTTTGAAAACATCTTTGAGGAAAAAGAAAAAGTCAAATTCGAGATACAAGAATTAAATGAAAAAATAGTCACAAAAGGAATGAAAAATGAGAGTTATTTGAAAGAAAAAGACCTCTTAGGTAAACAAGAAGCCCTATTACTGAAGGAGGAAATATTTTGGAAACAACAGTCAAGGGAGGACTGGTTGTTAGAAGAGGATAAAAATACCAAATTTTTTCATAACAATACTAGAATGAGAATAAATACTAATAAAATAACCAAAATTAAAAATTTACAAGGAATTTCGCATGAAGAACCCAAGGATATTGCCAAAGAAGCATTATCAATTTTTCAAAACACACTTAACAATTGGGAATACTCTGATTTGAAATCTCAACAATCCTTTCTAGACTACATCACAAAAATTATAATTGGAGAAGATAATATGATGTTGAATGAGGCCTTCTCCATAGAAGAAATCAAGAATGCCTTATTCCAAATGAAGCCAGATAAGGCTCCAGGGCCTGATGGCTTCCCACCTAGTTTTTCCAAAAGTGCTAGAATTTTATAGGTACTGATCTTTGGGAGGCTATTGAAAAAACTAGAAAGTCTAGAAACATTCTCAATGAAATTAACAATGCTTTTCTAACTTTAATCCCTAAAAATGTTGAAACATAAACCTTTAGTGACTTCAAGCCCATAGCTTTATGTAATACACTATACAAAATTATGTTTAAAGCTATGGTAAATAGATTAAAGATAATTCTTCCAAATATCATCTTAGAAGAGCAAATAGGTTTCATTCCTGATCGATCTATTTTTTATGGCATAATAATTATCCAAGAACTAATACACTCTGTACAAAGAAATAAGGATTCCACAATGTTAATCAAGCTAGATATACAAAAAGCATATGATAAAGTAGATTGGCGCTTCCTTTGTAAATATTTGGAAACGTTTGGATTTTCAAAAAGATGGATCCATCTGATTTATATAACTTTATATCCACCCCAAAAATCTTTATTTTAGTCAATGGCTCCCCGGAAAGATTCTTTGATATTTCACGAGGATTGAGAAAAGGAGACCCAATCTCACCTTTTCTTTTTGTTATTATGACTGAAGCTTATGGTAGAATGATTAAAAAATATCACTCTTCTAACAAGATATCAGGTGTAAGGGTAACTGACGGAGTCCCAAACATCACTCACCAATAGTTTTTGGATGACATTATTCTACCAGCCAAGTCTTCAAAAAATGAAGCTTTAAATCATAAAGAAATTTTAAACATGTATATGAAAGCTTTAGGCCAATAGGTAAATGCAAATAAATTGGAGATTTTTTTCATCAATACTGATCCCTATGTGGAAATAGATATTTGCAACATTTTGGTATTAAAAAAGGGGCTTTCCCATGTAAATATTTAGGCATTCCTATTGAAAAAGACAATAGGTCTACAAAAATTTGGGAACCTATGATAACCAAATTTGACCAAAAAATGGAAAACTGGAAAGGTAATGGCTTTCCAATGTGGGACACCTCACCATGATAAAAGATATCCTCTCAGCATTACCTTCCAATTAGATGTCTTGCATTCTTCTATTTGCTAAGGCCAAATCATCTATTGAAAAGAAAATGAAAATTTTTCTTTTGGCAAGGAGTATCCAATAACAAAAAATGGTTTTAATAAGTTGGGATAAAATTTGTAAACCAATTAATAATGGGGGTTTAGGAATTAAGAAGCTGAATTGGAAAAATAAAGCCATGGAACTAAATTAATCTGGAGAATGTACCAAGAACCAAATAGTAAATGGGCCAGAATCTTATTTCATAAATATCTAGATCTAAATGATAAGCTAAATATCTTTCTGATAAGCCAAGGGGTCAAGGATCTGGAATTTAATGTTAGAATGCAAAGATATTATTTCTAAAAATCTTTCATGGGACATTGGTTGGGGGAACGAAGTCCTATTTTGGGACTACTCCTGGGGTGGATACTCCCCTTTAGCTAATAATATATCCCCTATTATAAAGAACACACTTACAAACTTATGGGAGGAAACTATAAATAATTATATTGAACTCCCAAAAGGAGATTCAAGCTTAAAATGGAAATGGAAATCTTTGGACAACACCCCACTTACTAACACCAAAAATTTAGAAATCTTCTCCCTTTTATCTGTGAGAACTATTAACCCTAAAAATGTAGAGGATTCTCTAGTTTGGTTAGGTTCCAAATCCAGTTCCTATAGGGTTAAAGAAGGCTACCAATCATGGGTGGACAAACAAAATTGGGAAACATTTGGTTTACCATTACACTTGTGCTGGGACAAATTTTGTCTACCCAAAGCCAGAATGTTCACCTTGTCTGCTCTCCAAAAATGTATTCTCACAGCTGATTGGTTTAAAAAGATTGTCTTTGAAGGCCCATCTCGTTGTGTTCTCTTTGAATCTCATGAAGAATTAGTAGACCATATCCTTATTAATTGTCCTTACACCCATAACTGTTGGTTATGGCTCCTAAGAAATTACAATCTCAATTTCCACTTCCTAAAAACTCACTAGACTTATTCAAGAGCTGGCGATCACCTTATAAAAATAACACATTCTTCTCCCTTAGTAGGATTGCTCCCTCAATCCTGATTTGGGAATTATGGAAGGAACGAATCATCGAATTTTCCAAGATATAAAGTTAGAAAAAAGAAAATCTCCTCAATAAGATTGAAGCAAGTATAGTGGAAGTTACGAATAATAGACTAAGACAAATTAGAAATTTAGGAAATATCTTCTCCCAATGGGACAATGAGATTAGCAAAGAATGGCATAATCTTAACGTGCCTCCACATTTTGGTAAAGGTGGCAAGGAAACATTAATTGCCAGACAAAATTGCCAATGGATACCACCACAAATTAATTGGTACAAGTTAAATTTTGATGGTGCCTCACCTGGTAACCTTGGCAAGGTGGGTATTGGATGCATAATTCATAATTGGAATAATCAAATTTGTGGCAAGATTTCCAAATCAATTGGAATGGCTACCAACAACATAGTAGAATTAGAATCACTTTCCAAAGGTCTAATTATGTGTAAGATTATGGATATTAAAAATATTGAAATTGAAGGAGATTCTCAAATTATTATTAATGTTCTGAGAACTGTATTCACTCCAAGTTGAATTTTAAACTCTAAATTCCAAAGGATTAGGGGCTTATTAACATTTTTCAATAATATAAGTATTAAACATATATAGAGAACGTAACACTGAGGCTAATAAACTAGCCAATCTTGGAGTAGCTGAGGAAAATATATTTGAACATATAAACATTAATACCTATAATACCCATGCACTTTTATTCTCAATCCCTACTATCTCGATCTTACTAATACTAAGACAAGTCAGCAGCTCAAGTATTTAATATATCGATTTCATAGAAATAATATTGATGACTCAGTGATGATCTAATTACCAATAGAATTGTTATCTCTAAAAGTTGGCACCCTGATTAAGTTCCAAACAACTTAATCACTTTGAGAAACATGGAAAAACTCTTGGGTAGTGGGCTTCCCAAAATTGGAGTGAATCTCCAAATTCTAGGCTGGTTCCTATATGATACTTCACCTGAAACTAATGCAGAATTGTAAAAAAAGCTTGGCTGGAAAAGGGATAAGAAGGATTTCTTGTATGAACTCTAACTACTAAAAAAAGGGAAAACTTAAATGGAAACTTAAGGTGATGCACCAAATCTGAAACTTACAACATACAAAAAAATGATTCCTGAAAATACACCTAAATGTAGTCATAAACTCACACAACCCATTTACTTCATGTTCATGCATAGGTATTTCATAGAAAGGTCTGAGGAATTATGTGTTTAAGAAGGAAAGATAAATTTTCACAACACAAAAAACTATGACAATTTCTTCAACACAAACTATAACTTGCACCTGCAATAAATAGGAAGGCAAAGTATTGCATAAAAATGATCTCCAATATATTCCTACATCTGCAAAAATGAGTTGCAAGCTAAAACAAAATGAGAAAAAGAACTGAAAATAGTCACTAAGGCTCTCAAAACTGTATAAAACCAAAACTTTTTACAAAATAAGCCTCAACTCATACTTATGCATTTTCACCCAGCTGCATTTAGGAGAGCAATAACTCCTGGGTCAGATTTAGTCTACAAGGCCATTTTTGAGCCCTTCAAAGGACTTAAAAAATGCATAAAAAAGGCCTAGAAGTCCTGCCTCATCAACTTCATCATAAATACCCCTACTAAATGCAACCTTATCCCCCAAAATAGCCCACAAAAGTCTCTGAAAAGCAATAACTCCACTTAGAAAATTCAAGCCTATCTCCATGACCTCAACACTTCCATAACTCTATAAAACATCTTTGTTTTCAACTTTTAAAGGTAAGAATAAATATTTTACTTGACACTTTTTATAATCGTTAAATAATTTAGATTTATTTGCTTAATAAATATCAATTTTTTTTATTTAAGTGATAAATTGTGAAGTATTTTGTTGATGTATGTAGCATCGATCAGATAAATAAAACTGATTATGAGAATTGATTTATTACACACACACACACTAATATATATGTGTGTGTGTGTGTGTGTGTGTGTGTGTGTGTGTGTATATATATGTATATATATATATGTATATATATATATATGTATATATATATATATATATATTTATATATATATATATATATATGTATATATATATGTATGTATGTATGTATATATATACATATATATATATATACATACATATATACATACATACATACATATATATATATGTATATATATATGTATATATATGTATATATATATATATATATCTACATATATATACATATATGTATGTATGTATGTATGTATGTATGTATGTGTGTATATATATATATGTATATATATATATATATATATATATATATATATATATATATATATATATATGTATATGTATATATATATATGTATATGTGTATGTACATATATACATATATACATATATATATACATATACATATATATATACATATACATATATATATATATATACATATATATATACATATACATATATATATATATACATATATATATATATATATATATATATATATATATATATATATATATGTATATGTATATGTATATATATATGTATATATATATGAAGTTAATCATTATATAGTTAAATTAATAAATTAGATTAATGAATAGATATGTCCCATGAAGGGACATGTCTCTTCTTATCTTTACCATGTATATATTCAAGAGATCGATACATTTGGAAAACACATACTTGTATATTAGTGATATTACATTTGCAATGATCTTAAAGTTAACATGGTATCAAAGCCAGACTGCAAATGTAAGAAAATGTTTAAAGGCATGGTAGATATATTCATTTTAGAAATAGATGAATAAAGCACAGGTGGAGAATAGAGAAAGTCAAAGACAATTGGTGCAGATGCAAATGAAAATCTTCAATTAAAATTATAATGTGTTCCCAAAAATACTTAGCTATGGAGATATTGCTCTTAAATTAGCCATATCGACAGGAGATCAACACCCTAAGCATTGAAGCTAACATTCCAATATTTCATCAATTTTCAAGATACAATATTGAACCATAGATATTAATAAAGGGTCGATCTAATACTTGAGTGACATTTGAAGAAATGTTTTTCATCAGAAGCTATTGAGTATGCCAGATATTTGTGCGTGCCAGCATCTTCAAGCTACTCGAACTTCAAATTTGTAGAGTCTAACTCCATGAAGGACATACAAAGACTTAGAAGATTTACATTCCCTTAGTTGTGTTGATCATCTCCTTACTGTCGAGTCTATGATCGTTGAATAATACAGCGGGAAACATTAGATGTAGAAAAATTCAATTCCCCCACATAATCTAATATGTTGTTCACCGTCTCAGAATAGCCAATGATATACTAGTGATAGTGGTCTAAGGTTTGGCACTAATAATTCAACTCATTAATGGAGGAATTGTTTGAAAACCTCAACAGTCCAAGGCAGGAGGAGTTATCCTGAGATGGAAGATTGTATCAAGTAGAGAAAATATATCAACTCCAAAAGAACTATCAAAACCTGTTACCATCTTGATTAGAAATAAAGTGCATGTTGTGGTCAACTCCTTGGACGGGAGGATACCTTGAATAGGAATGAAGGGTTATAATATTGGGAGATACAACATGACAAGTTACATCAGGAGTTGATTTCAATTTATCTATAATATTGATGAGTGGTACCTTCAATAGAAGGATTCTTGAAATCACAACAAGTCCAGTTTGAGTGGATACTGTTGAGGAATGAAGGCCAACAGTCATAATGGTTTTCTTATCTATTTTATTATGACTCTTCATTCTGAAGACTCTTCATATGTAATAATCTGGAGTCTATATATTTGCTACTCCTGCTCATTTGTAATCAACCTTTTGAGAATTAATACAATACTCTACAGTCTGGACATAGCCACAATTTGTGGTGAACTAGGATAAATCTTGCATTTGTGTTTTGTTAATTAGTTTAATAATCTACTATTTGTTTTGTTAGGCCAATTTTCTGTCATAGCAAAAATCTTATGAAATTGGCCTGTTCCCTACAATATTTTTGTTAAATGTCTTGCCTTGTGTTCTTCATGTTGTCACCTAGCTCTAGTCCAAATTGCACCTCCTAAATCAAAAAATCCAGAGATATTCAAATTCTAAGGTCTGCGGGAAGCATTTTCAAAATTTTCCATAGTGTCAAAAACCCATAGTGTTTCTGAAAGTCCATGATGTTTTCGGTCTATGTGTTTTCGCCCTTCGTTGTTTTTGACCCTATGCTTCCTACATTTGTGTGCTTATCCTTTGGCATCGAAAGCTCTGTGTGTTTTTGGTCCTTCTCTGTGTCGAAAACATTGTGTGTTTTCAACCTCGCACCAGTTTCCTATTTGCCACCATTTCCTATCTGTGCAGGTACAATCGGTGGTAGGCCTGGGTTTGCAGATGCTTTGAGGTGATTGGTTGTCACATGATCCAATGTCAGAGTTTTCTGACATATGACCATGTGACCAGTTCTTGCCATACATGTGGGTCCCATTGGCGGAAGGGCTATGTTCCTGGTGGTTACGTGGTGGCCTTTGGTTGGCTGTCGCATGATCGCATAGCCCATTTCTGGGCTATGCGATCATACGATCGGCTAACACGTTTCCATGGCAGGTTGCAGTGGCGAATACGGTAGCAATCTGCAGGTGGTTGCATGTTTGCATAGCCCATTTCTGGGCTATGCGATCATGCGACAGGATGTCACGTGTCCTGGGGCCTGTTTGTGGCATCTTCTTGTTGGTCCGTGTGATGATGTGGCAGTATCTCAGTGGGGCTTATGTTAATGATTTTAATCTACGGTTGGCATGCGATCACAAGGAATATTCTTTCCCCTTACGATCATGTGCCCACTGTCCAATTTGATGCCGAGGGTTTTTTTGCAGTGGGCCCGAGTGATTCAGCGGAGAGGATGGTGTGGCAGATCTAGTGGTTGGCGCATGATCTCATGGGAGATGTCAAACCCCTTGTGATCATGCACCCACCGTTTGATTTTGAAGGCTTGTAGGGCATGGCGACAAGTGGCATCATGTGTCGCGGTTGCGGAGTTAATGGTGGAGTGGATAAGGTCTAGTGGTGCTGATAATTTCCTTCTTGTCGCTAGTTCGCAAGATGATTTGGCAGTTCGCTAGTTGGTCTGGCGACTTGGGGAATGAGTGGTCGCAGGGTCACTAGAGTTTTTAGCAGAGGTAGGGTGTTTTCTACGAATTGGAAAAAGTTCCTTGTCGCCAGTTCGCCAGATGACTTAAAGTGCTATTTCAACACGTGCAGTCATGTGTTTACGGGATTCAACTGCAGTTAGGCCTTTCATTCTGTGACTAGGATTTTGCCTTGTCGCTAGTTCGCGGAATGAAACCCAAGGTGCTTGATCGGTTAAGATCTGAAGCCCAGGAAGATGAGATCTAATGGTCGGGACTTATTACCGATCTCTGATCGAATCAAGATTGCCGATGTGTTGCTAGTGCCAAGACTTAGCTATTGGAGTTTGAATTTGAATCTCAGAAACATTTCCAGTGACCAGGAAGGACTAAAATTAACGACAGAAAGAGCTAGAGTTGGTGAAATTGATCTGCTCCTCCTTGCCAGTGTGGTCCAGGGTGCCATGAGTGTTTGAGAGGATCTATACCATGTATGGATTGACATGGAGTGGCTCGAGGTGTGATTTCAAGGTGGTTGATTTGATTTTCTCTCTTGATAGATTTGTGATCTTCTATGCACTGTTCTGAGAATTATCATGATTGGAGATCTTCTTCGATATGTTTCTCTAAGATTTCTTGGTTTCCTACCCCTATAATAAATTCTGATGTATTCTTTTGGTTGGTTGGGTAGTTGAAACCCAAGCACTAGTTGTTCATAGCTTGTTGCATTCTCTCTGAGAATTCCAAGGCAGCTAGTGGTATAAATTGCAGGAGGTTCAATTTTGTAAGGGTTCCTTCTTCTGCAAAATTTTTGAGGAGAATTGGTTCTAAGTGAAGAGTCTTTTTCCTATAGATTTCTCCTTCTCTCTACATATAGAGTGTTCTTCTCTCCTTGCTGGTTTAGAGAATACAGTGCATGTTGTAATAGATTTGTCTTATGTATGAGAAGTCAATATATTCTTACTGTTACTGAGCTATCTCCATTTGAATTTTGAGTCCATTAATCATACATCAAGGGTGTTTGATTTGTTTGTTTGCATTGCCTAAATGTTTGCAAGTGGAGTTGTCTTCGCAGAGACAACTAGTTCAAAGTTAGTGTTCATGTATGTATGAGCTGAGGTGTCAAGGATATTTCATGCTTGTCTTCCAGTGGATGTTGGTCAATGTATTATCTATTCATAGGTCTCTTCTAAGGGGAGGGTCAAAATATTTTGATGGATAATAACATATTTGAATGCATAGGTGGGTACTAAGTTGAGGTTTGGTCATGGTGTGTGATTGATGTCAGGCATCAACACATTGAGCATATTGTGTTCTTGTTTCATAGTTGTCTCTTACAGTAGGGTATTTGATTCTGTGGCCCATTGGATAAGGCACTGGTCTATCAGGGACTTAGGGTATCTCAGGGGTCCCTTCAAATTCATTTTAAAATCATTTCCTTTCTGTCCCACCCTTTCCCTTTCTTGTTGTTAGTATAGGTCTCTATCTTTCAGTCTCATTCCATGCAAGTAGGGCTATTGCATGAGACTTTCTATCATTGGGGTACAGGATACCTATAGGAGATTGATTGTTATTCCACATTAATCTTTCTACAGGCCTTTGGTTTGTCATGAGGTGTCTTGAATGTGTAGATAAGGCAATACCCACTTGAGTGAATGTGGAGCTCAAAGAAGAAAGAGGATTTCTCTTTATCCTCATCAATTGGTTTATTTTTCTTGTAAAACTTGAGTGCCTAATCAGTGTTTTAAGCCCAACTATTTGATTCAAGTTTGGTCCTGCAAGGAGAAGATCCAACAAAATGGTGACTCTACTGGGGAGAGTCTAGAATAGAGTTAGATAAACAAAAGGCATTGACTATATCTTCTCACTAAATGTTGAGTGGTGACTCTGAGTTCTCTGTTTGATTAGTGTGTTTCCTGATAGACAGTGCATGTTACCTAGTATAATTTTGTGTTGGTTGGGAGCAGAAACAAAGAATATTCTTTCCTCTTCAGGGAGGTGGCGACTCTACAAAGAAAGAACTTGATGGAGATGAATGGTGAGCTCTAGATCTGCCTTGCCTTCCAATCAACAAGCAAGGTTCTTGCTCCAGAATTCCCAAGTATTTTTCAAGTTTTAAATGTCTCCTTATTAAGTGGTCAAGCACAAAGAAAGGAGTAAGGTGTGATTAGAGGTTAGCATACTTCAAGTTCTCAGCTACAGTTTGGCAAAATTTTATGGAAGTATTGCATTGGTTGTAATGGATAGGATGAATAATGAGATTGCATTATTAGAATAGGGCATCCTTAGAGATTGTATGAAATTGGTAAGATTGAAGGTGGGAAGCAAAAAGGATCTATCCATATCTCTGTTGTATGATAGATTTTATGAGGTGTATGATGAGCTTCCTGAGGATGTTGAGTTTCCTGAATCTGAGTTCATTAGTTTATTCCTGGAGCTTTGTTTTCCTGAGTCAACCAGTTGGTCAGATGTTTTGTGGGAAGAGCATTACATATGTGTCAGGGATTGGATACTTAGTGATGACAACCTTGAGCTTGAGGATGCACTTAGGGTCATGTTCTTAAGTGCTGATGTTGAGAGTGATGAAGACAGTGAGGGTGTGGTGTCTTCTTATGAGTCAGATGCAACATGGGAAGAGGAAAGTGATGATGGAAGTGAACATTCTTTGGATAGTGAAGATGCTGAGGATGATTCATCCTCAATGTATGAAAATAAAGAAAAAATAATTGAGTATGATATTAGTGAATCTTTGTGTGACTCTAATTTTTCTTCGTGTGCTGTGAGTCTCCATGAGGTTGAGATGGGTGTTGATTTTAAAGTGTTTTCTAATGCTTTATATAATGAAGAATTTGATTCTCAGCCCATTTTTTGTCATGATGTTCAACAAGGTGTATTGCATAAAGTTGTCAATCCTTTGTTTGAGGAACATGTGGAGGTCTCAGATCTAGTTGAATCAGGGTGTTTATTCTCCATTTGTGGGTATCAATCTGACTATTCTTTTGAGGTCCAGCCGATTACACCTATGGAAATGCAAAGACAAGATCTAGATGAGGCCTTTCTACAGGTAGAGTATGAGGCTTTTGTGTTTCTAGTTGATAGCATGCATGAGTCAGTAGGTGAAGATCAATTTTAGTATAGAGGTGCTGACCATTAGCATGCTGAATCATACTTTCATAGTGAGCAGGATGGAGAGAGTGCCAAAAAATTTTACATGCACTATGAAGAAAGCTACTTTGTTCTTCATGATATGCTGGTTGAACATGTTGACAGGCCTATGGAGACAAATGAAAAAAAAATGTTTGATGTGCAACATGAAGGAAGGAATGAAAATCAAGTTTTTGACAGAGGCAAAAACTACCTCTTGTTTGTTGCTACAGATTTCTATATAAAATGTACATTTTGTAAATATCTTTCCCCTTCTTGTTGTGTGCTTTCCTGTTCCCTGCATTTTTTTTGAGGTCCCTGCTTGTTTTCATCCTGTGGGTGGTCTGCTCTCCCAGAAATCCTGAATTCTCGTATGGGCACAAGTTACCCATCATCCCCAGACAGAGCCATTGTTAGGCCAATTTTCTGTCATAGCAAAAATTTTGTGAAATTGGCCTGTTCCCTACAATATTTTTGTTAAATGTCCTACCTTGTGTTCTTCATGTTGTCACCTAGCTCTAGTCCAAATTGCACCTCCTAAATCAAAAAATCTAGAGATATTCAAATTCTAAGGTCTGCGGGAAGCATTTTCAAAATTTTCCACAGTGTCAAAAACCCACAGTGTTTCTGAAAGTCCATGATGTTTTCGATCTGTGTGTTTTCGACCTTCATTGTTTTCAACCCTGTGCTTCCTACTTTTGTGTGCTTATCCTTTGGCATTGAAAGCTCTGTGTGTTTTCGGTCCTTCTTTGTGTCGAAAACATTGTGTGTTTTCGACCTCGCACCAGTTTCCTGTTTGCTAGCATTTCCTATCTGTGTAGGTGCGATCGGTGGTAGGCCTGGGTTTGCAGATGCTTTGAGGTGATTGGTTGTCGCATGATCTCATGTCAGAGTTTTCTGACATGCAACCATGCGACCAGTTCTTGCCATACGTGTGGGGCCCGTTAGCAGAAGGGTTGTGTTCCTAGCGGTTACGTGGTGGCCTTTGGTTGGTTGTCGCATGATTGCATAGCCCATTTCTGGGCTATGCGATCATATGACCAGCTGACACATTTCCATGGTAGGTTGCGGTGGCGATTGCGGTGGTGACTACGGTAGATATCTGAGAGTGGTCGCATGTTCGCATAGCTCATTTCTGGGCTATGCGATCATGTGACAAGATGCCATGTGTCCTGGGGCCTATTTGTGGCATCTTCTTGTTGGTCCGTATGATGATGTGGTAGTATCTCAGTGGGGCTTATGTTAATGATTTTAATCTATGGTTGGCATGTGATCGCAAGAAATATTCTTTCCCCTTGCAATCATGCGCCCACCATCCGATTTGATGCCAAGGGTTTTGTTTGCAGTGGGCCTAAGTGATTCAGTGGAGAGGATGGTGTGGCAGATCTAGTGGTTGGTGCATGATCTCGTCGGAGATGTCAGACCCCTTGCGATCATGCACCCACCATTTGATTTTGAAGACTTGTAGGGGGTGGCAACATGTGGCATCATGTGTCGTGGTTTCAGAGTTAATGGTGGAGTGGATAAGGTCTGGCGGTGCTGATAATTTCCTTCTTGTCGCTGGTTTGCAAGATGATTTGGCAGTTCGCTAGTGGGTCAGGCGACTTGGCGAATGAGTGGTCGCGGGGTCGCTAGATTTTTTAGCGGAGGCAAGGTCTTTTCCACGAATTGGTGAAAGTTCCTTTGTCGCCAGTTCGCCAAATGACTTAAAGTGCTATTTCAACACATGCAGTCGTGTGTTCGTGGGATTCAACTACAGTTAGGCCTTTCATTCTGCGACTAGGATTTTGCCTTGTCGCTAGTTCGCAGAATGAAACCCAAGGTGCTTGATGGGTTAAGATCTGAAGCCCGGGAAGATGAGATCTAACGATCGAGACTTATTTCCAATCTCCGATCAAATCAGGACCGCTAATGTGCTGCTGGCACCAAGACTTAGCTATTGGAGTTTGAATTTGAATCTCAGAGATGTTTCCAGCGACCAGGAAGGACTAAAATTGATGACAGAAAGGGCCAGAGTTGGTGAAATTGATATGCTCCTCCTTGCCAATGTGGTCCAGGGTGTCATGAGTGTTTGCGGGGATCTGTACCATGTATGGATTGACATGGAGTGGCTCGAGGTGTGATTTCAGGGTGGTTGATTTGATTTGCTCTCTTGATAGATTTGTGATCTTCTATGCACTGTTCTGAGAATTATCACGATTGGAGATCTTCTTTGATCTGGTTCTCTGAGATTGCTTGGTTTCCTCCCCCTGTAATGAATTCTGATGTATTCTTTTGGTTGGTGAGTAGTTGAAACCCTAGCCCTAGCTATTCGTAGCTTGTTGCATTCTCTCTGAGAATTCCAAGGCAGCTAATGGTATAAATTGTAGGAGGTTCAATTTTGTAAGGGTTCCTTCTTCTGGAAAATTTTTGAGGAGAATTGGTTCCAAGTGAAGGGTCTTTTTCCTGTAGATTTCTCCTTCTCTCTACATATAGAGTGTTCTTCTCTCCTTGCTGGTTCAGAGAATACAATGCATGTTGTAATAGATTTGTCTTATGTATGAGAAGTGAATATATTCTTACTATTACTGAGCTATCTCCATTGAATTCTGATTCCATTAATCATACATCAAGGGTGTTTGATTTGTCTATTTGCATTGCCCAAGTGTTTGCAAGTGGAGTTGTCTTTGCAAAGACAACTGGTTCAGAGTTAGTGTTCATGTATGTATGAGCTGAGGTGCCAAGGATATTTCATGCTTGTCTTCCAGTGGATGTTGGTCAATGTATTATCTGTTCATAGGTCTCTTTTAAGGGGAGGGTCAAAATCCTTTGATGGATAATAACATATTTGAATGCACAGGTGGGTACTAAGTTGAGGTTTGGTCATTGTGTGTGATTAATGTCAGGCATCAACACATTGAGCATATTGTGTTCTTGTTTCATAGCTATCTCTTGCAGTAGGTTATTTGATTATGTGGCCCATTGGATAAGGCACTTGTCTATCAGGGACATAGGGTATCTCAGGGGTCCCTTCAAATTCATTTTAAAATCATTTCCTTTCTATCCCACCCTTTCCCTTTCTTGCTGTTAGTATAGGTCTCTAGCTTTCAGTCTCATTCCATGCAAGTAGGGCTATTGCATGAGACTTTCTATCATTGGGGTATAGGATACCTATAGGAGATTGATTTCTATTCCACATTAATCTGTCTGTAGGCCTTTGGTTTGCCATGACGTGTCTTGAATGTGTAGATAAGGCAATACCCAACTGAGTGAATGTGGAGCTCAAAGAAGAAGGAAGATTTCTCTTTATCCTCATCAATTGGTTTCTTTTTCTTGTAAAGCTTGAGTGCCTAATTAGTGTTTTAAGCCCAACTATTTGATTCAAGTTTGGTCCTATAAGGAGAAGATCCAACATGTTTCTCACATTTTCAATCCCTTTTAATTGGTATCAGAGCACAAGTTGTGCAGATTGGAAATCTGGGTTGAATTTCCAGAGAGATGGAGGATTCAAAATGTGAGAAATTCGCAGGCAATAACTTTATCCTATGGAAAGTGCAGATGTGTTGTTTGTTGATCAAGAAAGAATTTGCAATAGCAATCGATGGAAAAAACAAAAAACCCACTGGAATGACAAATGAAGATTGGACTAAGATTGATGAAAAAGAAATGACATCAATCTTTCTTTCACTATCACAAAATGTCTTGTTTAATATCTTCAATGAAAAGACAACAAAAGGAGTCTGGGATAAACTTCAGAGCATGTACGAGATGGCATCAGCTGCAAATAAAATCTTCATTATGAAGAAACTCTACAAGCTGAAAATGAAGGAAGGGACTGTGATGTCAAATCATATAAATGATTTGAATACTTTATTATGTCAAGCAACCTCGGTTGGGATGACTCAAGATGATGAAGCCAAAGCCATCATCTTGTTATGTTCTTTACCTGACAGTTGGGATCCCATAGTTACAGCTGTTAGCACTTCTAATTCTTCAAAGAAGAAGCTGGTCTACAATGAAGTTGTTGCTACTTTACTTAGTGAAGATATGAGAAGTAACAAAGACTCCCCATCCGGTGATGACCTTACCATGGTTAGCACTAAAAGAAGGGGAAGAAGCCAGCATAGAAGCAATAATAATAATTACAATTACAATCAAAGGAAATCAATATCACCCAATCAATCAAAGTCAAGAGGAAGAAATGGAGAGTGTTGGTTTTGTGGCAAACCAACCCACTCAAAATGAAATTGCAGATCTTACAAGAAAGCACAAGAAAAAGTGAGGAATACTGAAGCTAATACAACCTATGGAGCAGATGAAGCTACTCTAGTTCTTTCTACAAGTGACTCAAAATTAGATTCTTGGGTAATAGATTCTGGAGCCTCTTTCCATGCCACTTCATGTACAGATTATTTTCAAAATTATCAAGAAGGAGAATTTGGAAAAGTATTTTTGGGTGACAACAAGGCATGTAAAATCATTGGAAAAGGTGATGTTGTCTTGCATTTAGAAGGTGGATCCAAATTGCCACTCAAGGATGTTAGACATGTTCCTCAATTAAAGAGGAATCTAATTTCAGTCAGCCAACTATATATCCAAGGATTTAAAACAGAACTCATGGATACATGGAAAATAGTCAAAGGTTCATTGGCTATTGCAAAAGGAGAAAAGACCGATAGTCTCTACATTGTGAAACCAATAAATGAGGTGGGAGCTACTATGACAGTCATAGGCAGCAATGCGGCACTTTGGCATCAAAGATTAGGCCACATGAGAAAGAAAGGCCTAGAAGCACTACTTAAGAGGGATCAACTACCAAGTCTCCTATCAACAAACTTGGAGTTTTGTGAACATTGTCTATATGGCAAGAAAAAGTGAGTCAGCTTCTTGAAAGATGGGCATTACATGAAGGCAAAACCATTGGAGAAAGTTCCCTTGGATGACTTTGGTCCTACCGAGGTAAGCTCTTTAGGAGGTGCTAAATATTTCGTTACTTTCCTTGATGATTGTACTAGGAAAGTTTGGATATATATGATGGAAAATAAATCAGAAGTCTTTTCTAAATTTAAAGTTTTCAAAGCTCTTGTTGAAAACCAAAGAGGCCAGAAGATTAAATGCTTGAAAACGGATAATGGAGGGGAATTTTGTTCACTGGAATTTGATAACTATTGTGCAAATAATGGTATTCATAGGGTGAAAGTTGTTCCCTACACCCCTCAAGAAAATGGGGCAGCGGAAAGGCTTAATAGAACAATCCTTGAGAAAGCTCATTGTATGCTTTCCAATGCAGGTTTGGGAAAAGAGTTTTGGGCTGAAGCATGCAATATAGTAGTTTATTTGATAAATCAAAGTCCCTCATCAAGGTTGAACTTTGAAATTTTGAAAGAGGAATGGAAAGGAAGAAGAGTTTCATACTCTCATCTTAAATTCTTTGGCTGTCAAGCTTTTGTACATGTCCCTAAGGAGAAGCAGAGCATGCTGGATCCTAAATCACAGCCTTGCATATTCATTGGATATGGGGAAGAACAATTTGGCTTCAGACTTTGGAGCTTAACCGATAAGAAAATTATCAGGAGCAGGGATGTAGTCTTTAATGAGAACATATTTTCTCATTCTAAAGATGAAACTCCTATGAGAGAATACATTCCCCTATTTGACATGATGAATAATGGAAATCAAAATTCTTCCATCTACTCACATGTTAATCCTACATCACATTCTCCAATTTATGTTCTGCCTTCTATGCCTCAGCATTCTCAAAGTTCTTCATCAGAAAGCTTGATGAATGAAAATTTTCTTAATTGGAACTCCTATGGTGGCAATCAAAATGGCTTTGACTCCACTGAAATTTATTCCCCCACATCCCCTGCTCATGAAATTGTTCATGGTAGGAGTGCAAGTCCTTCACCACATGGCAGGAGTGAAAGACTTAGCGGTAGAAGTAAAAGTTCTTCACCACATGGTAGGAGTGAAAGACTTAGCAGTAGGAATGTGTCTCACGACAAAGAGACCAGTCATATGACTCCACACGTAGGGCCGTATACACAAAATAGAGAAGAGAATAGTCACGAAAAAGAAGAAATCGGTCACGACAAGAAGCATGATAGGGATGGCACTCTTTACTCACCACACGACAATCTGCTGTCACCACATGACAGAAATGATAGTGCTCACAACTTGGATGACTCCCAGCTCTCTCACGGAAACTCCAAGCTCTCTCACGACAGTTGTGAAGGAAGGAGCAATTTCATTGGAACTCACGACAGAGAAGAAATTGGTCATGGTAGTCTTCATGAATCTCATGCCAGGCATAAAGCAACTCACAGTGGGATTTACGACAGTGAAGGAAACGTTGACAGCAAGCATATCATTCATGGCAGTAATGATACGCATAACATTGAAATTGGTCCTAATATCATTCATGACAGTAATGTGATGCATAACATTGAAATTGGTCATGACAGGTAGTGTATACAAAACAAAGGAGAATCCACACATGGTGGTCTTCATGAAACCCGTGGGAGTCTTCAAATGAATCTTGGCATTCTCCAGCCGTTGCCACTACACTGTAGTGAAGAACATGAAGCTACTCATTGCAGAGCATAAAACACTCACGGCAGGGACAACATCCTTGGCATTCACACCAGGAAGAACACTAACGAAAATTCACAACAGGGGAAACCTGTTAAAGAAGGAATCAGGGGAGTTACAGGTAGAACCTTTGATGAAGGCATCATGCCTTCTCTACCTCTTATGTAGGGAGATAAACAGGGCCTTAAACAAGGAATCAAACATCCAAGAGCCACCACTTCTGGTTCTCCATTTGAGCTAGTCCAGGATCAAATAGTAGACATTGAACCTCAATTAAGAAGATCTACCAGACAGAGAAAAATGCCAGCCAAATATTCTGATTATGAGCTATTGTTTGCTGAAGAAGTAGAACCTTCTATTCTTGTCTCAAAATTTGTAGAACCATCAACATTCAAAGCTACTCTCAAAGATGTTAATAGTGATAAATGACAAACAACGATGCATGAGGAGATGGACTCCTTACTCAAAAATCAAACCTAGGAATTGGTATCTCTTCCACCTGATAGAAGATCACTTAGAAACAAGTGGGTATACCAGATAAAAGATGAAGATGAAGGCAAAAAATGCTTCAAGGCCAGATTGGTGGTAAAGGGGTTTGATCAAGAAAAGGGGATAGATTTTAATGAGATCTTCTCACCGATTGTCAAAATGATAACTATCTGAACAGTCTTGGGATTAGGAGCAGCATGGGATCTTGAGTTGGAACAGCTTGATGTGAAGATAGCATTCCTACACGGTGATGTAGAAGAAGAGCTATATATAGAGAAGCCTCAAGGATTCGTGAAGAAGGGACAAGAGCACCTTTATTGCAAGCTAAATCAAAGTTTGTATGGCCTCAAACAAGCTCCAAGACAGTGGTACATAAAATTTGATTGCTTCATGACTGACAACAATTTCACAAGATGTGAATCAAACCCATGTGTCTACTTCAAGAGACTCCCTAATGGTGAATTTGTCATCCTTCTTCTTTATGTTGATGAGATGTTAGTGGCTAGCAGAAATAAAAGAATAGTCAATGAGTTAAAGGAGAAATTGGCAAGAAAGTTTGACATGAAGGACTTAGGGGCAGCCAAGAAGATTCTTGGCATGACGATCACAAGAGACAGGAAGAAGAAGGAAATTACATTGTCTCAAAAACAATACATTGACAAAGTGGTTGAGAGGTTTGGCATGGCTGATGCTAAAGTCGCTCCTCTTCCTCTTGCTGGTCACTTTCGCTTAAGTTCCAAATTGTGTCCTAAAACACAAGAAGAAAAGGACTTCATGGAGAAAATTCCATATAAATCTGCAGTTGGCAACATCATGTATGCAATGGTTTCTACTCGCCTTGACATTGTTCATGTGGTGGGAGTTGTGAGTAGATTCATGAGCAATCCCGAGAAAGCTCATTGGGAACCTGTTAAGTGGATACTAAGGTATCTAAAAGGAACTTCAGATTATACATTATGCTTTGGAGGAAATTAGGTTTAGTTGCAAGGTTACACTGATTCTGATCATGTTGGAGAATTGGACAAACGAAGGTCTACCACTAGATATACCTTCATGTTTGCTAGAGCTTCCATCAGTTGGGCTTCAAGGTTGCAGCATTGCATTGCTCTTTCTTCAGCTAAGGCTAAATACTGAGCTCTTTCTGAAGGTGCAAGGGAAATGATTTGGCTTCAGCGATTGTTTGGTGATTTGAAAGTGCATCAAAATGAGTATAAACTATTTTGTGACAGTTGCATCACTATCTTCATGGCTCATAATCACTCTTCACAACGTCGCTCTAAGCACATTGACGCACATGCTCACTTTGTTCATCATGTAGTTGAAGAAGGAAAGTTGGAAGTTGTCAAGATCGATACTAAGATCAACCCGACAGATATATTCACTAAGGTTGTCACCAAAGAGAAGTTTGATTGTGCAAGGACTTCTCTTGGCCTTGTGAAGAAAAGATAAGTTAGTTCTTCAGCAGGGTATTGGATGATCAGTTGCAGCATGGTTGTCCTTCAGGTGGGATTTTTTTGAGGAATGAAGGCCAACAATCATAATGGTTTTCTTATCTATTTTATTATGACTCTTCATATGTAATAATCTAGAGTCTATATATTTGCTGCTCCTGCTCATTTGTAATCATGGACGTAGCCACAATTTGTGGTGAACCAGGATAAATCTTACATTTGTGTTTTGTTAATTAGTTTAATAATTTGTTGTTTGTTTCTCGCATTTTCAATCCCTTTCAGATACAAGGTTGCAGAACCGCACAGATCGAATGGCTATGGAAGGACCAATAATATAATCAATCTTTAGCAAATTGCTCAGTCTCAAGATTAACACTCTCATATTAGGTCAACAAAGAAGACTACAACATCTGTGAGTAGAATATAAATTGTGGGAAATATAGTCTCATACTTTTGTTCAAGGATATCGAAGTTGATTGTCATATGTGACTTCTGAATCAAGTCGATAGTATATAGAGATACAAACATTACAATAGTCTTTAGGAGGCAATTCCCAATTTTCTTTTTCATATTTGTCAATATTAATAGGAAGGCTATGAGATGCATTGAATTGATTTCATGAATTATATAAGACTATTGTCGAGTTGGAAGATCAAGCTCTTCAAATACATATTTGGTTTTGTGGATGCACCTGTCACACTTCATATATATATATATATATATATATATATATATATATATATATATATATATATATATATATATATATATGTATATATATATATATGTATATATATATGTATATATATATATATATATGTATATATATGTATATACATATATATACATATATATACATATATATATATATATATATATATATATATACATATATATATATATATATACATATATATATATATACATACATATATATATATATATATATATATATATATATATATATATATATATATATATATCCCCATCTTGGTATGTTAGTACTAACAGAAGATTAACGGATGCTTGCTCATGGTGTTAGCTCCATACACGTTTCCATGAGCTTATAAGTAATTCATTGATGACCTCATCAAAATGCATTGGTCAATCAGGAGTAACAGTTGTTGATTGGTATATTATTTATCATATTTTTCTAAACATTTACTCTCACTTATTGAAGAGTCTCTTATTTCCTTCAAATATATCATTCTTCATTAACATCAAAATATCCAATATTTTCATTGTCTAGTTCATGAGAATAAAGGGATTAATACTTGCTCAATTGACTAGTGTGACGACTATATTATCAGCGAACATGGGTTCAAATTTCACCAGCTATATCATATTATTCTGTTAGTTGAAAATCAAAATGTTATGTTCATGCATGTACAACTTGAGATGGAATTAAATCCTAAATGCTCAAGTTTCTTCCATGGAACCTGTTGAATTCAGTGTTTTGAGAACTTTTATACTACTATAATTAATATTTCCCTTCGAGGTGTCCTAGAATATGTGATGTTACATGTGAATCCGATAGGAAAGAGCAAGATTCCTTTGGGATATGGAGATCCTTCACAATTTGAATGTTTCAAAATGTCTTCTGGTATAAAGGAGGCATTGATAGGATCCAATGGTAATGCTCCAACTACTGGCCTACTGAAAAACCCAATAGTGGTTGGAGATTATCTTTCACAAGACTTGACTTATAAGTCATCTACAGATGAAATCTATTTAACTATTGCTTGTATACAAAGTATTAATTTTTCTATGAAAGCCTTAGGTTGTAAGGGTGCAAACATTCTTCTTCCAAGGCTAGTATTTCCATATTATGACTCATTAATGGCATACGAAGGTATTGAAGTGAGACGGGATCATCTATTCAAGGTTTTAGAGATAGCTAGAAGATTGTGCATATTAATTATCTCAGATGAAGTATATGATCATCTTATTTTTAGTGAGAAGCCATTCACTCTAATGGGATCTTTTTCATCTATTGTGCCAATGCTAACTCTTGGGAACATTTTAAAATGATGGATGGTCCTTGGATGGTGTGTTGGATGGTTGACCACTTGTGATCCTTGTGAAATTTTGAAGAAAACTACAAAAGTTTCTTTGAAGGGAAGGAATTCACATTTAGAGGGAGTTTTGATAATCCATCAAAGGAAACCTTTGATGAGGAGGTGAGAAGGTTGGAATTAGATTCAGAGGGAGTCTGACATTTCTTCAAAAGCAACCTTGGACAAGGAGGTCAGAAGGCTGATATTAGATTCAGAGGGAGTCTGACATTTCATCCGAAGCAACCTTGGATGAGGATGTCAAAAAAAAAAGGTTGATATCTATTTTAGAGGGAGCCACATCATCATGAAGATCTTCTTAATGCATTCTTCTCTATGAGGGAGAAGCTTGGGGTGCAAGCCCCTGTTAAAATATTTTTCTCTTTGAAGAGAAAATTAAGGTGTAAGCCCTTATACCCACCCTCTAATATGGTTCATGGTGGGGGTCATGTGAGTGAGTCCATGACTAAACACCTATATTGATTCACCCTCTAAGAGTATCTTATGGTGACCATCATCATAAGATGGTGATATTACATGAGTGATTTCTTGATAAACACTTCTGTTTGTTTTCATTTCCATTCATGGGAGCAGCCATGATGGAGCCACCCCCTCGGAGTAGCCATGGTGGACATTACGCTATAACTTAGATATCTGAGAAGACCCTCCTTAGCTAAGAGAGGGTGTTGATTTTAGCAACTAGAGGATTTGCATATGTGAACATTCAAGGATCTTGATTTAGAGGGAGAATACCATGTCAAGATGGGTTCCTTAGTGATCAATAGTTAGAGGACTGTGATTCATAGGATGGAGTTTCAACATCAGCGATCCATTATTTTTGTATCTTATAGAGATTCCTTATCACTATGTCTGAGATATGGTTGAAAGGAAAGTGATTCAATTGGAATATATTAGTATAGGAGATCAAACTGCAAATATTCTTACCAAAGCACTTCCCAAGGTGAAAGTTGATCACTTCAAGAAAAATCTTGCTATGGTTGTAATATAACTTTTGATTTGTATTAATAAAGATGTTTATTGTGTAAAATTCTTATGGGCTCATCCATCCTGTGTACATTTCTGAGAGGTGACGATCTCCTAGACAATGAACACTTGTATTTGATGTTACAAGGCACTGACTATCTTGTAATGGAGATTCATTATGGTAGACTTTTGATATGTCAGTGCACATACCATAATTGGGTTATATGTAAGGGGAATGTAATGTTCTCAAATTACTATATCCTTGTATCATAATCTGAGGTGATATGAAAATTAGGTATCACGATCTAAGGTGATGTGAAAACTGTTAGTATTTTCTAGATTTACCTAGGAATGATCAAACTATAAAGATCTTCCAAACACTAAGCACATGATAAAATATAACATACACAAGCAAGGTGAGATGTTACCCAGATATGGAGAACTTATGATGCCTTCAAAGTCTGTCCTCTTGATGATCTTGTTCCTTGGATCTGATTTAGCACATAAATCATATTGAAAGCAACATCAGATCTGCACTCCAATGCAGTCCAATTCCAGCATAGTTCACATAAATAATACTAATGATTTTGCACCCTAAAGATGTGTTGTCATTCCTCATATATATTCCATTATTTCTGCCCTAGTTTTCCGTCCCTAAGGCTGTTGTTGTTCACCCTAAGTCTACTCCTTTTAGGGCTTCATTCCGCCCTAACAAAATTGATGTCCATATTAACATTGCCAATATAATTCGCTCCAACATTTATGCATTCACTCCAGCACTCATGTAATCAATTCATTGCTCTTAAATGTTGAGGGAGGACTGATTCTTGAAGGAAGGAGAGCACATGTTATGTTTTTGATATACTCCTCAAGATTTGATCTCCAATATATATGTGAATGGAAAGGCAACTTAAGGGGCTGACTTTTTTAAATTCTCCTCAAGAGGCCAACTTGGGCCCTTTAAATAAACATTATTTATTCCATTCAATTATATATTAAATCAATCTTCTAATAAATAATAAATAACAAATATCTCTATATTTATTATTATTATTTATATATCGATTTATAATAAATATATTCTATATATTTATTATTATCCAAGGTAGTAGATATTTTTCGTAAAGGCCATAATATCAACACTACCTCTTGGACTTGAGGCAAAGATCAACCCAATGATCTCCCTCTATCACCCTTGATAGAGATGCCAAAAACATAAACAACATGGATTCCATATCCAATAGAATCATAGATTTCATATCTATGATAGGTAGAACACATATGTTCTTACATCATTTCCAAGCATAGATTTCATATCCATATGAAAATCATGGTAACAATATGTTTACCAACCGGATTTGTATTTCCTAAATCCACGAGTCTCCGAGACTCAAAGCATAACAAAAAAATGGATTCCTAATCCAATGATGCCATAGATCACTCATCTATGATAGTAGATCTCTATCTACAAGATATATGAGAACACAATGGTTCTTCATAAACCATACATCTCATATTCATAAGAGAAACATCATATCATATGATGCTTATCATCCAAGTGTGGATCTCCTAGATCCTCTGGTCTCCATGACCCAAGAATATCAGTCCATAATATTCATGATAACATCAAGTCCATGATATATAACAACCAATCTGTGGATAACTAAATCCATGAGTCACCAAGACTCAAGAAATGTCAAGTCCATGACATCAAACCAACATCAAGTCCATGATGTTAAGAGAATTGGTCCAATGAATATCAAGTCCACGATATTCACCAAGTACTCAGAGTAATGGCCTATCAACATCAAGTCCATGATGTCCACCAATTACTCAAATGCATATCCCTGATCCATGAGATATCAAATCCATGATATCCTCAAGCATTGGTCTAACGAATATTAAATCCATGATATTCACCAAGTACTTGAAGCAATGGTCTCCAGACATCAAATCCATGATGTCCACCATATGCTGAGAAGTGGATCCCTGATCCACCAGCTATCAAATCCATGATATCCTTGAGCATTGGCTTATCGAATATCAAATCCATGATATTCACCAAATGCACGAAGTAATGGTCAACAATGGATCCTTGATCCATGAGAAAAATATCAAGTCCATGATATTCTCTAAGTATCTGATTCATAAGAAACAACTTAGCCATATGCATAGATGTAATCAAATGAATTAGACACAACCATATGTATTTCATTATCAAAATCTCATCTCATGAATCCACCAATATGATCATAAGATGTAAAGTTCACACATAGAACCATATGTAATATAATCTCAGCTATAATCAGTAAATATAGACTCAGCTATGAAAGAAAGTATGATCCATTCATAAGCAATAATCCACTAAAGTATGCTTCACAAGCTAAAGTATATAAATGGCATATGCTCCATACAATCATATTAAGTAATCAATATCCAAATGCAGTTCTCTTCATAGAACTAGCATAATTCATCTAGCATCTAGACAAGTCTTAGCCATAAGCATAAGAGTATTCACATAAGTCTTCACCACCTAAAGGTAACCAACATATAACCAGGTGCAATGTGATCACAACAAGATGCAATAGTTTTATCTAAAAGATAAAGAATAACATATGTCCACAAGATATTCTCCCAAGCATACAACAACATTACCTCTAAGTTTCATAATGTATGTTCCCAAGAAATATGCCAATTGCACAATGTAACATATACAACATATGCCAATTGATCAATAATGTATGCACCCATGCATCAATTAGTTAATCTAACAATCAACTATGAATGTTCCTAAAATAGTGTTAGATATAACATATGTCAAAGTAAAGTATGCACCCACATAACATAAATAAATGTCAATGTAAATGTAAGGTATACTCCTCATACATGACATAAGCATGACATATGCCAATGTAGTGTATGTTCCATATGCCAACCTGAAGTAAGCATCCATTAATGCATAATAAAGAAATGTCAGTTACACCAATCAGCTAAATAGATAATTAGTTATGCTAATAAGACATTCCTAACTAGCTGATTCAATCAACTTATATCAAAACTAACCAGTTATGATGATCAAGCCAATGAGATATAATCCTATCCATACATATGATCAACAAGACATACGAAGTTCATAACACAAAATTAGGTGAAAGTGAGCCCATAATTGAACTCCCTCTTAAACCATATACCCACAATTAAGTTACCCCAAGGTATATATTACTCAAGGAGATCTACTTGCTCTAGATGATCCTATCTTCACCCTCTAACAAGGTTAAAACTCCCTCATCCAGTAAAGGAAAGGATAATGCCAATAAGATCTTGTGATCCTAAATCCATAGCCAATGTATGGTTCTCATAATGTATGTCAAGTATGTTGCCATTCATACATGAATAGGCCAATAAGGTAGTATGTTGCAGTTCTCTCAAGCATAACTCACACAATAGCTAGTATAATGTATACCAAATGGATAGATAGCTATGTAAGTTGCCACAACTTCATATAGAAAAAATCCCTCTCAATATGCAGTAGATACATACTAGATTAAATCAAACAATGCTGGTGTAAAAATACAACCCAATGTTGTCAATGTACCAAAGTACTTCCTTCTCATAGATAGTCAATGATAGTTAATTGGTTATATATGTCTCCATAATGTAAAATATGTCAAGGCAACATAAAATGTGCTTTCACATAAATGTGATATATGAAACAATTATCTGGCTATACCAAAAGCAATATGTCTCAACTCAGCCATAACAGTGAAGAAGGGTATGCTAACATAAGCCAAGTGGTTTCCTACATAGAAACATATGCCAATACTTATGAACCAGCCAATGATCCAATCAACAATATGTTGTTAAGCTAAGTCAATCCAATAGGGAATGATCTTACTTCTTTTGAATCATGCACTTAACTCAAGATGATCTACTCCCTCTAGATCAATAAGGAAAGATAATTAAAAAATGCAAGAATCTTGAGTTCTACCCATATCTTCCTAGCCAATGATAATTAATAAGTTTTCCCATAGGAGGCAACCAATTGTAAATCAAAACCCTTATTACAATTTCAGACCAAACCCTAGTTGCCATAAAGTTTCTTAGTTTTGAAAGAGTTAGTTTGTACTCCTAGGCTCTGATACCATGTTAGTATTTTCTAGATTC
This sequence comes from Chamaecyparis obtusa, assembly GCA_027943335.1. Taxonomy (NCBI): domain Eukaryota; kingdom Viridiplantae; phylum Streptophyta; class Pinopsida; order Cupressales; family Cupressaceae; genus Chamaecyparis; species Chamaecyparis obtusa. The sequence goes on along the minus strand of BSBK01003055.1, from coordinate 415,188 downwards.
ACGTAGGAATGATCAAACTATAGAGATCTTCCAAACACTAAGTACATGATAAAATATAACATACACAAGCAAGGTGAGATGTTACCTAGATATGGAGAACTTATGATGCCTTCAAAGTCTATCCTCTTGATGATCTTGTTCCTTGGATCTGATTTAGCACATAAATCATATTGAAAGCAACATCAGATCTACACTCCAATGCAGTCCGATTCCAACACAATTCGCATAAATAATACTAATGATTTCACACCCTAAAGATGTGTTTTCATTCCTCATATATATTTCATTATTTCTACCCTAGTTCACCTTCCCTAAGGCTGTTGTTGTTCGCCCTAGGTCTGCTCCTTTTAGGGTTGCATTCTGCCCTAACAAAATTGTTGTCCATATTAACATTGCCAATATAATTCACTCTAGCATTTATGCATTTGCTCCAGCACTCATGTAATCCATTCACTGCTCTTGAATGTTGAGGGAGGACTGATTCTTGAAGGAAGGAGAGCACATGTTATGTTTTTGATATACTCTTCCTCAAGATTCGATCTCCAATATATATGTGAATGGAAAGGCAACTTAAGGGGCCAACTTTTTTAAATTCTCCTCAAGAGGCCGACTTGGGCCCTTTAAATAAACATTATTTATTCCATTCAATTATATATTAAATTGATCTTCTAAAAAATAATAAATAATAAATATCTCTATATTTATTATTATTATTATTTATATATCAATTTATAATAAATATATTCTATATATTTATTTCTATGCAAGGTAGTAGATATTTGTTGTAAAGGCCATAGTATCAACAAAAACTAGGTATCACCATCTAAGGTGATTCCTCATATCACGATCTAAGGTGATGTGAAAACTAGGTATCATGATCTAAGATGATTCCTCTTATTACAATCTAAGGTAATATGTAAAATCCGGTATCACAAGCTTAGGTGATTCCTCATATCACATGTTAGGTGATATGTAAAACTGGGTATCATGTGTTAGGTGATGCATATCACGTGTTAGGTTATTCCTCATCTCACGAGTTATGTGATACTTATCATCACATGTTATGTGATATCTACCTTCATGAGATATGTGATATTTCTTATCACAAGAAATGTGATATATGATTTTATCTTCCCTAGCTAAGAGGGAGTGTTGATGTATGTAGCATCGGTCAGATAAATAAAACTAATTATGACAATTGATTTATTACACACACACACATACACACAGATATATATAATAATTGATCTTATTTTATATTAATACACACACACACACACATATGAAGTTAATCATTATATAGTTAAATTAATAAATTAGATTAATGAATAGACATGTCCCATGAAGGACATGTCTCTTCTTATCTTTACCATGTATATATTCAAGAGATTGATGCACTTGAAAAATACATACTTGTACGACAATGATATTACATTTGAAGCGATCTTAAAGTTAACATATTTAATAGTTATTTAATTAATAATAATGATTATTAGGTAATTTATAGTTTATGATTTAAACGACTATTAACACTTTAATAATATTACTTAAGCGATAATTAAATTATAGTTATACTTTAAGTTATATTTGTATAAATCCTCCTGTCTCGGTGCTGGAAAAATGACCAGGTATGACAACATGTTACCAAGACAAAAATCTTAAAAATAATTAATTTTTTTTACTTTTTGCTTTTTTCCAAGTGGCTGGACGCATCTGAGTCTAGGCCACGGGACTCGTCGAGTCCATTGAGTCCTATGACTTGGCGAGGACTCAGCCGAGTCAATGCCGACTCACTATGCCTCGACAAGTCTGGCTCGGCTCGGAACTCGCTGAGTCTTGCAACTCTGAATTAAATCACTTAATAATGCTATTATAATATTAATATTCATTAAAATAGTAAACTATAAATTACCTAATAACATTATTAAATAATGCAATAAAATATTTATTATTATTTCTAAAAGCCTAATAAAGATAATTTGATTTTTTTAATAATGTTATAAAATGATATATAAAACATCATTTTCGCAAAATAGTTGTGCTTGTTTTTTTTATGAATAGAGACCTTTCAATTAAAAGAAATTAAAGATACATATTCACAAAAAAAAGGCGGGGGGATATATTAAATCACCCCGCAGTGTTCAAACGGCAGAGCCGGAAACAGCAAGAACTATTCACCAAAAAAAATTGAAAAGGCCCTCAGGCCGCAAGAGCAGGAGCAAAGGGCGGAGGATCTTTGTCATCTGATCCCCACTTATCAGTGGGATTGGCAGGCTCATCCGGAAGCACCCAACCAGCTTCATCAGTATTTTCTTTTTCTTTTTCTTCTTCCACCCTGGGCGGGGAGATAGCAAGCGCCAAGCGGGGGAATTTGGAGGAGGTGGCCGGAAGCCAATCTCGCCCACGGCGAGCACCGGAACCAGGAGGAGCACCAGAAGGGGCCGACTGCGCCTGCGCATGTGACCACCCAGACTGTCGCGGAGGCAGAGAAGCCGAATGGTGCCGCCAACCATCTCCGCCACCTCTCGGAGAGTGCTAGCGAGGGGCCTGGGATCGTGGCGTGTGGGAGCGGCACACAGAGGAGCTGCGCCCGTGACGACGGCCTCTAGGAGGCGTACCCTCAGCAGAGATAGCATCCGGAGGCACCCGAGCCACTGTACAAGGAGCATTGCCCCAATGAGAGATCAGCTCCTGCAAGTGAGCCACCTCTAAAGCCACTTTATTAGCTTGGACTTGAATCTGCATCATAACATTATTACATATGCAAGCTTTGTTAAACATAGAAACATTAGTATCAAGAGAGCTGTGGGAAAATATAACAGCATTTCTATCTTTCCAAAGATTGAACAAAATCTCCATCCTGAAAGTATGCCAAATTTGGGTAAACTTGAAGGGGAGTCTGCGAGAGTCTCCTAAGACAATCATATGCCAAGAGAAGAGCTCAGGCCGGAAAGGTTTGAAAAAATCATGGATCCACTGCCAATACTGTTGAGCTCTCCTACAGAACCAAAAAATGTGAAGAAAGGTCTCAGGGTGACCACAAAACGGACAGTGAGGGTCATGAACTCCCAAATGTTTGAGCCTAGGGCCAACTGGGAGACCCTGAAACAAAAGACACCAAGCAAAGAGAGCCATCTTGGGTTCTGTAATGGTGGTCCAGACAGTATGGAAATGAGAGCTCTAGTGGGAAGTGGCCGAATGAAGATGCCATCTCTAGTTTAGAATATCCACCATCGGAAGATGCGGGGATAACCACCTATACCCAAGCCTTGGCTTGTAATTGCTGAAAGGCATGGCAGGATACCATTTCCAATCCCTCCACCACGGCCTATTAGCCTGAATGCCAATCTTGTGGAGTAGATTGGTAGGAATGGCCGAAACCAAAAGATCAAAAGTCGGGCGATCAAAACTTGCCAGCCAAAATTGCACTTGCATATCCTCCCAAGATCGGAGCCCCATAGAGACTTTGGAGAAAAGATCCTTGGGAGTCCGAATGCCACGTTTAAAAAAATGCAGAGCACTAGCCCCTTGAGTTTTGGCCAAGGGTATACCCTATATGAAGAATAAAGGAGACCACCAAAGATTCTGCTGATTGAAAGAAAGCCCATTACAAAAAGCATTACCATCCCATCGAAGCCAGGGCTTTATAGCTTCCTAGGCTTTCCAAATGCTCTTGATGACGAAGGTGCCCTGGATTTGAACAGGTTCTCTCATAGTGAGCAAGGTTTGGAGACCAAGACCTTTCCAGGCGGGTCGGTGAACCGGAAACCCGGCGGAGATGCAATGTCTGACAAGAATTTTCCATGCCTCATTGCCAGAGAGAGCTCTAATAATCCACTTCACACAAAGAGCAAGCCCTTGCTTCTGGGTGGAGAGAAGGCCCAAGCCTCCAGAGTCACGGGGAAGGCAGCAGTATTCCCAAGCAACCCTATGAAACCCATGACCATCCGCACCAGAAGCCCAAAGAAAATCCCTGAGCAGGCGCTCAAGCTTGAGATAAGAGGCCTTAGACGGAGCCCAGCAAGAAGAATAATAAACATGAGTAGCAGCTAGCACTTTCGAACAAATCTGGAACTTCCCTGCAAGAGAGAGCGGTTTGCTAATCCAGTAGTGCAACTTTTTCTCAATTTTAGCAAGAACAGCATTCCATAAATCCACAATAGAGCCATGGAAGGCAAAAGGGATGCCTAGGAAGCAAAAAACTTCTCCATGTTGCACCCATTTCCAGTCAAAGCTGGCAAGCTAGGGCGGAGCTGGAAGAAAGGATTGTCTGAAACAAAGCGTTTTGCACCATTGAATGGCCGGTCCAGAGGCTTGACAAAAGGTGTCCAAGCATTGCAAGGCATTGGAGATGTTCTCCTCATCCTCAATGAGAGTGAGAAAGGAGTCATCGGCAAAATGGCCATTGACCAACTGGGAAGAAGAACCAAGAAGGGAAATGCCCCGAACCAACCCAGCAGAAACAGAGTTGGCAAGCAAATACCCAAAGCCTTCGGCAGCAAGCACATACAAGGCAGGAGCCAGAGGAAAACCTTGCCGGATGGATCGAAAAAGCCCAAAAGTATCAGATTGGGCCCCATTGATGGTAATGCAAGCAGAAGCATCTCCAAAAAGCATTTCCACAGATTGAAGGAAGCGCGGCCCAAACCCCAGAGCTTGAAGCATAGCCAGAATGAAGGGCCATTCTATGCGATCATAGGCTTTAGCAAAGTCAATTTTGAGGAACAGAGCAGCCTGTTTGGACTGGCGAGCCCATTCCATCCCTTCCCAGACCGTTATGATGTTGTCAAGAATATACCTGGACTTAATAAAGCCAGTTTGCTCAGGCCGCACAATGAGGGGAAGGAGATGTCTGATCTTGAGCGCTAAAGCTTTAGCAATAATCTTATAAGAGACATTCAACAAAGTGATGGGCCTCCAATTGCAGATATCCTCTAGATCGCCAGACTTAGGTATGAATTTAATATTCCCTTTATTGATAACGTTGCCTAAACTTTTGTTGTGAAAAGCTTCTAGGTTAACTCTGTGCAAATCAGGACCCACAGTATCCCAGAGGTGTTTGTAGAATTCACAGGGGAAGCCATCGCACCTTGGAGATTTATCATTGGCCATAGAGAAGACCGCCTCCTTGAGGTCTGATATGGTAAGCAATTGCTCACAGAAGGCACGCTGCTCAACCGCAAGGCGGTTTGGAGTAACAGCAATACAAGCCCTTAGAGCTTCATCCCGAGCAGCAGAATTGCCCTAGGAAGCAAAGACTTGCTCATAATGCTGGACAAAGGCCTGAAGAATGGCCGGGAGCTCGGTAAGAGTGTCAGGTCCTTGCTTAATCTTTTGAATACCAGCATTGGTATGGCGAGCTTTGAGAGCCTGAAAAAACTCTTTGGAAACTTTATCGCCAACCTCCAACCAATGGAGGTGAGCTTTGATTTGAGCACCATGAGCAGCATAGGCATCAGCAATTTGTTTCTCATGGCGAAGCTTGGCCAACTTAAGTTGGAGCTCTGTGTCAAAAGGGTTCAACGTAAGCGCTTCAGAAGCGCTACGCAGAGCCTTAGTGTTAGCTTCATAAGCACGCTTTCTGTAGCAGGCTAGCTGACGGCCATAAATGCGAAGAAATCTCGCAGTGTGGGCGATGGCGTCATTCCACCATTGAATCCAGCTTGTATCACTGTGGGGCCGAGGCTCAAGATTCCATATCTGCAGAATGTGTGACATAGTGGACTTGTGCGTCAGCACAGACGTGTTAAGAAAAAATTGTGTCTGAGTAGCTCTCCTAGCTCGGGACTGCCAGGTAATGGAAAAATAAATGGGGAAATGATCAGACAAGGTAACGTCTGTCAGAGGAATGACAGGTAAGCCTCGATCTTCAGAAAAAGAGAAAAAAGATTGAGCCGTTATCATAGCACGATCCAGTCTCTTGAATATGCGGTCAGAACCCGCTCGAAAATTGGACCAAGTATGCCAGACCCCACCCTGCTGACGGCAGTTAACATTGGGATCAAAAAGCCCCAATTTATTGCGCATGTGATACCAGGCTTCTCTCTCCCCAGCTGCCCAGCGAAAAGCAAAATGCCCTCCTTGTCAGTGGCCAGCTCAACCATATTAAAGTCCCCACACATAACCCAAGTAGCTGGAGGCAAGTTGTCTGCCAACCAGTACCATAATTGAGATCTTTCAAGAGCATCATTGGGGGCATAAACATTAATGATACCAAAAGAATGATTGTGCAAAGAAAGCAAAATCCAGCTAACACGTTGCTTCGGGTCAGAACCATGAGCAATAACACAAGAATGCAGGCGAGGTGACAGAAAAGTAATTACTCCACCTTTGCCAGCTTCATGCTGAGAAGAAAAAATAATGTCGTCCGGCCATATGACACGACAGGCAGAGTTAAGCAAAAATCCTAAAATTTTAACTTCTTGTAAACACAGCACGTCCAGAGACTGAAGTCTGCGGTGAGTATCACGAACATAGTACTTTCTGGGGAGGTCAGTTAAACCTCGCACGTTCCAGGACAAAAAATTCATAAAAACTCCTGCATGGCTTCCTCGTCCTCAAGAGAGGAGAAGCTATTCTGCAAATAAGTTGGAACCGAACCAAAACTGGGGAGGAGTTCTCCAGAGGTCAACCGCCTTTTATCCGGTTTTACCGTGTGGCCATCAGGACTGCGGGACCGGCGCATAGTCCTGGAAGAGAGCACTGGAGCCGCTGGCGGCGCAGGCACCACTTCTGGAGCAGGTGGCACTGCAGCCAAGCGCATCCCCTGTGAAATAGGGTTTGACACAATAGGCGCCACTGGTGGCACATCACCTAGCGAGGAATGACCAATGAGCGCAACCGGAGATGGCACAACAGCTTCAGAAGCTGGTGGCGTCTTAGGGCCTAAGGCATTCCGGCCTTTACGCGTAACGATAGTCCATTCTTCTTTCTTTCCAGCCTCGACGGTTTTAGCTGGCGCGTCTTTAGGCTCGGGTTTCACCCGAGGGGTAACCAGGGGGCAGTCCTTGATCTTGTGCTCTGCCGACTGACACCAATAGCAGGTGTTGGGCAGATTCAAATAGAGCACCTTCTGCGAGATGGTGAGAGCACCAATCTGAATTTCAACAGTATCCTTGAGGTCCCTAGAAAGGTCGACCTCAACACAGACCCGCTTCTGGGGACAAGCATTGAAAAATTTGTCATGTTCCATGACAATGACTTTGCCTAGGGTCTTAGCAATAGACTCAATGAACGGCCAGCATGGCAAAGGGAGACTAGGGAACTCAACCCAAACAGGAACCCTAAGTTTTTTGTCGTCAGAAACAGTAAAGTCTCGAGACCACCTCTGAAAAACTAGCAGGGAGGACCGGACATTCTAGGGACCATGGTTAAAAACCGTGTCCGTCTGAGAAGGGTTAGCAAACCTGAAAAGGAAAAAACCTTTGGTAAGGTTTTGCACACCGTCAAGACGGACCCCATGAGGGGTCCAGCTCTTGTTGACCCAATCCTTGAGTATACTTTCAGAAGGAGTGCGACCCACAAAGTAACCAATCAGCGTATGCTTTTCTAACCATTCACAAGCAGAATCAAACTCCTGAAGATTGAGAACAATATCAGGGTTACCTCGTGGAAGACCTTCGGGATGAACTTGCGGGGACGTTTGTTCGGCGGAGGCGTCATGGCAGTCCGAAGCATCAACTCGAGCACCATCATCAACTGCTGGGCCGAAGTTGGCCGAGGCCATACTAAAGGCTAACCCTAATGAATCCTGCAGTAAATGCGGTATGACAGATGAAAAACTCAGAGCTGAAACGCAGAAAGTACCGTTGTGCTTTTTTTTCAACCGTGTAACATAGCAAAAAGAAGTTAAATATAATTCCGCCCCAAAACAGTCATACCCACGGGGGGTATAAAACTCATAAAATGAAAAAAATTAAAGGCAAAAGCCTTTTCAATTTGCGAGGAGGGTATGGGTATCTCCGACCTTCATTCTTTTTATCATTTGCGTTTGATGAGAAGAGCTGCTCCAGCCGCCGCCATGAGGGTTTGGAGAGCTTGGGAAGTTGTTGGTGTTGGCCGCCATGGAAACAGGGGTCTATTCGAAAGATTTTCTTGAGACTTTTCTTCTACTCTGCTTCTTGAATCATCACGAGGGTTTTGAATATAGAGTTGAAGCCTTTCCTGAAGGATTTCGAAGGCCATAACACTCGCAGCTTGAGAAAAAAGACCTCGCATCTTCGAACTCATATCACAGACTGTGAATACGGTGAGTATCTTCGGTATGTCCCCTGCAAATTTGAAGCTTTTTAATTTTAAAATAAATAAAGCACTCCTTCGCTTAACACGGGCTGCAACCATAACATTTCCTGTAAGTTTCATTTGATATCATTACGGATATCCTTGCTGATATATGATTGTTTATACAAAGTGATGGTACAAGTCATTTGCTATGCCTCTTTGTTGGACTCAGTCATCTTGTATGCTAATATTGAAGCTTGTTGTTGTGACAGATCCATGAGGGTATTATCTTCTTGCAAACCGTGACTCATAAATATTTTTACCCTCCCTTATGAAACCATTACCTCTAAAAGATTTTGACAGACACCATTCACCACTAATGAAACTCATAAGATATCATGACAGCGCTATTGATACTCTCTGCAGCCTTTCATTACTTGTGAAACAATCAAGTATTTGTAGTAGCATACACTTTGTATGCTTGAAAATGTTCTTACCATTGTAAACGCTTCCCAGCTGATGTTTCTATGATGAAATCATTGCTAAGATCACCTCTTGGATATGTTCATACTACAGCCATTTTGATGTAATGGCTACCGTCTGGCTGCATTTTGGAATCATATTTCACAATATTTGAATCCTTCATTTTTGCCTTAAGATCTCTGCTGAAAGTCACTGTGCAGTAGCATTATTACGTTCACATATTTGATAACAAGGCTTATCTTTGTGATCATTTTCTGTCATTCCTTTAATGCTCATGGTTACTACATTATTATGACAGCACTTGGTCATATCATTACTTTATTAGGAATGTGCATCTATGGTTCTCCTTTACTGGTATATTTTCTGTCCCTTTTCTTTCAGCATCCATCTTTAATTCTTCCTGTGCCATGAATTAATTTCTGACAGAAAGAAGGGCCTATTGGAAGCATACCTTATGACGCTATCTATCCTTTTCTTCAATGTTTGTTGCCGACCCTTCATGTGGCATTTGATCCCGTTATCTTATGTTGTATACCATCTCGATGCTATTGTCTCATTGTAGTTTGTTTGCTATCCTGTAACACGCTGGGCTCAACCCTTGTGGGAGCCACAGTTTACTCCACGTGCTACAAGATAGATACCTGGAACTGCACATAAAGCAAACAAGTTAGATAAAACCGGCATATGCATCCTTGTTTCCTTCGGATATCCATGATGAACTTAGCACTTATTATGCATATGTGGAACATGTTTATGTTTGTAGATGCGGGCACATGTAGTATGTTATGACCCGTCATTGTTTAGATCAATGAGATATAACATCGTTTCTTCTCTCTCATATGCAGGAATAGAGCAGCAACGAAGACAAGGCAACGAAACAAGCCGGGCTCGTCATCCAGGCAATGGCGAGTCACCCCTTACTACCTATGCCTTTTATTTTTAAAGCATCTGTAAATGCATATGCTCCTTTTATTTGCCTATTGAGGTTAGTCTCACGGCTTGTGTGAGACATTATTCATTTGCATGTCAATAAAGATTACTCTTTCCCTTAAACTTCTTGCACTCTTTCCTATGACAGCAATTTGCATGTTTGTAATGAAATGGTGTAATATTCTGTTCTCTTTCTTTATGCATATGGATGTGACTCAGCTAAACTAAAAAATGCACCTCAAGTCATTTTATGACATAACAGCTCTACTTGATTGAGCTTGGTATCAAAAATTGGTAATAGGAATCAATAGATCAGATCAAAACCTTGCCAATGTGTCACCTCTATGAGGAGTCATGAGTGGCACGAAAATCATCAAGGAATAAGTGGCAGAATTTATAGGAAGCCACTGCCAAGATACAAGCAAAGCATAAGATTATTGAATATTATATGCAGGCTGCAGCAGTCATGGTAATAATACTAATGATGTCAATGTCAGTGAGATTAATCTTCAATTATTAGTAAGGAATTAAATAGTCTTGACCATCGTGGGTAACAGCTAATTGCTAAGAAATCATAAATAATCAGGTATGGGTAGCAGAGGTTTGTCAGTCCTAACATCGGTGATAGAATTAAGAACAGCGACTATTATAGTGACTAAAGGAGAGGAAAATGGATTCAAGGTCTGGAATAGACAGTGATAGATAACAATCTTCTAATCAACATCGACCCATGAGGAACATCCCTTAATCATACATGTCATATCTAATCAGTGATTAAAAGAGCCTAAGAATGATTGGTATGAGAAGGTTTACAGGAAAAATATATATAGCATTGAGCCGAACAGTAATCTTACATATCATATCTAATCATATGTTCAGAAGGTCTTGGCATCCCATGCCATATATCATTCTTCTGCTTGTCTCTTTGCTAATGTTCGGTTTAACAAGCTCCAAAAGATTATGAGGGAGTTATTATTGTCAGATGAGAAAGGGGACAATAAGAGACACTGTCTCATAGGCTTGCTGTTGCATTACTAAGAACAAAGGGGGGTTGGGCTTAAAAGATTTGAAAACTCAAAGTATGGTGCTTGCCTCAAAATGGATATTCAAGGCCATCCAAGGGGATGAAAAGTGGAAAGTTCTGGTAAGAAATAATCTAAGTTTGTCCAAACCCAAGAAAGGCAAAATGTGGTCTCCTATTAATCTACAGGATATTCTTTTTGTCCAGTTTGAGGTTAGTTCCTATGGCTCTGTGGTCTTTGCCTCTTTTTGGAAAAATTGTGTGTAGGTAAGGCATCTTGTCTCTGATGGGGCAGCAGTGTGCAACCGATCTCCTCCCTATTCTGTAACCAATAGATCCAGTTGATGGGGTCTTGTTTCTGATGGGAAACCTTTGGCATTAACCCAAAACTCTACTTTGCCAAAAGATGGAATTCAGTGGGTATTAGTGTTTTGCAAGATATCCTGGTGGATGGCAAGCTTGGGGCATGGGAGCGGCTGAGTGCTAACTATGGTTTATCTCGTCACAAAACAACTTTTACTATGATTAGCAAGGCCATGGGGATAGATTCCCAAGGAAAAATTATAACGGACTCAGATCTACTTGAGAATATCAGATGGCAAGATGGCACCAAAGTATATGATGTTTCTGTTAATAAGATATATTGTATACTTGTAGGCTCGGGAGATATTTATGCTTGGCTTAATAAAGTGTGGAACTTAAATTGGCTGGACTCCAAATGACTTAAAATCCTGAACGTGTGGCACAAACCTGTTGAACCTAAGAAGACTTACTTTCGGTGGCTTCTCCTATTTATAAAGCTTGCTAATGATAATGTCAAACACTGTTATGGGCCTCCTACTAGAATTTGTAATTTTTGTAATGTTCCTGAAACTTTTGAACTTTTGTTCTTTGACTGCAAATTTGTTATTGCTTTATGATCTTTGATGTTTGGTTAGCCTGTCTGTTCGAATGATAATGAAGGTTTTGGACAAAAAGTCTCGTTGTTTATGTTCATAAATTTGATGTTATCTTAAACAGATTTTGACTTGTTTTTCCGAATGAAGTCCTTTGGTTTTTATGGAAAAGGAGGAATGAAGTGATTTTTTAGTAAAAAAGAAGGTTCCTTACTGAGTTTGAATCCAAACTCACCTATTTTACTATTATGTTACAGGTTTCAGCTGCAATGGAGATTCCAAAGAAAGATTTATGCTGCTGCTCAAAGAAGGTGTAATGCTGTTGTACAAGACTAATATTCAATCAAGAAGAACTGAACGGACTTAAAAAGTATCTAGAGGAAAAACAGATCACCAAGAAGGATACAAAGGATAAGAACAAAGAAAGAAAGAAGAGGCATGAGGCTAGGAGAGACATAACAGTAGTTCCAGAGATTGTGTCCCCATTAGGCATATTTGAGTGTGATCAAGCTGAATATAGTAACAATGTAATTGGGTCATGGCACTAAATATGACTCACTGTTAGGCCTTATTGATAGTTGTTCAAACTCGTTCCATATTTTTTGACTTTTTAAATACTGGGTGACCGATATTGATCCAGTTTGGGGCAAATACTCCTCATAATGTAATGCTGTTTTTTGTACACTATCTTTAGTTTTCTAAAAAAATAATTTTCAAGCTTTCCTCTTCAATTCGGGAAGGAGCAAAAATATGAGTAACACTGTTTTTTGTACACTATCTTAAATATTCTAAAAAAATTGATTTTCAAGCTTTTCTCTTCAATTCGGGAAGGAGCAAAAAAAATTAAAAGGAACTTGTATAACGTAGAAAGTTTGATTTCTTGTAGACACTGAAATTGCTGAGCTGAATTTTGAACCTTCCACAGTGGCAACTTCATGCTTCAAAGATGATCCCCATGTATTATTCTGTCCCAGTGAGCTGTAGTAGATTTGTCTTAACCTTAATCCTACCTATCTCTGCCTGGCATCTACCACCATAGCCTTTATTCTAACTTCACTACAGACCTGAGTATTTGACTAGAAAGATAACATTGTCAACATTGATCTGACATGAATGACCTGATCATTGTCTACACGTATAATGTGTTAACACAGTGGAAGTACTGGTAACTTTGTGGAATCTAGGAGCACAAGACTCCAACTAACAGCCTTGCCTTGTCTTTGTTTATTACTGCTACCTGGAGGGAGAGATAATTAACAGGCGGGATGAATCATTGCACATTTTCAACGGATTCTGCTTTTGGATTTATTCTATTCTTGTAGATGGGTTTCATGGATTGTTTTTAATATTTTTGGACTCCTTTTACAGAATGGAAGCATAAACTATAAGTCAAACCATACATTTCATCAGGACTTGGTTTGTGCGCTCAGTATCACAGTCAAAATGTGAGTTGACAGTCAAAAAACCCTAAATGTTGAAAGACTGCGAAGGTCATGTACTTCTAAGACATAACTTTCCAAGTTTTATTGGTCACAATGAGGCTTCTGTTATGAATTTACCGAAGATATCTGGATTATTTCCTGCTTAAAACTCAGGTTGAATATAACACCACACAAATGTTTTTTATATTCTACATGTTTAGTCTTCATGTAACCCTGGATAATTTGTAGAATACAACCTCAACCCTAGACTTGAATGACTCTTGTTCATTACAATTTTGTCGTCCAATGTTGAATTTATTGTTTCTTGTACACCTCCATTTTGTGTAAAGTCTTATTTCAACTATATAATTGGCCTCGTATCATCTCCACATTGGGACTCCCTAACATTGTTGAAAACTATTTATTCTTATATATATGTGGTTTACAGCCTTATCAGGTGTTCATCCTCAGAACAGTAGTGCTATCTTTAGTTTTTATTTTTGTTTACAATCAGCAATTTTTTTTAAACTAACTTGGCAAACCAAGATATTAAAGATTTGTCAATTAATTGAAGATTAAATTGGGAGAAAATCTAGTTATGGAAAAATCAGAACTAGAAATCATTTAGCAGCGAACCCTTTTTTCTTTTATTCTGATCATTCATTCAAATTTGCCAAGTATTTGAAATTTTGTAGCGGATGCACCGTTTGACAATCATAAGACATTTAATTTTTCAATAAACAATTAAAGCAATATGCATTTTTATAAATTAGCATTTTGGCTCCATTTATTTACAGTTATCTTTCCACGCACAAGAGAGTGAATGCAAAGTTGAATTTAAATTATGTGTAAGTGGCACTTCACTATTATTTCTAAAAGGAATAGGTCTTTGTTCCTTTGTTATTAAATACAAATTCTAACTAAGGAATACTTCTCAGTTTTACTTTTTTCTGATTACCGATATTAATAGAGTTTTGCCCAACCTCAAGTTCACGACTCTAGGCATGAGGACATATAATTAGGCTGTAATATAAATTTTAGACCTAAATTACTTTAAATTTGAAAATTTGAATATAATAGAATAATTATATAAGCTATAAAACAAAATAAATAATTATATAAGTTATAAAACAAAATAAATATTGAGTAACATTTCATTTTCACATTTCATAATGAATAGATGTGCATTATTTCTGGATTCTGTTATGTAAGATTTATTTGCATCAACGTTTTGAATCACACTCCATAATTTTTTCAATTCCACAAGATACTTTCATGGACCCCCTAAATTTTTTTTAGACTCTTAGAAATTTGATCTTCAACCTTTTCATGATTACTATCAATCATGAATCAGCTCACATCAGAATCAATATGTATTGACTTATTTGTTGTATGGTTCGCCCTAGGCTTATGCTTGAGTTTGTCATGCCCACGAAAACCCTTTTTATAGAGTGGTCTCTTGATTTTGTTAGTTGGTGGCCTCTTAGAGTTGCAAATATTCCTATTAGATTGCAAAAGATTGTCTGGGGTACAATAAAAATAATTGTTTGCCATACAGCTAACATCAAATGAACGATCAGAATCAAGAGCAGTTTATTGTGACGTTTTTGTAATCTGGGAAAATAGCTTTCCTTTTCCTGCCGATCTAACAGGATGCTGATTTGGTGGAGCCTCAGAAGCATTGATGCCACACTGCCCAGGGTCTTGGCCATGCTTTAAAATTAGGTTCCGCCTCCTAGTGTTTATATCCATTTCAGATTCAGGGATCTTACCCTCCTCTCTACCAGGGGAGTCACTATTCCTTGGTTCTGAATCAACTGCTTGAGAATCGGAAGAATCTACAGGTGAAATTCCATGAGAATATTTGATAGCCTTATCGCACTGTTGAGGTTGACTGCTGGATGGAGCGGTAGAAATCGCTTGCGCCTGCTGCAAAGGTTGAATAAAAGAAATCACATCTTGATTGTCTGTGAGAACACAGGAAGGGCCACTATTTGGAAGTAAATTTTGATCTTGTGAATTTAATTTAGCTTCAAACTCAGAGTTTCCCATGCCATATGGTACCGGTAAGTAGACATTGTTACTTGCATTTTCTTTGTATTTTGGTAAGAAGTACTCCACATCAGGGACTGCTGGCAGCTTTTTCACATCTGTTTCATACAAAACATGAGCCATCCTTTTTAATAGGCCCTTATCAAAATCGCTGAAAAACCCAATTCTGACTTTGTAGATTACATCTCTTACAATACGCAATACTATATCAGGATTACGTGTCTCTACCATTGGAACAGAGTACGGTACGAAAGCTGGAACAACATGCACACGAGAATGATCTGCGTCGTCCCAGACATCCAATCGATCATCAATTACCATGGCCAACTTGGGATGACAAATTCCACGAGGAAATACATTAAGCAAAACCTTTTTACGATCTGGCTTGACACAAACAACACGATTGTGGAGATCCTTACGACTAATTAAGCTTGCATCAGGATCAAGGAGTCTCCACATCTCCAAAGCATATCTTTTTTCTGACATTGTGCAAACAAAAACCTCAAACCGCTTACGCCCATCAGCAGTTAGATAATTTCTTAGTTCTTCCCAATATGGCCGCATCCTAACAAGGATACTAGTATGTCGATTAGTCGGATCAATGCGTGTTAATATAATTTTCTGTTCGCACAATCTTATAATTGGCCGTACAAAAGGAAGACCGTCTTCAGATGGAGCTGGCACAATCTCGGAATGGGCCTTGATCAACTCCCCATTGTAATGAATATGATCATTCTCAATAAACTGCTTCAAAACTTCCTGATCATCTTGATATCTCTTCATCTCTGTTGATGACATTCCAGCCACAAAATTGGGATTAACCTCCCCCGAAATTCTACACTTAAGAGTTTCAATACGATCTTGAAAAGTGCGCATTGTATGGGCAACAATGAGTGTTTCATCTAAATCAAAAACAACTGCTAAGCTTCTAATGTTCAACATTCCAAGACAAGCAGCATAAAGACCTCCAACTACATTAAATCCCCAAAAACATGAAACCCGTTCCTGGCTATTCCCAGATGGCATGGCTACCAAATGTAACTCATTCCCTCCAAGCTCTACAATGGCAGTCTTTGCTTCCTGTAGACATGCATTATATAGATGAACTAAATTAAAGCGATCAGTTTGGGAATATTGCCCATTTGGCTCCATTTTGAAACAGAACCCAGTTGAAGCAATGGACAGTAACACGACCAATGGGGAACACCTTTTGCTCGGGCAGGAAAAATGAGAGATATGAATCTCCGTACCGATCATGTCCTTCAAAGAGGCCTCCTCATCGTGAGGATAAATGCACACTTCCCCCAGGCAAGTATCTCCATGGTAAAGAATAGAATCGATTTTTTCATTACCCATTTTCACAATACTTTGCCAAACCACTACTATTGTTGTGTTTTATGAGCTTGGTTTTATATGGTTTCCAAAATCAGATGTCCACAATCTGCAATTGGGAAGCAATCAAAATCTCCAACTTTGTGAATTCGGTGACCTCTCAATGTTTATCCTGGCGAGAATTTAACATTATGTGACCTCAATCTCAATCGCCCAACCCTATTCTAGAGTCAAAATCCACAAATATTTCATTAAAAAGTTCCAACTTCAATTAAACCCTCGACAAAGAAATCCAGTGCTATTATCAAAGCTGGGTTCAGGGCTTTAGAAGGAACTAGGGCTTCTTGTGTTCTCTCCGCAGATTGATTATAAATCATATAAATAATGTATTCGAGCAAACCGATAATGAACAAGTGTTTGTATCGGTTCGTTTTGCTTTCCTGATCTTGCCGGTAGTTATAATCATCTTCCCATCGGTTGGACTTCTGTTCATGCCCAATTTATACATGCATTTGAAACGGTGGGTAAACGTCGTAGCCGACTTGGATTTAAAAGTTCTAAACATAGCTTTCTTCGAAGTTGGACAAAAACATATGTACACAAATAAAGGAAGAAAATGATAAAAAAAAAGAGAAAACTCGGTTATTAAGTTATTTTTCCCAAAAAAAAACAATTGAAGGGTGCAAATTATATGCGCTGTGTCTTTGTTTAGGACTTCTTTTTTAATATATAATGATTAACCTAGAAAATTGTATAATTTTGTGTAAAAATTGGCAAACATTATTTTTGATTAAATATGATTCCACGTTTTTAGCCTTGAAATTTATAAAAGTTTAAATCTTATTGTGGGTGAAGTATATCCTTGTTTGACTATTCATCTCGTTGGTTAACTTGAATGTGTAATATTTAAACTTATATTGTGAGGGTGTATAATTGGACAAACCTTAATTTATTTGGATTATTTAGGATGCATTATAGACTTATCTAGGATACACATTTATACTTAATATTAGCATCATACTAGCATTAAATTTTAGCATCTACATTGACAAGAATAGATTAGGCATGTACATGATTGCATGATGGGATTTTTTAACTTGTCAAAATAACTTGAATCAATTGAAAGGTTTGCCAAAGAAAAAAGGAGAGGAACAATCATCTCCCACGTTTGCACAACAAATTCTACTATTATTTATTGGCAACATCCTACTTAGATATCAATGGTGAATACATGATTATACAAAATCAAGTCACAAGTTCAAATTCATGATATCAGGTCAAATCTACGCAGAAAAGTTCAAATCTATACTTGTAGAAATGGCAAGAGTAGATAAATGAATATTATAGTTTGACAATAGGCATTTGACATGCACAATTATTGGACATAGATGAATCATTAGATATCTTCAACACATGATATTCTTCATCAAATTTTAGAATTAAGCATCCTATACTCAATTGATTTTAGTGCTTATTTATACACATGTTTGTGTAGTGTTACTATATTAGTTCATATATCTTGAAAAGTATGCTCAGTTTCTTACAATAATAATTTTAAACATCTTAATTTGAGTAGGCGTACACTATTGGGATGAGAGACCTCATGAGAAGGTTGGATGCTTCACCTCTTTGAACATCACCTAGATGCAATGAGAGCTAAGTGTACCATTAATTTTCATGAGAGATGGATTCTTGTGAACCACTAATGAAACATGGATCAATGAGTTTGACTCAAAAACTACACATTTTGAATCCTGACAACAATATCATAATTTGACTAATTGTAGAAAATATCTCCTACTTATCAATTGATGAGATGAAGGGGCTATATAATGAATGGTTCATAAGGCACAACACTTGCTAAAGGTTTTGAAAATGGGATAGCAAGCTAGGTGGGCTTAACCTTGGGGGATGCTCTAGAGTTAAGGGTGCTTGTGTTGGAGTAGTATTGGGATGGGAGATCTCCTAGTAAGGCCCAATGCTTCATCTCTATTTACCACCTAGATGCAATAAGTGTTAAGCATACCATTCATTCTCACGAGAGATGGGTTATTATGAATTGCTACTCATGAAATGTGGGTCAATGAGTTTGACTCAAAAACTACACAGATGAATCTCGATAGCAATATCATAATTTGATTCATTGTGTAAAATATTTTCTACTTATCAATTGATGAGCTAAAGGGGCTTTATAATGAATGGTTCATAAGGCACATCACTTGGTAAAGGCTTTGCAAATGGGGCAACAAGCAATGTGGGCTTAACCTTGGGGTATACTCCACGGTCAAGCATACTTAAGTTGGAGTAAAACTGGGATGGGTGATAACCTAGGAAGGTCGAATGGTTCACCTCTATGAGCATCACCTAGCTTCAATGAGTCTTAAGTGTACCATTCATTCTCAAAAGAGATGGGTTCTTGTGAACCACTACTCCTGACATATGGGTCAATGTGTTTGAATAAAAAACTACACAATTGCATCCTAATAGAAATATCATAATTTGAATCGCTATGTTCTCCTACTTGTCAATTAATGAGGTAAAGGGGCTCTATAATGACTAGCTCATTAGGAGCAACACTTGTTGAAGGTTTTTAAATTAAGGTAGCAAGGTATGTGGGCTTAACCTTGGGGGAAACTCGGGATGGTCAAGCATGCTTGAGTTGGAGTAGTATTGGAATGGGTAAACTCTTGAGAAGGCCCAATGCTTCACTACTAGATGCAATGAGTATTGAGTGTACTATTCATTCTCATGAGAGATGGGTTCTTATGAACCACTACTCATTAAAGATGGCTTAACAAGTTTGACTCAAAAAATACATAGTTGAATCCTAATAGCAATATGATAATTTGACATGCTATGGAAAATATCTCCTACTTATCAATTTTGTTTTGATTTAAATAAAGACTTAAAAAGTGTCCAAAAATATTTGACCTCAAGACATTACAACTTTTATTCTTGAACTAAGTGTCTTGATATTGATTTATTGCATATTTATAAATATTATTGTATAGTGTAACTATTTTGGCTCTCATATCTATATAAATTTATATATTGTTACCTATTTACACTTAATCAACCTATATATTTATTTATGATGGTTTGTATGTTTATGATAACAAATTAAAATGTTTTAATTTTTTAAAAATATAAAATATAAAAGTTTGTGTAGCTTAAAATATGAGAGCTAAGAGGATTTGAGCTCTTATCCTTGAAATATGCACTTTAAATGGTCAAAAGAGTGGAAGGGGTATATATGCCTTAGAATAGAATTAAAAATGTTCAAATAGAGAAACATTATATTATATTATATATATCATATCACTTGTAACTAATTTATTCCTTATAAATTGCATCAACATATATATATTGAACAAAATCTTGATGTTAATTTTTGTGTTTTCTTTTTTTTTTCTTATGTTCCTCACTATTAGCCTTGTCATTTCTATATATTATGATGGGTTATATTTCCATATGTTGGAAATAGACATAACTCCTTTGTTGTTATAATTCTTATTTTATTGAATGAAAAAATAAGAAATATTAATATTTTCCTCTCATCCATCTTGTTACGTGAAAATTTCAAGTTAATGTGTGGTACAAAATGTCTTTGAAATACATGTAAGGACTTTCAAACCCACAAAAAAACTATGTCTTAAAATTGAATCCATCTTATTATTATTTTTTTAAATAGAAACTTTTACATCATATAAAGTTGGAGCTGATATGGTTCATGTTAGTGTACTGATGAATTCTAAGTTTTATTTATTGAAATTAGCAAGCTTAATTGGGGAGAGATTGGAATTCTTTTATTGAATTGTTTTCAAATTATTTTAGTTGATTTTAGAAATATTTAAGATATAAAGTAGTTTATAACTTCTCATCTTTTAATGAAATTGAACAACTAAGAATTAAAGAAAAATAAAAAATGGCAAATTTGAATTAAGTTATTTAACTTTATGCTTTAATAATGTATACAATTTCAAACATGATACCACCTTTAAATGCATTGATACCTCCTATAATGAATGTTAAACATCATGTATGCAAATAAAGAAAAAATTATGGGGAGGGTCAAACATGTAGAAATAAATAATATTGTAATCACACTCACAATTGAGAAAACAAGGTTAACTTTTGAGTAACTCTCAAATGAGAATATAACTCCAATAAAAGTGAGAAATACTCTTCATGCCACTAATCCATAGTTGTGTATCTATTTACATTATCTCACATGCTTTCACATATGTTAGGATCCATGAACCTTGTAAATCCTTAATTTATTATTTTCCTAATATCTTTTGTAATTTATCCATAAGAGGTAAAACTACTTAACCAACAATGGTGGATTAGACCATTCTATGTTGGATGAGAATGTTGGGCCTAAGGATGTTCCTCCGCTAGGAACTGTTCCTTTGGGGTATACTATCACCACTGCTGGTAGTTCTGAGGTTGTTCAGTCTATTGGCGTTTCTTTTTCTGACACTGTTTTAGTTGTTTCTAATAGTATTTCTCCCGGTAAATTTGCTGATGTTGGGGTTCTTCCTGTTGGTTCGGGTCTTGCTAGATCCACTGAACAGTCTACTGGTGCTTCTGCTAGTACTGGTCCTGCTGGTTTTATTGCTCCCAGTGATTCCTCTATTGCTGGTGTTCCCCCTGTTGGTTCTGGTCTTGTTGGGTCTACTGTTATTTCCATTGGTAGTTTTGGTGCTAGATAGTCTGCAGGTAATTCTGCTGGTTTTGTTCCTGTTGGGTTTGTTGGTTTCCTTCCAGCTAGTCCTGTTTCAGCTGGTCTCTCTATTGTTGCGGATAAATCTGGTCTTGGTGTTTCTCCCTTGCATTTGGAGGAAAGTCCCTTTGTTGGTTTTGTCCAAACTTCTTATGCTTCTCTCTTGAGACCTTCCTCTCAAGACTGGCAGGAGAAGGCTTCTTCGATAGAGGAGGGGTGGACCCAGTTATTGGTAAACATCATAAAATGTCCTCTCTTCAATTTGATATGACTCTTTGCTCCTAAAAGAAGGGAGGTAAGGGTAAATCTTAGATTTTGTCTTGGGTTGCTTGGGCTTTAAAATTAAAATAAAAAATCATTAGAAGGGTGCTAAAGGAAAATCCTACTTTTGGATTTATCTTTAGCTTGGGTTTGCATGAAGGTTGTTTCATGCATTGCTTCATCTAGGTTGTGGGTGCTTGTTATAAAACCCTCGCCTTGGTCTTGTTTCATTTCATTTTTGAGGGCTACTTTGAATATCTTTTGTGACCACTTTGTTTAGGGTTTCGAGGCCTCTTCAAAACCTATTTTTACCTCAATCAAAAACAATGGTGGATTAGACCATGTAAAGGAAAAGTTACTTTTATTATTTGTCCTCTAGGAAAGGACAAAATAGCTAGGCATCCCCTCTTGGAATCCTCTATTTTGAGGTGCTTGGACACTTGTTAGGAGTTTTAAGAGAATATATGATGGTTTTGATGGATCTCATAGGATTCTATGATAACACCTATGATAGTTTATGACAGATTCCTTACACAGGTGGACACACATGCGAGAAACCTTATGATAGTTGTAAGAGCATCTATAAGAGGCTATTCTTGGGGTTGGGTGTGAGATTTTTCTAGGCAGTTTTAGTGCTTGTTGTTTTGTGATACAACAATGATATTCATCCTCACAAACTTCTATAAATTGGTGCCTTGAGCTAGATTTACTCATTCAGTCTTGTTCACTTTCCAAGGTAATAGAGTAATGTCGAATTCTAAAGAGATATATAGAGAAGCATATTGTTGTTGTATAGTTCTTTGGATTAGTAATATACTTGCTTCTCTTTTTGTGGTGGATTTTTTTCTTGAAAGGGTCTCTCCATGTAAATATGGTGTTTCATGTACAATGGTTTTCTAGTTTATGTTTTGATTTTGCAATCACTTTGTTGAGGTTTAATCTTTAGTTTCATATTTGCATTACTATTTAGTTTAAGTTCATATTGTAAGATTTCTTCACCTTGTTTTACAATATTTGAGATCAAAGCTAACAATTGTGTTGAGGTAGAGACACCTTTCTCTTTAAGTGTTGAAGTTTTATTTGTTTTAGTAGGAGGTTTTCATAGGGGCTTCATTAATGGAGAAATACCATATAAATTGTATTCATATTGGATGGTTTAAAATGGGAAAAAATTAGGGAAATATATTGCCTATATTGGGGTGGGGGGGGGGGGGGGGACGGGGGATTAAGAGGGTTTATAGAGGAAAAGAGGTGTATGTAATATTGGGTGGGTATTGGAGGGGGGTGACAAAAAAGGATTTTAGGGAAATATTTCTTGAAAATAAGGGTTTTCTTTAGTATACCACAGATGCATGTGATATGACCCACATTCACCAAGTGAAGCCCCAATGGAGGTTTTATTTTGTGGGTTTATTGCAGATTTGAGAAAGATTGTATGTTGTGGCCTCCATCTCTCATCAAGATATCAAGAATTTTAATGGAGCTAGTTATGAGATGTGGAAGTTGAATGTTTAAGATCTCCTTGAAGAGAGCAAGACAAGAGAGAGAGATTAGTCTTTGCCAATTTCAAAAGAAAAGGATCTAGATGATTCTACCATAACGGATGATTAGAGGAAAAATTTACACAAGAAGGCACAAGGAAGCATTTAGTTATGTCTCAAGAACTCTATCCTCCTAAATGTCCCTATAAAAGACATTGCATATACAATATGGAGGAAAGTAGGTCATATCTATCAAACTAAGAATTTGTCTAACAAGCTATATCTAAAAAGACATTTGTATTCTTTGTAATAAGGGATGGTGATTATTTTATTGAATGTTTAAATATTTTTAATTTGATTTTGAGTGAGATTGCATCAATAGATGTTAGCATTGAAGATTAAGATAAAATGAATTTTATTGCTTTTTCTTTTCCCTATTCTTGGGAAAATATAATCATTACTATAAGTAGTGGTGGTACATAATCAAAGATGAACAACTTAGACTCCTTCTACATCATTTTAGGGCTTCACGACTACCTTTGGTCCTTGGTCGCATAGAGGGGTCACAACTTCCATGACCTGACGTTGGTGGAGACACACCAACATGTCAGAGTTTATAACCGCTCCATGAATAATGCACCTTTCCCAAGTTCTAAATGGCTTCCACGTGCCCCCCTAGACACTCTTGCTTCAACAGGGCTTGCCAATGCAATTCCAAGAATATTCCTTGATAGAACTACACAACTAACAACTTTCTAGACATCTGTTCACTTTTCAATGCTCGAATCGGCACATACAATCATGACAACTCTGATCAAGATGCCATGATTTTTTGAGGTTAACCTAGTGGGAAGTCACAATGTGATAAACAAATCAGATTCAAGAATTTTCTTGTAGCACAAGGATTTGAGCAATCCATGTCAGATTCTTTGGAACGTTGATTGATTGTAACAAAGTGTAATAATTTTAAGACCATCTCAAGCAAGGGTTTCTCTATAAAACCCTGCTGACTTGTAATTTGAAAGAAGGAAAAATATTGGACTTAGGTTTAGTAGGTAGAGAAATATACTGTATTATTTGTTGGGTTCTACTTTTTTGAGAACAAGACCCTATGGCTTGTATTCCAAGGGTGTATACTGTAACATATTCTTTCTAGGGTATTCTCTCTCACCTTGGCATGTTTGTTCTTAATAAATCACGGGGACTGTGTACTCAGTGCTTTTTCCTTTTTATTAGTAGATGTGTCTTGTGTTGAACTCTTATAGGTGTGTCTTAGTCAGTTTATGTAGATATAATTATTTGATGTTTTCTTAGTTTAAAATAGAGGATCAACTGTATCACTTATGGCTTTCTCTCTTGAGATGCAAGTCTTAGGAAGGAAAACCTTTTCTTTCAACCCTTATTTAAACTATTTCTATCTATTTTGAGATAGTGTTGAAAATTGTGTCCTTTGTTGAAAATGCTTGCACTTACTTTAGGAGTGAAGTGATTTAATTCAGACCCTTGCAGTGCCTCCCATGGTGGGATATGAATGTGTGAGCCCTATGTCTAGGAATTTGGCTTCTTGTTCTCCTGACCACAATGAAGGGGACATGGTGCACTGCATCAAGAGTGAATGATAGCACAAAGCTTTGACCAGAGAGGCAGAATCCTTGTATATACCACTTGACATATTTTGAGCCCATCCAATAAAGATTTGATTTGAAAATTTTCCTCCCCTTATCTTAGGTCGTTTGATTGAAGGTGGTCTCCCTCCCTTTTCTCCAAACACCAACTACAAAGAGTTGACTTCTAAAATACTAGAGGTTTTGTTACAATACACACCCTATCCCACCACTGCAACACTTCTGAAACTGCTTCTTAGTGATTGACATGAGCTACAAACTAGGGGATCAACAATTTTTCTTGGCACACCTTATGAGACAAAGATAAAAGAAGTCTCCAAAGTCAGTGCATTCTTTGGAGTTTTTAGCTTGATACAACAAGCAAGTACATGCAATAAGAAGTGGTTGAGCTCTAGTTAGGGCATGGACCCAAATTACTACAACTATGCTGATTGGGTTTCTACTCAACCTTGTCATACAAACCCAATTACCAGTGCTTGGGAGATGTTACTCGATATTAAACACGAGCTGGGGATTATTGAGATAGAATAATGATAGAGTATCCTACGTACGACATTGGAGTAGACTCAAACTATTGGGAGGTAGGCCCCTACAATTATAATGAGATGGTTGGATTAGAGTTGTATGGAGTTGACTTCCATGAAAGAATGCTCGCCCTATAGATTGTAAGGGCTGATTAGAAATGAGTTAACAATTCTAATAGACCCCTATTATTTTAAGGGCTAGAAACTATTTTGTAGCTATGATAGATTCCTCCTCTAAGGAACCATATTTGGAAAAAGAGCCTATAATAGAGGACTATGCCACACACGAAGAGGTTCCAGAAGTTTCATGTCCGATGGGAGATGAACTTGTTTGGAGTTATTTTCTGAAGTTCTCTTTTTTGTCCCTAATGTTAGATATGATTTCATTGTTTGAGAGTGGTCTGGTAGTTTGGCGATCAAATTAGGAAAGTGAGAAATATCAACGAGCCCCACAACTAATACAACCGAGAAAAGAAGATAGCATCCCCTTAATACATCCAGAGGCTAATGGTTCAAGTTTTCTCTTTTCCAAGATCCCTTTTTTTATTGAAGATGATGAGATTTATTCTCTAATAGTTTCAAAGGTTGAAAAGACACCTTCAAAATAAGTGGCACCATGGGAACTTCTCCCTAAGCCTTCTAGCAAGCAAAGAGAAGTAGAAGATGACAACATTCTATTCAAGGATGAGCTATAAGCCTTTTGTACTTCACTCGATGAATGGACTCCATTCACTTGGACATAGTCATTCCTTGCATTCCAAGAAGCAGAGTCACCAAGTGCCTAGCCCCTAGAATACATCAACACACCTCATGTGGTAACTCATTTGACGAAGGTCCACAGATGCCCAATTAGGCATTTGTTTGGAAGCATTTGCTTGTCAGTCTGTCAAAGTCATGCTCATGTCAAAGAATGAAAAGAGTCTTATCAAAGAAGTTGAGATGTGTCTCATGTGATATCAGAGGAAGTAACCAACTTGAGTCATTTTTTCATCACCTCTGATGTATCACACCCACGAAGGGTAATACCCACATTACCTTTCTTTTTCAATAGTTTTTTGGAGTTGTTGATTAAAAAGAAAAAGTTCGGCTACAAGGATGGCTATTTCCTAAGCCTAGTAAATGGATTCTTGTAATTTTTTTTAGTTGTTAGTAGTGTAAATAGTTAGGTTTTTCTTTATTTTGTGTTTTTGGGTTTCAATAAGCGCTATTACGCAGGGACATATTTTTGATGTTCCATGTATAGTTTTCAATCTCCTCATTAGTTGTAGTAGGTCTTTCATGATTATCATCGTCGGTTGTCGATTTCCCTAATTTTGACGGTGATCTTTATTTTTATGTTGCACTAACCCCCCCTTTTGTTTTTTAAGAGAAAGCATGCCTATACAACATAGTTTTCCCATTTTTCATGTGTTCTCAAGAAGGTACCCTCTACCTCATTATCATTTTGTGTGTGATAATGAAGTCCCATGTTATGACATTTCAATTTTTTACAACCAAGCATTAGAGATTCATTTTAAATTTTTATGGAATTGAACACTTCAAAGCAATAAATATCATGAGAATCATATGTACACAGTAAGTAAATAGAGAAAAATTCACATATTATATTTATCACTAGTATCTATATACATTTCAATTTTTTTGCAAAAACTAACAAAATTATTCTTCGTCATTTACATATTTTTATGTTAACATTTATTAGAAAACAAAATGTTTTTTCAGAGAATAGGTCAAATGTCTCTGGAGCTAGGGCTATCATCTTACAAGTCTTCTTCTCCCACCCAGTTCCCTTTTGATTTAGAAAAGTCTTCTCTGCTTGATCCAGTAGGTGAATCCCAAGCTTGCTCAAACATGACCCTCAAATAGAATTCCTCTATCACCTCCTCAGACATTTGTACCTTGAATTCAAGGTATTTATTCAGAAATTGTTCCCCATGTTAGGTATAGTAGTGATGGATGTCAAGGGGCCGGTAACAGAAATTCATAACAAATGGAACAAACAACGCCTCCACTCTTATTTCTAGGTAAATATTTAGGTTGATTTCTAGTGACAACCCAACACCATCCCCCACCACAACAAGCATCTCCACACATAATTTTTCCAAAAACCCCACTACTAGGAAAATGATGACACCCCTAGACTCTCCCAAGTCTAGAAGATAGTCTACAAACCTAGATGATATGTCTATGTTTAGCCAATAGCGATCCTCACTATGTTGAAAGTCTTTGCCCAGTATCCATTTCAGGGCAGTGAGAACCAATTTTTCATTTGTCCCAACCAGTGTGACCAGCCTATCAATTTCTATTAGTCCTAAGAAGGGATCTTGAGGAAATGGGATGGTCAATCTAACAAGAGTATCCATGTGTTTAGGTTAAGCATGCTAGTGCTTCACTCTCAGCTCTCAAGTTTGGCTAAATGTTATGCCACCTTTTCAATGCATTGCCCTTTTAATAAGAGAAAGCAATTATCTCTGCATGCATTTCAAATTTAATCCACATTTGAGGAGAATGTCACATCCATGTATGAAAGTAATTTTTTCATCTTTTAATGATCGCCATCTATCTATATCTAGAACTATGAGCCCAATTTTGGCTGCTAGTAATGTCGATGGAGGAGATCCATACTCCTCAAATGCCAAAAAGGGTAACTGCATTTAGTTTTTCTTAAAATGAAAGATTATTTTAGATATCTTTTGCATACTAACATGTTTTTTCATATCATTTAGCATTAATATATGTCATTTCATGAAATTAGTGATATCTAGTTGGATTTCATAGACTTCTCACTTAAAAACCTTACTAATGATGATGAGATGTCTTTCCTTTTCCCGCTAGGTGATAAATTAGAGATGTCTTACTACCACCTTGGAAACCAACCTAGAAGGATGATGTCATAATCATCCGTGCATACTAAAACCAAAGATACATAAAATGGAAAATAAAAGAAAAATGCAAAATATAAAACCAGGTCATATTAGCAACCCTACCGTGACTATGGACACCTGGCTGGTAGTAGAGAAATGTTAATGATTGTTAAGGAAATGACCTCGTTGGGGCTATGGATGCTAGACTGGTAGTGAGGTTCTATTCGGTCAACTATGGGACAATGTATCACCTATGTAATCTAGTGGACAAATGGGAACCATTTCATCTTCTCAGGAAAGGAAAGGATTAACCTTATTGCACACACAAAAATCCCAAGGTGATCTACTTTCACGCTTTGACAGGTTAATCTAATGCTTGTTTAAATTTTTTTCTCATTGAAGGTATCTAACATGAAGTTTCATTATGAAGCTAGGATCAAATGTAGTCACTTCCTTCCAGTTCTTGGAGTTCCCCTTTCCTTTATGGATATTGGTTGACCATTCTATCTTGTTTGTTTTAGAATTTTTATTTTGGCATCTATTGACTAATGTTTCTTGGGATTTTATCTTGCGTTCTTCCTCAAAGTTTCCATCTTGCATCATGCATTGCATTTTGAGTCCTCCAATTTGATTTGTGCCTTGATAAATGTTTTGGTTTTCTTTCAAAGAAAATCCTCGATCTTTAATTTTGTATGCAGGTTTCATCTCCTTGGACGCGCATTCAAACAAATCATGGAGATAATTAATACAAGAAATATGAGCTAGGTTGGTTTCCTTTCCCAATGGATAAGGCTCTGGTAAGTGCAACCATATATCTCGAGGTTCACTCTTAGCAGGATGAGATCCCCTAAATGTCACCAAAAGTGTAGACTCCTTCTACATCATTTCAGTGCTTTGCGACTACCTTTGATCCTTAATCGCGTAGAGAAATCACAACTTCCATAACCCAACACTAGTGGACACACATCAACCTGTCGGAGTTTCTATTTTCTCATCAAAGAATGCACCTCTCCCAAGTTTTGACCATCTTCCATGTGCACCCTAGACTCTCTTTCTTCAACAGGGCCCATCGATGCAAATTCAAGAATATTCATTCCTGAACAAAACTCCATGAATAACAAATTTCTAGACAATTGCACACTTTTCAATGCTTGAATCAATGCATACAATCATGGAAACTCTGATCAAGCTGCCATGATTTTTGTGGTTAACCTAGTTGGAAGTCACACTGTGATAAACTAATCAGATTCAAGCATTTTCATGCAACACAAGGATTTTAGCAATCCATGTTAGATTCTTGGGAATGCTAATAAATTGTAAAAAACTATAATCATTCTCAGACCATCTCAACTTAGGGTTGTTCTATAAAACCCCAATGACTTGTAATTTGAAAGAAGTTGGAAATATTGGACTTAGGTTTAGTAGGAAGAGAAATATGCTATATTATTTGTAGGGTTCTAATTTTTTAAGAACAAGACCCTATGGCTTATAGTCTAGGGGTGTATACTCTATCATATTATTTCTAGGGCATTCTCTCTCACCTTGGCATGTTTGTTCTTAATAAATCATTGGGACTGTGTACTCAGTGCCTTTTCCTTTTTATTAGTCAATATGTCATGTGTTGAAATCTTATAGGTGTGTCTTAGTCTATTTACGTAGATGCAATTATTTGATGTTTTCTTAGTTTAAAATAGTGGATGGATTATATCCCCTACAAATTTCTCTCCTAGGATGAAAGTATTAGGAAGTGAAGCCTTTTCTTTCAAACCTTATTCAAACTATTTCTATCTTTTTGAGATATTTTTGAATACTATGTCCTTTGATGAAAAGGATTGCACTTACTTTAGGAGTGAAGTTCTTTAATTCAGACCCTCGTAGTGCCTACCATGGTGGGATATGACTGTGTGAGCCCTATGTCCAAGACTTTGGCTTCTTGTTCTCCTGCCAACAATGAAGGGAACGTGGTGCACTATGTTGAGAGTGAATGAAAACATAGAGCTCTAACCAGATAGGCAGATTCCCTATAGATACCACTTGACAAATCTTGAGCCTATCCAACAAAGCTTTGATTCGATATTTTTCCTCCCCTTATCTCAGGTTGTTTGATTGGAGGTATTCTCTATCCCTTTTCTCCAAACAAAAAATAAAAAGAGCCAACTTTTGAAATCCTAGAGCTTGTGTTGTAGTGTACACCTCGTCCCACCACTGCAACACTTTCAAAACTACCCCTCAGTGATCTAAGTGAGCCGCTAACTAGTGAATCAACAAACAACAATATTCTTATACTTCTTTTAGAAGAGATGAGTAGAAAGACCATGAATGTTGGCTTGCAAGATGCATTGCATGTATGAGGAAGGCCTACTGGGAAAGGTTTTAAAGGGGATAAGAATAAGGATAAGTCAAAAATACATTATGAGACCCCCATAAAGAGCATAGTGAAGTGTTGGAACTGTGGTCAAAGAGGGCATGTAAAAGAGTGCATAAATAAGAAAAAGAGCATTGATACTTCCACAAATAATTCCTTAGATGATAGTGGTTTTGATTCCTTATTTATTTCAACTAACTTTTTTAGTAATAATGGTTGGCTTTTTGATTTTGGTGTTTATGACTCATAACAAGGAGTGGTTTTCTAAGTATAAGGAATATGATGGAGGAGAAAATTTTCTTGTTGATAGAACCTCATTAAAGATTGTTTGTAAAGAAAAAGGTAAAGTTGTGTTTTAGTTATGAGAGGATTATTTCCATTGATAATGTTTTACATATTCCACATATTACAAGAATTTCACTTCTAATTTCCAAGTTGAATGATTCTAAAACACATGTGAAATTTGATAAGTCTAGTTACCAGTTGGTAAGGGACAATTTGGTAGTTGCTAAAGGATCTAGGACAAGGAATTTGATTAACTTTCATGCTTCTACTCTTTATAATTTAGCTTTTGTAACTAGGACTAAAAATGCATGTATATTATGGTACTAAAAATTGGGTCACATTAGTGAAAAATGTCTTAAGACCATTATAGATAAGAAAGTAGTTGAGGGGGCTTTTGATTATTTTGTTAGTAAGAGTGATTTTTGTGAGCACTATGTATTTGGTAAATAATACATATATTGATTTCGTAAAGGAGTTGATAAAGCTTAGAGATTTTTAGAGATTATTCATTCAGATGTATGCGATCCAGTGGATGTTGCCACTTTGAATATATCTCACTATTATGTTTCCTTCATTGATGATGTCTCAAGGTATACTTGGATTTATTTTATGCATTCATATTTTGAAGTTATCACTAGGTTTATAGAATTTAAGGCATTGAATAAACAACAATTAGATTATAAAATACAAGTATTAGGATTTGACAATGGGGGTTAATATTTCTCTATAGAATTTGATGAGTTTTGTAAACATGCAGGAATTGTTAGGAAAAAGAATACACCTTAAACTCCCCAACAAAATGGGCTATTAGAAAG
Organism: Chamaecyparis obtusa; assembly: GCA_027943335.1. NCBI lineage: Eukaryota > Viridiplantae > Streptophyta > Pinopsida > Cupressales > Cupressaceae > Chamaecyparis > Chamaecyparis obtusa. The sequence goes on along the minus strand of BSBK01003055.1, from coordinate 383,887 downwards.
AATGAATCATACATTAATGAAATGAATTAGGAGCATGTTAAGTAGTGCTAATCTAGATAAATATTTCTAAGTAGAAGCTATTTTTATTGCTTGTTATTTGATTAACATATCTCCTTGTAAATCTTTTGTGAATAAAACACCTTATGAAATGTGGTTTGGTAAAAATCCCTTAGTATCACATTTAAAGGTTTCGTTGTGAGGCATGCCTCAAGAGAAGTGATCCATATTGGATCTAAAATATTAGAAATGCATCTTTGTATGATATGGTGAGGATGTAAAATGTTATAATCTTTGGAATCCTGAAACCCGCAAAAATGATCTTTTCTAGAGATGTGATTTTTAGGGAATTTAGAGTTGACTCAGGTGAGGAACAACCAAAGAACAAGTCAAAGATAATTCATTTTAAAACTATGTAAGAAGATGCATATGTAGAAGAACAAAGAGATGGAAACAAAGATGGACAATCAAAAGATAGTTCAAGTGATATTTCTAAAGATTAATTTGTGATATATGGTTTAGGGTTTATTATTTAAGAATTTGGGCCTAGGATTGATGGATATGGTTTAAGGTTGAGGGTGTAGTGTTTAGGGTTAAGTGTATAAGGTTGAGGGTTGGAAATATATAATTTTTGGTCTAGGACCTCTTTATGATTTAGGGTTGAGCTCATATATGGTATAGGGTGTAAGAATTGAGGGTATAATATATAAGGTTGAGTATCTGAGGTTATAGGGTATAGAGATGATGGATATGATTTAGGGTTGATGGTATAGTTAGATGGTTTAGGGCTGAGTGTATACATGTTTTATGGATTATTATATATGCATTAGGGCCTAGAGTTGAGGGACAAGGTTTAGGGTATAAGATATATTGTTTAGACTCAAGGATATACATTTTAGGGTTGAATACATGGTTAAGGGTTATTTCCATTGGATTTAGGGACTAAAGTTTATGGTTAAGAGTATATGATCTATATTTGAGGGTTTAAACATAAGGTTTAACTATATGGTTGAGAACATATACTATAGGGTCAAGGTTTATGGGTATTTAGGGAAAGAGTTTACACTTGAGGGTATAGGGTGTAGCGTGTAGTGTTGAGGGTGTATTGTATAGCATTAAGGGTTTAGTGTGTAGACCTAGATCCTAGGTCAAGGGATATGATTTAGTATTGAGGGTATAGTTTTGGGGGTTTAAGGTTGGATGTATAAGACTAATTGTTAACCCTACTAGATTTGTGTCTAGGATATTTATATAGGGTTTAAGGCTAAAGGTATAGGGTTTAGGTTTGATTGTTTATAATATAGGCCTTAGGGTGTTAGGTCCTTAGGACAAGGAATATATTTTATGGTTCATTTTATATAGTTCAAGGATTAGGTTGAGGGTATAGGGTTTAAGTTTTAATGTGCAGGGTTAAGGGTATAAGATAAAAAATTTAGGGTTGATTGAATATGGTTGAGGGTTTACCATATAAGAATTAGGTCCCATGGTTGAAAAATAAGGGTTAGGGTTGATGATATAAAGTTGGTGATTTGGGGTTATGTGTATAAGCTTAAGTGTTTATCCTAAAGGATTTTGGACCTAATAAATCTCAAGGGTTTAGGGTATAAGGTGTAAGGTTTAGGGTTGAGAGTATATGTTATATGGTTGAAGGTTTATCATACAAGCCTTAGGACCCAATATTGAGGGATAAAGTTTAAGGTTAACGATTTAAGGTATAGGGTTGAGGTACTAGGGTATAGAATTTAGGGTTTACTTGATTGGATTATGGCATTATAATTGAGAGATATGATTTAGGATTGATAATATATGGTATCCATAGTTTAGGGTTATGGTTACAAAGTTTAGGGTTAAGTGTATTTTTGTTAGCATTAATTGTATAGGGTTGAGGGTTCAGTGTTGAGAGGTTATAGGTATAGTTTTTAGGGTTAGGTGTATATATTTGAGGGTTTATCCTTATATGTGGTGAAAAGAGAAGCAATAGGAAAGATAGAAAGGGAAATCCACCACACCCATTTCATGTGGGACATATACCTCAGAAGGGCCTTAGAAGGAATGAGACCTTTCAAAAAAATAAAAAATTAGATCCAAATAGTATTGATGCCACCAAGAGGATGTAGGGGCAATAATACCAAATTTGAATCTAATCGGATGCTAAGTAAAAGGTTCACTTCTTCTATGAGCCTAAAATATTTAACAAGGAAATCAAGAATAATGAAGTTACCAAGGAAATATATCAGATCTAGAATGTAAATAGAAAAAGAGAATGCCAACTTACCTTGAAGTATGAAGCCTAGTTTTGAATCTAACTTTTTTCCCTCAGAACATCTCAAAGCATCAAACAAATTTGGATTCACAACTAAAACTATGAGATGAACAAAACCCATAAATATTTTCCCTCTAGGACAAGGATGATTTTTCAAGTCTATGTCGAGTTGGGGTTGGCTGTGACCTAGGACTAGGCCAAAATTCGGCCTAGACCTAGCCCAAAAATTGAATCTGAAAGCCTGTACTCTAAAATAGACTATTCTACAACCCTGTACTTGTAATATCTCGGGACAAGGCTTAAATTAAGCCTAGTCCCTACTATGTCTGAATAAAAACCTGATTTCAAAATTGTAATCTTCATCCAAATGGGTATCCAGATCTGCACTCTCATCTTCTCTTCCAAAACCTGAAAAATTTGGAAAAGTGTGTGTTTGGGTGGTTATATAGGGGTTTTCCTTAGTCAACCCCCCATTTTGGTGATTCCCGTCTCTATGAATAGTCCTTAAGAAAGACTATTGTTTATGTTTAGTGCTTGTACGTAGATCAATGTATGTAAAATGCTAATATCCAATCCTTGAAAATTAAACCCTAGCATGTAAATATAAATGTGTATGTAAATATGAAGCAACAATGCATAGATTTGAACACAACATGGAAATCATACCAAGCCCCCAAGGCTAAAGTACTCCAAGCCACCTTCAAAATCTATGTTTTCTACCCCATGTTGATATCTTGTAAGCTTGATCACTATTGTTGAATGCTTGATTTGGGAAGGAGAATGCAAAGTGAATAACTCTCTTGCTTCAATGGATGTTTCCAAGATTTCTTATTTCCACCTTGCAATTTCTCTATGTCGAATCAAGATGTCCATGTGACCTTGTCCACATGAAGTTCACATATGATTTGTGGATACCAAATGAAGCAATTGAGTCTGTTTATATAGAGATCTCAAAATTAAAACCCAAAAAATTTGACTACAAAAGGCAAGAGTGCCTTGGATCTTGAACTGGGCTCAGGATCCCTAAAGAGGAGACCCAGAGAAGAAAGGCCAAGGCCAAAATTAGGTGTATTCCTTGGGTTAGGCAAAAACATTGTAAAACTTTCTCGAGAAACTTTTCAAAAGTTTCTCGAGAAGTTAAAAATATGTTGCCAATGGTCACAACTATTCATGGACAAATTGGAACTCATTTTTGAAAATATTTAACCATGCTAAGACCTCTCCAAGGGGGGATCAATTGTAATTCAACATTTGGGTTCTATTTGAATGAAAAATGACCATTTTATCACAATATATCTGCATGGTATGATCATGTACAAAGAGTTCTAAAAAAATAAATGACATGTTTGTAAAGCCTTGTGAATCTATATTCTAATGCCATTGGATTGATCTCATTTAGGTTTGCGAGGCCAAAGTTACAAGAAAGTTTGTGTAAACAGTCAGGGAAGGAGCCAAATTCAGGTCTATCATACAAATTGAGGCCTAACTTGTAATTTCACAAATGGAATTTCTTAACCACTTGGGAAATGGAAGTTAGGCATGTAACATACATTATTCATAAAGCCTTAGAATGGATATGGAGGTCTAAAGGGTTTTGTACCAAGCCCTAGGCTGAAGATCTTAATGTATTCAGCCAGTCAGTTGTATGAAAGGGTGTGAAGTCAATTGATCTGATTGATGTGATCAGTTTGAAAGTGGATTTGAAGTGTTTGGAGGTTATTGAATGTTTCTAGAACCCTAAACTGCCTCTATGCATCCATTCTTAACCACTCATTGAGTAAACCAAGCCTAGTTTGGCCAATTAGGTCTGTATACCTTGTGTGGGTTAAGTGTTGCAGGACTAGAGCCAATTCTTACAGCCTTGGGGCTATTTGAAATATCCAAAAGGGTACTCAAATCTATCCTTTATTTGTCTAGGATTATCTGGAGTAGAAGAATGCACACCGAAAAGCAGTTGGGAAGACCTAGTAGGATTTGTAGGTGAAGTTGTGTCTAGAGAATTGTGGGTGTTGGGGAATCAATTTAGGAGTTGATTATCTCTTCATATGGATCAAATAAGGTTTTCCAACCCTTAAGTTGGATGGAGAACATCACTGGTGAAGTTTTCCATAATTTTCCCGAAATAGGGAAAGTGTCCCTAAGTCTTCAAATTGGTAAAGTTGGTGAAAGAACTGAGGGTGTTGAGACAAGGTTGTAGAAAGGTCTAGACATCACTACTTGGTTGATATAAATTATATCCCAAGGTTAGTGGGATTGGTCAGTGCCAAAATCTAATTGGAGGAGTTGTGTATGAGGTAGATTACTTCCTAGCCTTCTTGTTGTGCTCTTTGCATTAGGTGGTATCAGAGCACTAGTACTATTCTTGGGAAGGCACTTGAACCATGGAGGAGAAAGGTGATGAATAAATCCCATCAAGAGTGACCAATGTGGAATTGGCCAAGATTGTGAGGGAGAAATCCGCTAGAAGTAGAAGGGTTGAAGTAGAATTAGAAAGGTTAAAGAGAAACCAAGGGGTAAGTTTTGCTAAGGAGTCTGATGAAGAAGAAGAGGCCCCCATACTAGAAAGAGGAGAGGTGCCTATAGATCAAATACCTCTCCTAAAATCCCTAGAAAGGGTAGGAAGGAAGGACAAATGTGACATTCCCATGTTTCTTGGCAAGATGAATCCAGAGGATTGCATGGTCTAGATTGAAGCAATAGAAAACTAATTTGAATGTGAGGAAGTGCCTAAAATTTAAAGAGTGAGGTTGAATAAGTCTAAAATGAAGGTTCCAACCCTTAGTTGGTGGAACTTCTTACAAAATGAAAGAGTAGGAGGAAATAATCCAATCAGCACTTGGAAGAAGATGATAATGGAGATAAAGAAGTAATTTGTGCCAGAGGACAATGAAATTACACTCCACAAAAATTTACAAAATCTTAAACAAAAAGACCTTCATGTGAGTAGCTACATTGAATAATTTCATAGGATGACCCTAAAAGAAAAAGTCCTTGAGAATGAAAAACAAAAACTTGCAAGATATCTCAATGGGCTTAAATATTGTATACAAGATGAGTTGAGTTTGTTTAATCCCAAATCAGTTTACAAGTATTTCCAAATGGCACTTAGAATTGAGGAAAAACAAATAAGGAATGGAGATCAAAACAATAGAGGAGTTAGAGGAAGAAACTTTAGAGGAAAGGAGAATCAAGACATCAAGAATCAAAGAGAGATTTTAATCCTAGAATCAATTTCAAAGGTGGCAAAGGAACTGGTAGATGAAGATCTGAAGGGAGAAGTTCACATGTGTTCACAGGTAGATGTTTCACCTATAATCAAATTGGTCACCAATCCTTTAGGTGTCTGCAGAAGGCAAACACTAGTGAAAGTGGCCAAGGAGGAGAAGGGAGAGTGCAACTTTCTCAAGAAGAAGAATGTCAAATCATGACATCCTAGCACACTACCTCTTCAAGTCCTACAAAAACTAAACAAGGAGAGTGTATCATGTTCAACAAAGCCCTCTTGAAGATTCTTGTAAACAAGGAGCCACCACAAAGAAATTCCCTCTTCAAAACTTCTTGTAAGGTAAATGGAAAGGTGTGTAAAGTTATTGTTGATTTTGGTTCCACTGAGAATTTGGTTTCTATAGAGATGATAGAAAATATTGGGTTGAAGAGATTACCACATCAAAACCCTTATAAGGTATGATGGATAAGTAAGGACCAACAAACACTAGTTGATGGGCAATGTTGGGTAGATTTTCAGATTGGGGAGTATAAGGATAAGGCTTTGTGTGAAGTTGTGGCCATGGATGCATGTCATCTCCTATTAGGGAGACCTTGGCAATATGACACAAATTCTCAACATAATGGAAGGAGGAATGTGTATACCCTATTCAAGAATGGCATAAGTTTTGAAATGACACCTTTAGCAGATGATAGAAAAGATAAGGCTTTGACTAGTAGTGTAATGCTGGTGGGTGAAAAAGAGTTTATGAAAGTTATTAAGGAGAAAGAGACAAAATGTTTTTCCATCATTGTAAATCCTAAAGAGGAATCCCAAAAGAAGCCAAAGGGTGAGGAAAAAAGGAGCACTGTTGGTCCTAGAGAAGTAAAAGAGTTTTTGGATAAGTATAAGGGGATAGTTGTAGATAGTAGTATAAAATATTTTCCACCAAGGAGGGAGATTAGCCATTGTATTGACCTCATCCCTGGTGCCACATTTCCTAATAAGGCTGCCTATAAGTTAACCCATGAACAAAATGAAGAGGTAGCCAGACAAATCCAAGGGTTGTTGGAGAAGGGCTTCATTAGAAAAAGTATCAGTCCTTGTGCAATTCCAACAGTTCTAGCCCCCAAGAAAGAAGGAACATGGAGATTGTGCACAGACTCTAGAGACATCAATAGGAGCACTATTTGGTATAGGTTCCCAATGCCAAGAATGGAAGACTTGATGGAATTTTTGGAAGGGGAAAGGTGTTATTCCAAAATCGACTTGAAATGTGGCTACCACCAGATCAAATCAGAGAGGGGGATGAGTGGAAGAAAAATTTCAAGAGAAATGAGGGCTTATTCGAATGGGTTGTTATGCCTTTTGGTCTTTCTAATACACCAAGTACATTCGTCAGACTTGTGAATGAAGTTCTCAAACCTTTCATTAACCACTTTTTTTTGTTTATTTAGATGACATTTTAATTTTCAGTAAGAATGAACATGATCATCTAATGCATTTTGATATGGTGTTACAAATGTTGCATGAAGAACAATTGAGGATAAACTTGGAAAAGTGTGTATTCCTGCAAGAAGAGATTGTGTTCCCTAGCTTTGTGATCTCAAAGGGTGACTTGAAGATGGATCCATCCAAGGTTTTTGCCATTTTGAATTGGTCAACTCCAAATTCTACCAGTGAGGTAAATATTTTTCATGGACTTTCTAGTTTTTATAGGAAGTTCATTAAGAATTTCAATAGGGTGAGTGCACCGATGATTGATACCATAAAGGGGGGTAGAAAATTTAACTTTGTTTGGATTGATGATGCACAAAAATCCTTTGATTACTTAAAAATAAGGGTTTCACAACAACCTATACCAGTTCTTCTTGATTTTCACAAGATTTTTACCATAGAATGTGATACAAGAAAGAAAGCCATTGGTGGTGTCTTGAGCCAAGAAGGAAGGCTTGTGGAATTATTTAGTGAGAAAATAAATGAGGCAAAGAAAACATATTATACCTATGATTTATAATTGTATGCTATGGTCCAATCTTTAAGGAAATGGAAGCTTATCTATTACCAGAAGAGTTTTTTGTTTATACTGACAACCATGCCTTGAATTTTCTAAATAGAAATGAGAAACAAAACCATAGGCATTTGAAATGGATGGAATATCTCCAAGCCTTCACCTTCACCTTTAAGCATAAGAAAGGAGTGGCTAAAAAGGTTGCTGATGCCCTTAGTAGGAGGAGTTTGGCCATTCAAGAAATCTAATTGGAGACTACGGGTATCTCTACCTTGAAGGACATGTACTTAAGGGATGAAGAATTCAAAGAAGCCTCTCATGTTTGTAAGGAGTTAGGAGACATGTATCACACTAATTTTGCATAATTTATCATTCAAGAAGGGTTCATTTTCAAAGGAAGTTGGATTTTCATACCTATGTTATCAATGAAGGAGAATATTATTAAAGAAAAACACTATGGCAGTTTGTCAAGGAACTTGGGGATAGACAAGATACTTGATCTAGTGAAGAGATTCTATTCCTGGCCTAAAATGTAGTCAGAGGTAAGGAGATTTGTTGAGATTCATTTGATCTATCAAAAGGCCAAAGGACATACCTAAAATGTAGGGTTCTATACACCACTCCCTATCCCCACTAAGACTTGGGATTCTGTCAGCATTGATTTTGTTTTAGGATTGCCAAGAACCAAGACTTGGTTTTGACAATGTGTATGTAGTTGTTGATATATTTTAAAAGATGGATCAATTTATCCCTTGTAAGACCATTCATGATGCTTCTCATATTGAAAGCTTTTTTTTCAAGGAAGTTGTCATACTTCATGGTTTTCCCTTGTCTATTGTCTCAAACAGAGATCCAAAGTTCCTTGGACACTTTTGGAGGACACTATGGAAGAAGCTTGGTACAACTTTGTCACTGTCATTTTCTTACCATCCTCAATTAGATGACCAAATAGAGGTGATCAATAGGTCCCTTGCGAACTTGCTAAGATGTCTCACACAATAATATGGTGCTACATGTGATACTATATTGTCTCAAGAAGAATATTCTTATAATGATTTAGTTAACAGAAGCACTAGTCTAACTCCTTTCCAAATTGTGTATGGCAACAATCCCAAGGGTATTTTGGAACTGAGAGATGTGAGGGCTCTAACCAAAAGGAGTGCACTAGAAGAATATTTTGTTGAAGTAATGAAATAGATTCATGAACAAGTCCAAGCCAAGTTGAAGCATACCTCTATGAAGTATAAACAATATGTAGACAAGAAGAGGAGAGACTTGTAGTTTAAGGTGGGAGATATGGTCATGATTCATCTACAAAAGGAGAGTCTTCCTAAGGATAATTAAACCAAGCTCATGATGAAGACAGTTGGTCCTTTCAAGATTCTTAAGAAGTGTGGGAATAATGCCTGCAAATTGATTTACCTTCTCACATTGGGTTATCCCCTATCTTCAATGTGGCTGACTTATATACTTATAAAGTCCCTGTTAATGATGTTTTTATTGTAGGTGAAGAAGATTATCAACATGTTATGGAGATGAAATACTTGTGCACACCATCCACTCTAGAGATTGAGTGTATCCTAGATAAGAGGGTAAGAAAGAAGACAAGAAGGACTAAATTCTATGAATACTTGGTCAAGTGGAAAAAATAACCCCTGGAATATGCTACTTGGACGACACCTGAAGCCATTAAGAAGGTTGGATTTAATCTGGAAGACCTTCCAACTCAAGAGACTTGAGTTCTTTTGTCTTGAGGAGTATGGTGCAGGGCACCCAAGGCAACATCCTTGATGTTCCTTATGTTTTTTTTGTTTGGATTTTTAATAAGTTGGATGGATCCTAGAGATCATCCCACTTTTGTGTGGATCCATTTTATGTGGTCAAGGATCCCTAAGGCACACCTATAAGCCTTGTGATGCCTTAGTCCATTTAGATCTAGGTTTCTAAGTGGTAGGTGAAATAGGTAATTTGAGTGGTTTAGATGTTTTAGACATGAAATAAATTATTTTCAATCATTTAGAGCATATTTGGATAGGTTCATAGGATAAGGTCATCTTTTAAGTCCTTAGGTGTGCAAGATTGTAAAACTTGCAAAAAAGTTGTAAAACTTGCTTGAGCAACTTTTCAAAAGTTACATCCAAGAAGTTCAAAATAAGTTGCCAATGGTCACAATTATTCATGGACAAGTTAGAACTCATTTTTAATCATATTTAACCATGCTAATACTTCTCCAAGGGAGGAGAAATTGTAATTCAACATTTGGGTGCAATTTGAATGAAAAACCACCATTTTCCTGTGATATATCTTCCTGGTATGATCCTGTACAAAGATTTCTAAAACAATAAATGGAATATTTATAAATCCTTGTGAATATATATTCTAATTCCATTGGATTGATCTCATTTGGATTTGTTAGGCCAAAGTTACAATCAAGTTTGTGGAAATAGTTAGGGAAAGAGCCAAATTCAGGCCCATCATACAAATGGAGGGCTAACTTGCAATTTCACAAATGGAATTCCTTAACCACTTGAGAAATGAAAGTTAGGTATGTAAAATACATGATTTATAAAGCCTTAGACATGATTTGGAGTAGTGAAGGGTTTTGTACCAAGCCCTAGGCTGAATATCTCAATGTATTCAGCTAGTAGGTTGTATGAAAGGGTGTGCAGTCAATTGATCTGACTGATTTGATCAGTTTGGAAGTGGATTTGAAGTGTTTGGAGGTGAATGAAGGTTTATAGAGCCCTATACTAGCTCTATGCACTCATCTGTAACCACTCATAAAGTAAACCAAGCCTAATTTGGCCAATTAGGTCTGTGTACCTTATGTGGGTTAAGTGTTGTAGGAGTATCAATGTTGATGGAGTACCAATTGTTAGAAATAGACAATAATGAGAGGGTGGGGGGGTGAATCATTATTTCAAAAACTTTTTCCCAAGTATGGATATTATTAAAAAACTTGTAACTTGCATAAGAAAATAAACTGAATAAATTGAATAACAAACATAACCATAAAATAATGAAACTCATAACACCATATTTTTTATCGAGGAAACCATGGCCAAGGAAAAACCCTGATGGGGATGATACCGACAAGATGATCCACTAATCAAAGTATCTTGTGAAAGATATTGACCATGTTAGGAGTCTATTACATCTATAGTGTCTCGGTCCTTGTTAGAAGCCTCAACCCTACTCAGAGTTGGTATTACAAAATATGACTGTATGCAGGATAAGCCCACTACCCAAACATGCAATGTACAATGATAATATTCAATACAAAAGATAGTATACAAAAACCTTTTACTACCACTGAATATCTTTAATATTCTAATCTATCTTTTAAGATCTTCACAAAACTTGTCATTAACTCACACTGCTATGATCATACATTAGATTTCCCATAATACATCAATACTTTATATAATACAATTCATCATCATACATCTTACAAGTCTTGCAACTTCATATTACAAATTACTTTCCTTTATACAAGCTATCACAAACATATCTTTCCATTCGGCTTACATGTTTCCAAAACAAAATATTACTTCTTTCTGGCTAAGGGTTAGCATTTAGGATTTCATCCCTAACTAGTTAAGTCATTATTTTGAAAAAAAAATCCCTTAACCCAAAATATTCATTTACTTGTTGCTACTCTCTAATGTCGTCTCAACACTAAAACTGCTAAAATAATAATAACTATGTTCGTATAGGTCGTATAGTCTTTCACTCTTAGCTATAGCTTCTACATAATTCATACAATCTGTACTCAAGTTTTCTTGTGCTAGAAATAATTATGTGAACCTCACTAATCAAAATAGTATATGTGCTTTATATAAATACTATTATACTTAGACAATTTTCTTAAGTTATCATCCCAAAACTTTATCCTTGAATCATGTTGTCTTAATATTAAATATATGTTACCATAATGAAAACACCATGATATCCTACTTAGCCAAATTTCCAACAATCTCCCCCTTTGTCATTGATGTAAACATATGGGAAAATTGGCTGTTCCAAAACTTCAAAATTCAAAAACTTCAAAAAAAAACTTGCAACTTTCTGTAACATTGTGTTACATGACCATTACAAGATTTGCAAAAGTTTGTGGATCATACATATCTTCCTATACCATTCCATCATAGGGATACTCCCCCTTTGACTATACTTTATTCTTTCCACATATATCTATACCTTATATATATTAACAATTTTCTCATACTATTACTCCCCCTTTGACAACAATGACAATATACAAGTCAAAATTTCTAAGATATCTCTTGTCTTCAATTCTGTAGAGCTAGAAGGCTTGAAATGCAATTTGTAAAGTTTTCCTTCAAGTTTTCAATCTCCTTATCCCATGTAGTCTTGACTGAATCTGATACACTGAGTAGTGCACATAGCCCATAAGATGCTATCTCAATTGCACTTAGGTTATGATAAGAGAATTTTCCATATGATGTCTTCGAGGAAAGATGTTCTTCCACTTGATTATGCACATTACTTATTTTCAATGTCAAATTTTCTTGAAGTAGTACAAATCTCTTCAATTTCCTTTCTTTTTAATTCTCCAATAGACTTATCTCATCATGAGTCTTGCTTATCTTCTTCTCAATGTCTGTGATCTTCATGTTTGGATTTTGCAATTCATTCAATATGTCTTTTAATTCTATCTCTTTGTCCTTCAGCTTCTCTGTGATGTATTAGATATGATTGTGTGAAAGGGCACACTAACCATACAATATTTTTCCTCTTTCCAGATATTTCCTCAACTCCTTAATACAAATATCAAGGTTATCCAAATCATTCTTAATATTCTGACAAATTGTTTGAAATAATTGTACCTCATTAAGTGTTTGTGCCTTAACTATTGCAATATATGATAGTGTAGTAAACTCATTATAAAAATATTTCATCACTTCCTTGGCCTTAGGTCACGGATCAACTTCACTAACCTGCATAGATATAAAAATCTTTAGCTTATCAGTTACCTCAAGTAGTGATCCCTCAAAATTTTTTACTTTCTTCTTCTTCCCAATGATTTTGTTCAAAGATGAGATCAATTCTATTTGATCATCATCATCAACTCATGTTCCCAAATTTTCAAAATTGATTCAATAGATGATTTTGATGTACTTGTTGGTGTATCCTTCTATGGTGTGTCCAACTTTATATGTTGTGGTGCTATCTCTATAGGATTCACTTCTTTCTCTTTTCTCTTCACCTCTTTTTCTCCTTTATCAATTTGTGCTTCTTGTTCAATTACAACATGCTTCAACCTAGGAAAGGTTAAATTAAATCCTTGTTCAACTATCTTCCATTTCTTTTGCAAGATTTATCATGATAGACTTGCATTTAGGATACATTCTGCACTTGATTCCTTCATTCTAGGTGAAATTAGGATTAGGATCCTGAGGATTCTCCTTAATTTACCTCTTCCATGGCTCTATTTTATAGGTAGGATTTAGAAATAGGTCCTCCTAGCCTTCATCACAATCATCATAGGATTTCATTTCTTTCCCCAACATTCTATCCCACTCTGGCATCATTTCTAGGTTTTTGGGCATCCCCAGGACCTCCTATCATGATTCTGGCAGGATATGGGCCCACTGGGTCAAGGATGAGGTCATCCCTAACCTAGGTCAGAGACAAGGTCATCTTTGACCTCGTCCAGAATTTGTTCCCCTTTTTCAGATTTGGTCCCGGTGGGCCTTGAAATCAATGTCGGGCCCTCAGATCCGTGTGCAGAAAGGTTTTAATTCGAAATTCATTTAATTATTTTCCCTCCTTAGTTGGCTATTGTGATTGGACCATAATTCAAGGTGAAATTTGAATTATGGGTCCTCACATTTCTCTAGGAGCCTCACCTTGAAACTTCTATATAAAGATTCTCATTTGCCTTCATTTTCACACAATAAAACCAAGTGATTTCTCACAAGAAATCATATTTCAAGGAGATTCAAGCAAGTAAAGAATGGTGAAGTGAAGATGCAATATTTCAAGAGTATGATATAGAAGATCAAGCCATTATTGACATCAAGCATCTTTGTGAGCACACCATTGTGAACACCTACTTGGAGCAAGAGAGATCCTTTCTTCCTTGATCCACCATTACCAACATTAAAACATTCAAAGATACAATCATGGGGTAGAAATTACAGATTGTGAGTTTGGTAGGATTACTTTAGCCTTGGGGGCTTGGTATGCTTTCCTATCTCATTCAAATCTATGCATTGTTGTTTCATACATATTCATGCTAGGGTTTTAATCTAGAGGATTAGATCTTGGCATTACACTTTCAATACATACACACACACACACACATTATATTTCAATCGACTATTCATGGAGGTGGAGATCACCAAAATGGGGGTTTGACTAGGGCAAAACCCTATATAGCCACCCCAAAAACACCATTTTTCAAATATCTATAGTTGCTATTTCGAGAATTAGAGGACAAATCTAAGTACCCTTTTCAGAAAACTTTCGAGATCTACAAATGAAGTCAAAGTCAACCTTAAAAATATTAATGTAGCCTTTGACCTTTTATTGGGGTCAAAGACTACCTGCTGTCGAAAAGACAAAAGTTTTCTGGGTTTTCTTCGTTACGGCTTCCTGGTCCCAGATCTAGTTGCAAAATCTTCCGAAACTCCGTACAGGCTTCAGAAAATAGGTATTTCTAAATCTAGTTCATGATGAGGTATGTATCTTAACCTAATTAATTTTCAAGTATTTCTAGATTTACTTTACTTATGCTATTCTAATTCAAGATACATACAAATGAATAGTGTTGAATGAAAGGTGCATTGTTAAGGCTCCATTTTTAACCTATTCATTTTGGTGAACCTGTTTACAAAAACTCTTTCTTTTTGGTGTTAGATTTAAATCTTGCATGCTTATAAGATTATATTTCTAGAATTTATTTCTTGCATTTATATTTCAAAAAAATACAAAAAATTACAAAATCCCTTTAAAAATACAAAAATATTTTCATGCTTTTAGTATTTCTTTGTATTCAACATGTATGATTCTTGTTTGGAGTACTTTGATGAGGCTTTTATTGTACAAGAGGATAGATTCCCTAAAGAGGTACATGGTAGTGAGGATGAAAATGGTTTGAATAAGATCTCCATGGATCCTATTCCTATTTCACTCTCCACCACAACCTCTCCAATTGACCTTTACCATAAGGTGTGTGCATGGTTACCTTCATGTCCCACTATTTGTAACATTGATAAACCTAAAATGATATATCCTACACCTTTGATGATGGTAAAAGGATGTCCTTGTATAACAATTAAGGGTAAACCTAGAGATCCTTTGGATTTCTTTGATAACACTGATTTTGTTTCACATGCTTATCTCACACAAAATAACCCTCATCCTACTGTTTTGGTTTCTTTACCACCTTCTCAACCTATGCTTCCTCAAGAACCTAGGTTTCCATCTACCTTTAAGGAGTATAACTTAGTTGATCAATTACGTGCTACTCCTGCTAAGATATCTTTATGGGAATTACTTCAAACCTCCCTAACATATCATGAGGCATTGCAAAAAGGTTTATCTACTCTTCCTGCTTCACCTCCTAATCAAGAGAACATTCAATCTATTTTAGATTGTATGCATACTATGCCTTCTATACCTCCTATTGTGTTTTCTAATAATGATTTACCTTCCCTAGAGGTGCATAATCAATATGATGCTCTTATGGTTGCTGTCTCTATTAATTAGAGTATCATTCAATGAACCTTAATTGATAATGGATTTGAGCTTAATGTTTGTAGCATGGATATGCTTAAGGCAATTAAGGCTGATCTTACCGCCATTCAACCTGATAATGTTCCTATATGTGGATTTGACAATATTGTGAAGAGAACTTTGGGCATTATTAGCTTACCTGTTAAAGTTGGTCCAGTTATTCTAAATACTCAGGTATTCATGTTATGCTTGGACCTCTCAATTATAACCTTCTTTTAGGAAGACCATGGTTACATACTATGCATGTAGTTCCTTCTACTCTTCATCACAAGGTTAGGTTCATCTATAACAACTTAATCTATACATTACATGTGGACAATGTGCTGAATCCTTGCTTAAATGAAGAATATGCAAAAATCTCTGAGCCTCTTCAATCTAGTAAAGAGATTGAAAAACAATCGAAGATACAACAATCTGAGATAAAACAACCTAAGATTCAACAACAAGAAGCTCCATCTTCTTCTTCTTTGACTGAGGATGATTGGGGGACATTGGATTTTTATCCTACTTGTATTGGAGAATATAGGGTCTCTGATTTAGAGTTTATGAAGCAACATAATGAATTTGAGAAAAAAGTTTTTATTTCTTCCCCGCTTTTTGAAGAACTAAAAAGTAATTTTGTTGCTGCTTCGATTAATGAAATGATTGAAACTATAAAGCATGATTGTTATGACATTGTGACATATGCTTCTCCTTGGACTCCTTCTGATATGACTAATCAATATAGTCTTGGTTATCATTTGCTTAAAAAATTGGGATTTAATGGGAAAGGATGTGGTAAATATGAACAAGGTATACAAGTACCTTTGGATAATGAAGTTTATGATCATACATATGGATTAGGATTCAATCCTTATAGACAACCATCAGCTTTCCCTCTTAATGTTAATCATATTTGTAGTGGATAGTTAAAGTTGGTTAACCCATTGCTTATTGACCTTAATCAAGAACCCTCTTTGGATATTTTTCCTAAAGATGAAGCCTTAATGGAATTTTTAGGGGTTTATGAAGATTTACCTAAGTTTCATCACAAACGAGGAAAGCCTTATTGTTTAAAAACTGATGCTTATTTTGGATAACATGATAAACAAGATATTCTCCCTTTACCGATGGATCCTTCAATAAGAAGTGATTTGTTAATAACTGAAACTATTGATATTCAAATGGATGAAAAAAAATCTGAAAGGATGATAAAAATTGAGAAATGTTTGAATCGGGATGAACATGATCAGTTGGTTTCCCTTTTGATTGAATTTAAAGACATCTTTTATTGGACATATTCAGCTATGCCAGGTATAGATTCTAAGATTTTTACTCATAACATCATTTTAAAACCAAATACGAAACTTGTGAAACAAAAAATTCAAAAGATGAATCCATGAATTGCCTTATTAGTCAAAGGTGAAATTGAAAAATTATTGGATTCTGGATTTATCCATTCTATTGATTACTCAGATTGGATTTCAAACATTGTGCCTGTGTCAAAAGGAGAAAATAAGATAAGGATGTGTACTGATTTTAGAGATTTAAATAAGGCATCCTTGAAAGATGATTTCACATTACCTAATATCGATATGATTGTGGATTCGGCAATGGATCATGCCTTGTTATCTTTTATGGATGGTTTTTTGGGATATAATCAAATTTTTAGCCCTCCTGAAGATCAATTTAAAATTGCATTTATAACACCTTAGGGAACCTTTTGTTGGGTCATGATGCCTTTTGGATTAAAAAATGTAGGAGCAACTTATCAACGAGCTATGACTTTGATTTTTCATGACTACATTCATAAGATCCTTGAAGATTATGTGGATGATTATGAGGATTAGAAGTTACAACATGAGATTAAATCCTAAGAAATGTGTCTTTGGAGTTGATTTTGGTAAATTATTAGGATTTATAATGTCTAAGTGAGGCATAGAAGTAGATACTGAAAAGATTGAAGCTATTGTTAATATGCCTCCTCCTAAGAATATTTCTCAGTTACAAAGTTTACAAGGAAAAATACAAGCTAGTCATTGCTTTATTTCTAATTTAGTGGACTGAACTATCCCTTTTACTTCCTTGCTTAGAAAGGATACCGCTTTCTCCTAGAATGAAGAATGTAAACAAACTTTTGAGAAATTTAAGGAGTATCTTGCAAATCCTCCTATCTTGTAGCCTGCTAATTTTGATAAACCATTCCATTTATACACTTCAGCGACTCCGCGGGTCGTGAGTGCATTGTTAGATCAAATTGATGATGATGGTAAGGAAAGACCTATGTATTACATTAGTCAGACTTTACTTGATTACGAAACAAGATAAATAGATTTAGAAAGACAATGTCTAGCTATAGTTTATGCATGTCAAAAACTTAAGCATTATCTTATAAATGCTGAAGTTAATGTGATTTCCAAATTTGATCCTTTGAAATATCTTTTCTCACAAACTGATCTCTCTAGCTGGTTGGCAAAATGGGTGATGTTGCTTACAAAGTTTGATCTTAATTTCATTTCTCAAAAGTGTATTAAGGGACAAGTGTTAATAGATTATTTAGCTGAAGCTCCTTTTCCTCATCACGATACATGTTCTACTTCAATAGAATTCCCTGATGATAATATTCTAGCTATTCAATAGGATGATATTTGGGAATTATATTTTGATGGGTCTAAGTGTAAGATAGGTTCTGGTGTGGGTATCATCTTGATTCCGCCTATGAAAAAACCCATCCCTTTATCATATAAATTAACCTTTCCTTGTACTAATAACATTGCAGAGTATGAAGCTCTTCTAGTTGGACTACGAGAAGCTTCATCCCTTAATATCAAAAATTTACAAATATATGGAGATTCGTAACTAATTGTTGAACAAAGTAAAGGATGATAGCAGACTAAGAATGCTAAAATGACACAATACAAAGATTTAGCTCTTGATATGCTTTCACAATTCTCCTCTTATACGATTCAGGATTTACCTAGGAAGGATAATCGACATGCAGACACCATGGAAAGCACAGCTTCTTTAGTTTGTCTTGACAATACTGTTGAAAACTTTTAATTTACTATCCAAACTCTTAAAAGCCCTGCAATTTCTGAAAAGATTACCTCTGATTATTTCAATTTGCATTCAGATGAATGGTATTCACATATTTTTCATTTTTTGAAGGATGGTACTTTTCTTGAATCAACAACAAGGAACACATGTAATCATATTGGGAAGCTTGCAGCACGTTATATTATTTTAGGAGATACACTTTATAAATGATCTTATGAATCATTATTATTAAGATGTATCAATAGAACTGAAATCCCTATAGTGTTGGCAGAAGCTTATTCTAGTTCTTGTGGGGGACATTTTGGTGGAAAATCCTTAGTTAATAAATTGCTTCAAATGGGATATTATTGGCAAACAATGGAACAAGATTCTTTCATGTTTGTTAAGAAATGTCCTCAATGTGAACAACATAGTAATTTGATTCATGCTCCTGCTCATGAGCTTCATAATCAGGTTTCTCCATGGCCTTTTAGTGTTTGGAGTTTTGACCTTATTGGAAAAATCTTACCGGCTTCTTCTCAAGGACATACTTACATTTTAACTACTACAGATTACTTCACGAAGTAGGTTGAAGCTGTCCCTCTTTGTTCAATAATGATGGATGTTATTTATGATTTCATCCTTAATAATATCATAACAAGATTTGGTATTCCTTCGACAATAATTTCAGATAATGGAACCTCTTTTAAAAATAAAAAAATAGCAAAATTCTTGGAGAAATATAGAATTCAACATAGATTTTCAACTCCTTACTATCCTCAATCTAATGGACAAGCTAAAGCATCAAATAAAATCATTGAACAAATTTTGAGAAAAATAGTTAGTAAGCATGTGAAAGATTGGCATACTCAACTCACTTATGCTTTATGGGCCAATAGGACTAGTGTTCGTACTGCCAAGGGTACTTCTCCTTACAACCTTGTCTATGGTACTGATACTATTATGCCTTTGGAACTAGAAATACCCTCTACGTGTTTCATTTCATGGGATAATTGATAAAGATACTTTTCATGAACAATGCTTACAAGAGCTAGAAATGTTGGATGAATAATGAATAAATGCATTAGAACATATAAAAGCTTATCATAGATCTCTTCAAAAACAAAATAATCATAAGGTAATTAAACAAACATTTGTGGTTGGTGATTTAGTTCTTTATGAGAATCAACGAAATGTGAATGCTTTACAGGGTGAAAAAGGAAAATTTAGCCCTAATTGGCTTGGACCTTTTGTTATTATTGAAGACTTTGGTTTGGGTTCTTATAAAATTTCTGATATGGATAGTGTTTCTTTTAAGGAACACATTAATATCATGCATCTAAAACATTATTATCCTTAATTTCATTTCTTTCCTTGTGCATTTATGTATTCCTTATAAAGCTTATTTTATAGGTTATGTAGTTTTAGCAAAATTACATATTGAATATATTTATGCACTTTCTTTCTTTCTATTAAGTTTTATATTGATGAAAACATAGTAATCAAACATAGAACTAATCAGTAGAGAAATTTTTTCATTCATCAAAAAGAATTTTCAAGTTCTGATACATATGTGGCCAATGGCCCTATCTATGACTACATCTATGACTATGCTCTGATGGCCGATGGCTTCTAGATCTATCTGCCCTATGATGTGAAGATGATGATTTGTGTGTCCATGTGTGGCTCCTTGATATACGCATACCCTGTGGATGCTCTCAAGCATTCTATAGTTCAGCTATCAGCTTCTCCTCCCTTTCTCTGCACAATCTTAGCTCTTGCTGGATGCATGCAAAGATATCGGCATGTTTGCTAGGATCTCTATGACCAATGGAAGAATCTTGCTCACTAGCTGGTAGTCCATAGGATATAATTGTATCCTTGATAATCTTAGATATAAAGCTCCTCCACTCTGCTATGCTAGCCATAGAATGAAAATATTTATCAGTCTAGTGTCTTTTTATCTCAAATCAAATCATATATTCAATCAAATTTCATATTTCATACCTAGGTCTCCCTCCTAGACATCACTAAAGTGTCTAGATGGTGGGGGCATGGAGTGACTACTCTCTCCATGCTCGCTATATCTAGGCCTTAGTTGTGGTGTCTCTATGTGGGGCCATGGGGGTCGTCTTGATCTTAGTGGTGATGCATGAGTAATAGGTATATTTGCACTAGTATCACTAGCTGGGGGCATGTCCTTAGCTCTCTCCTTTTCTCTCACCTCTGCTCTCTCTACTCCTCATCTACGATATCCTCATCCTCCTTTGTGATACCACTATCCTGATGTGTCCTCTTTGTAGAACCTGGATCACCTGTAGGATAATCCTCAGGAAAGATAGGATGAATCCCCTGCAGACTCCAGTACTTGATGTAATCCCATCTCATGCCTGAATAGGTCACATCTAATGGTACCTCTATGTCCTCTATCTCATTAGCATCGCTATCCTCTATGTCTACTATTGATGGTCGGTGCATAGCATCAGGTCTCTAATAGTATCTCATCGGATGTACATAGCGAGGTAATTCTCTAGGGACTCCCTGTAACAGGATGAACTGCCTCATCACCCGATCATAGTAGTAGGGCATCACTATATGACTCTAATGACCCTCTAGAAGCTTACACTGTTGTGAATGTCTCATCTAGAATTGTGTATCAGGCCACTCTATCATCGGGCAGTAGGGTCTCCATATCACATTAGTGCTCACAATGCAGTCTAGATGTACTCTTCAATAGAGAATATCTCCAAACTGCCAAACATCTCTTAAAGGATAAACGAAGACTCTTAGTGTACTCACATCTACTATCACTAGAACTCCTTGTGAATGTGTACATGAAAAATGCTCAAACATCCAAATCTACAAGAGCGTGCATATTGACAAACTCTCCCTCTGATACCTCACTAGCTGACCTAGCTCATGGTATATCTGAACTAACATGCTGCAACCCCATGAGAACATGGTCCTCTCTCTCTCCATCCTCTATATGAGATGTGTAAGAGGTGTACAAAATATAATACCCTTTTCATTGGGTAACACAACCAAGCATACTATGCAAAGCATCACCCTCCATACTAAAGGTGTAGGGCTTGACAGTATGGATGATAATAGAACCTGATCTGACCAGGTCCGCATCTATGGAAGCTGTCCTATACAATAATATGCATCTACATGAATCTCCTCACAAGCATGTTGTGCTCTGGGTCTGATGGTCTCACCTCAGACTAGAATCCACATGATCCTATAGACATCCTCTAATATCACTGTGATCTCACTAGAGGGAAGATGGAAGGAACATGTGGCATCATCCCACCTCTCTATCAGAGCTAATAGCATGGCTCGGTGTAGTCTGATCTGTGGAAGGGCTGATACCTAGTATAGTCCCACATCCCTTAGTAACTACATCTCCTCGTCATTAAGCTTAGACAGTCTCTCTCTGACCATGACTAGAAACTCTCCAAAGGGATGCTCTTGAAAATAGACCAAGTCCTGCAAACACAAACAAACATCATATCAGTCATCTACATCATCAAATCAGCATATCTAGCTAAACTAGGTCAAAGTTGACCTCAATTAGGTCAAGGATGACCTTACTGGGTCAATGCCAACTTTTTTGGGATAGGGTCAACCTTTTTGGGTCAAGGTCAACCTCATACCAGAAATAGGCAAAAACCCTCTGGTCAATGTCAACTTTCATGGGTCAAAGTCAACCTAGATGGGTCAATGTCGACCTAGATAGGTCAGGGTCGACCTAAGAGGGGTAAAATTGACCTAGCCTATAAAAAATAGAAATTTGGAAAGTACAAAAGTAGACAACAGTAAACTCACCTTAGGTAGTGACCATTCGGTAGCCAGGCTATGTCTAATAAGTTCCAGGCATGTCACTCAAAGTTCCTCTCTCCTCGGCATCTTGCTTCCTCATTTTGAATCTGCAAATGGTAAGAATGAGTAAGTATCTTTCTCTTTTCCTTATTTATAAGTTCAAATTAGGGTTTTATTAGGGTTTCCTCAAGGTAAACTCAGATTTCCCTTCTTATGCATCTAGATAGACATCCACTATTTTCATCATAACTTGAGTTTGGTAACTCCGTTTGCAGTGCCATCAGTGGCCTTGGAATCATGATTTAGATACCTAACTCCCTGAACTAGTTTAGGAAGGTTAAGAATACTTCTAATTGGTTTAGGAAAAGACTTTTCAACACACTGCATATCCAGTATATAGAGTTTTTCTTATCACTCTATTTCACCCTTCCGAAGTAGAAAGCTGAAACAGGGGGGCAATAAGGGGCTCTATGCACTTCTCAAATTTCCATATAGTAAGCCCTAGGTGATTTATGGAGTTTCAATAACCTTGTGTGTTGCAGGTTCTAATAGTTTTTTTTAGGATCTTTACATCGAGGACATGGCTATATCATTTTTATTTACTATGATGTTTTCTTACTTTAGCTTGCATATTCACGTAGTGTCATATATAAGCTAAAGTGAGGGATAAATGTATCATCTTAAAATGGAAGCACTTCCATCTTGATAGGTTCAGCACCCTCTTTTTAGTGCATTTATCATGATAGACTTGCATTTAGGATACATTTTGCACTTGATTCCTTCATTCTAGGTGAACTTAGGGTTAGGATCCCGAGGATTCTCCTTAATTTCCCTCTTCCATGGCTCTATTTTCTAGCTAGGATTTAGAAATAGGTCCTCCTAGCCTTCATCACAATTGTCATAGGATTTTGTGTCTTTCCCTAGCATTCTATCCCTCTCTGGCATCATTTCTAGGTCTCTGGGCATCCCCGGGACCTCATGTCCTGATTCCGGTAGGATCTAGGCCCACTGGGTCAAGAACAAGGTCATCCCTGACCTAGGTTAGGGTCATGGTCATCCCTCACCTAGGTCAAAGATGAGGTCATCTTTGACCTCCTCTTGAATTTGTTCCCCTTTTTTAGATTTGGTCCCGACGGGCCCCAAAATCTATGTCGGGCCCTTGGATCTGAGTGCAGAAAGGTTTTAATTCAAAATTCATTTAATTATTTTCCCTCCTTATTTGGTTATTGTGATTGGACCATAATTCAAGGTGAAATTTGAATTATGGGTCCTCACATTTCTCTAGGAGCCTCACCTTGAAACCTCTATATAAAGACTCTCATTTGCCATCATTTTCACACAACAACACCAAGTGATTTCTCACAAGCAATCATATTGCAAGGAGATTCGAGAAAGAAAAGAATGGTGAAGTGAAGATGCAAGATTGCAAGAGGATGATATAGAAGATCAAGCCATTGTTGACATTAAGCATATTTGTGAGCACACCATTGTGAACACCTACTTGGAGCAAGAGAGATCATTTCTTCCTTGATCCACCATTACCAACATTCAAGCATTCAAAGATACAATCATGGGGTAGAAATTATGGATTGTGAGTTTGGTAGGAGTACTTTAGCCTTGGGGGCTTGGTATACTTTCCTATCTCATTCAAATCTATGCATTGTTGTTTCATACATATTCATGCTAGGGTTTTAATCTAGAGGATTAGATCTTGGCGTTAAATTTTCAATACACACACACACACACACACACACACACACACACACACACACACATTCTATTTCAATCAGCTATTCATGGAGGTGGAGATCACCAAAATGGGGGTTTGACTAAGGTGAAACTCTATATAGCCACCTCAAAAACACCATTTTTTAGATATCTACAGTCATTGTTTCAAGAATTCAAGGACGGATTTGAGTACCCTTTTCAGAAAACTTCTGAGATCTGCGATCAAAGTCAAAGTCGACCTTCAAAATATTAATGTAGCCTTTGACCTTTTATCAGGGTGAAAGACTACCTGCTATCGGAAAGATGAAAGTTTTCTGGGTTTTCTTCATTACGATTTCCTGGTCCCAGATCTACTTGCAGAATCTTCTGAAACTCTACACAAGCTTCAAAAAATAGGTATTTCTAAATCTATTTCATGATGAGGTATGTATCTTAACCTAATAAATTTTCAATTATTTCTAGATTTACTTTACTTATGCTATTCTAATTCAAGATACATACAAATGAATAGTGTTGAATGAAAGGTGCATTGTTAAGGCTCCATTTTTAACCTATTCAAATATGCAATGCCAAGTACAAGAAGATGGTCCCATAATCTAAACATAAACAACAATGAGTTTTACAAGCATAAAAACATGAATATTTTCCAGAAGAAATCACACTAAACCAACCAATGCATTTTTAGCATGAATGGTGTCTTTCCCTTATTTCTAGCTATGCTTGCAAGTCTCTGTAATGATGTAACCAAACAACACTTGTATTTTGATCTTGATTTAGCTTATGAGCTTTTGCTACAACTACTGAAACCCTATGCTAAAGCGCAAATAGAATCTCTCAATGAGATTCCCTCTGATTATCAAATTCACCAGGTATTTCACTGGCTCAAATGATGAACACACAGAAGAAACTATGTTCTCCAATGGATGAGATTATCACACCCTTCTCAAAACTCAAGAGGAAAAAAAATTTAATTCTTCAAATGAATAATGGATGCCTTCTCAACTCACGCAAATCCTTTTTATTTCTTCCAAGTCCAAAATTGCACCAAAAAGAAAGCTTGCAATTTTATCTATATAATTCACTTTTAGTATAATAAACATTAAAATGACACTTAATTAATTAATTAATTTGGACGTAGGAAACACATCCATAAATTAATATATAAAATTGGCCCCCTTTTATGAATCCTAAACCCATCACTTAAGTGATTTAATATAAAGTTATATTATAACTTCATATTAAATTGTTATTCCTTCATTAAACACTTAGCCACTGAAAATGCAATAACTCTTTTGGTATTGTGAATCTGGCTAAATCATATGAAATCGGAGTTGGTGAAATAATTCTTTATGTGACCAAAATGCATTTCAAAAAATAGTCAGGGTCTGTTTCTATGGCTAAAAAATAAACACAAATATAGAAACCTTTTCTAAAAATAGAGAAACCCATATAACTGAGCCAAAAGCAATCTCGTAAGCCAATTAAGAAATACTGAGCTCTTCCAATACTTAACCATCAGAAAGACATACCTTCACTGTGCCTAAAAAGACCTCCCATCCATGCCTACTAGCCTATGAGGGTCCACTGATAGGCTAATCACTTACTAGCATGATGTCACTAGCTAGAAGGGGATATCACATCAAACTTGAGTATATCAACACAAAGGAGAAGATAGAAGATATATTTACAAAGCCTTTACCTAAGGATACATTTGGGTATTTGAGAGGTATGCTTGGGGTTATGCCCCAACCTACTTTTGAATAGTGATACAGAAAGTTGCATCAGTCTAGTGGTATAGAGCACCATTTTTCTGGATTGTATGTTGATGCTTCCTTGGTGTAGGAGCATCTCGGGTCCTTGGCAATCCCATGTCACCAAAAATATGTTTATGTGTTCATGTGTTGCTCGGTTCCTACTTTGACCAAGTTGGTTTAAAAATTTTTAGTTTCCTTTGTTTACTAGTGCTAGTCGGTTATCTCTATGGCACTCAGTGAATTTCCCTGGTGCTCGGTGATGCTTGTCAGGTGCTCGGTTATCCTTTCTTACCGAGTTGTTTTTTGAGTTCTTATTGAGGCCGACTCTTGCAATTAATTTTGGTCATAGATTTAATGATGGTATCTATCATTCAACAGCATGTGGACCTAGATTTGGTCGTCCCTTTTGTTGATGGTGGATTTGAAGGCCGACTTGTTCGGTAGCCTCTTATATAAATGTAGTTATTTGGTTAGAGTTTTAGAGAGTCAATTTTTGGATAAAAGATAGAAGATTAGAGATTATTGGTAGATCCTCGCATGTTGGAGGACTTTTGTACTTGATTATAATATCTGGCCTAAATCGGGAAGGCCTTACAACTTGACATGTATGAATCAATTTGAAGATAATATATGAAAGATATTTGCACTCTCTCTCTCACTTGTTGTATTGTTTCTTCCGTGTGTTGTTCTGCAAGGTGGATCTGGTTAGGGTGTGCCTCTGGCCCCTCTCCCTATCCTTCCTTTGCATCAGGTGGTATCAGATCAAGGTTAGATCAGGATCTAGGTTTAAAAATCTAGGTTTGAGGGTTCCTTCTTGTCAAGCCCTAGTTGATTTGTTGTGGGATAGTAGATTGTGATCTGACCTGTAATTGCATAGGGTTTTCAAGATGGTTCATGGGAGGTGAGATGCGGATCCAGGATTGGTAGACATGTTGAGACAACTTGCTACTAGATTAGAAGCTATTGAAACAACCTAGAGAAGAGGAAGACATCTTGAAGATGTTAGTGATGATGAAATTGAGGAAGAAAAAGGTGATGTAGAATCTGCGCATGTGATGGATCAGGGTGAGGAAATATTGTTGAAGGCTTTGACAAATCTGAAGTCTACACCACAATTTAATCCTCCTGAGTATAGTGGAAAATTAGATTCTGATGAATTGATGGAATGGATCACCGAGATAGAGAAGTAATTTGAGTATGAAAATGTACCTGAGGAAAAGAAGGTGAAAATTCCAAGCACAAAGTTAAAAAGTCATGCATCCTTATGTAAAGTTTTTACCTTGTGATATCAAATTAAACTAGTTAGGCGAATGCAAAGTTTGAGGCAAAAAGATAGCTCGGTAAAGGAATATATTTTGGAATTCTATAGATTAGATATTAGATCTAGACATGATGAAGATGATGT
The DNA here is from genome assembly GCA_027943335.1 of Chamaecyparis obtusa. NCBI lineage: Eukaryota > Viridiplantae > Streptophyta > Pinopsida > Cupressales > Cupressaceae > Chamaecyparis > Chamaecyparis obtusa. Next base: position 356,923 of record BSBK01003055.1, on the reverse strand, counting down.
GAAAAGAATTTCTAGGTACTTGAGTGGTTTGAGAGTTTCCATCCAAGAAGAAATCAGTTTGGTCAAATTGGAGAACATTGAAGTGGCTTATCAATTTGCATTGAAAGTTGAGGAGAAATTGAACAAAAGACATGAGAAAAGACAAAGAGGTAGAGGTGGTAGATTCCCTAGAGGAATAGGTAGATCTCATGCTGAAAATAATAGATCTAAACCTAAAAAGACAAATCTGGATAAAGGCAAGAATGAGTGGAAAGGCAAAAGTTCATCTAGAGGAAGAGGTAGTAACTACCGAGGTGGTTATAACAAAGGCAGTTTTTGAGGAACTTGTTAAAATTGTGGAGAAGAAGGACATAGATTTTTTGAATGTACACATGCAAGTAAGAAGGTTGGTAGCAGTAGAAATGCTTTGGTGTAAGAAGAGTCACCGAATGAACCTAAGAAGGAAAAATAACTTGATGGTAAGGAGAGCACTTTGGAGTAAAAGAAATAAGGAAGATCCGGTAAGGAAAAGCTTGTTCAAGACTAGATGTAGAGTTTTTTATGAAGTTTGGAAGGTAATCATTGACAATGGTAGCTCGAAGAATTTGGCATCTGAGGAAATGGTTATGAAGTTGCAGTTAAAAAGGTTGGAACATCCGAAGCCCTATCAGATTTCATGGATCAAAGATGAACATACACTCTTGGTAAGTGAACAATGTTATGTGAATTTGAAAATTGGAAAGTACCATGATAAGGTGTTATGTGATATCATGCCTATGGATTGTTGTCATATTTTTTTGGGTAGACCTTGGCAATATGATAGACATGCTATATATGATGGGAGATTGCATAAATATACTATTTGGCTAATGGAAGAAGACAGATCTTGTTACCCTTGATTGAAGAGACTGTTAGTAATGTTTGTACATCTGTGAAAGTTTTTTTGATGGAAGGAAGAAAGTTTGTTAAGGCTTTGAAGAAGAATGATGTATGTTTTGTTGTGATTCCTAACAAATCAAGTAAGAAAATAGAGGATAGTGTCCTTGAGGAGATTGATAAGTTACTCACTGAGTACAGTGAAATCATTTTTGATAATGTACCTAATGTTTTTCCACCAAAGAGAAGAATTGATAATTGCATGGATCTAATCCCTGGAGCTAGTTTACCGAATAAGGCACTATATCGTTTGACACCTAATGAGAATCATGAATTGAACCGATAGATTCAAGAATTGTTATAGAAAGGTTTGATCAGAGAAATTTTGAATCCTTGTGCAGTACTTGCTATATTAGCACCTAAGAAGAATGGAGAATGGTGAATGTGTATTGATTCCAGAGCAATCAACAAGATAATAGTGAAATATAGGTTTCCCATACCGAGAATGGATGATATAATGGATAGTTTCACTGGAGCAAAGTATTTTACCAAAATTGATTTGAAAAGTGGGTATCATCAGATCAAAATCAGAGAAGGTGATGAATGGAAGAATTCTTTTAAGACAAAATAAGGTTTGTATGAGTGGTTGGTTATACCTTTTGGTTTAACTAATACACCGAGTACTTTTATGAGGTTGATGAATGAAGTTTTGAAGAAATTCTTGGGTAAGTTTGTGATTGTATACCTAGATGATATTCTGATATTTAGTAAGACCAGAGAAGAACATTTGTGGCATGTTAAACAAGTATTGCAAAGGTTGAAAGAAGAAAGTTTGTAGATAAATCTGAAAAAGTGTTCATTCATGAAAGAGGAGATTGTGTATTTGGGATTTGTGATTTTAGCAGATGGTTTGAAGATGGATCCTGAAAAGGTTGAAGCTATTTTGAATTGGCCTACACCTGAGAGTTCTAGTGAGGTAAGATCATTTCATGGTTTGACAAGTTTTTACCGAAATTTCATTAGGAGTTTTAGTTCAATTTTTAATGCTATGATTGAGACTATGAGAGGAGACAAAAGAGAATTCAAGTGGACACATGGAACTAATAAAATTTTTGAGACTCTGAAGTAGAAGGTTACTGAATTGCCTATTTTAGCATTGCCTGATTTCAATAAGGTATTTCAAATGGAATATGATGCAAGTGGAAGTGCAATAGGAGCTGTATTGAGTCAAGAAGGTAAACCTATTGCTTTCTTTAGTGAAAAATTGAATGATGCAAGAAGAACATATTCTATGTATGATTAAGAATTCTATGCTATTGTTTAGCCCTGAAGAAATGGAGACATTATTTGATACCGAGTGAATTTGTGTTGTATACCAATCATAAAGCTTTACAGTATTTGGGTAGTCAAAATAAGTTGAATCAGATACATATGAAATGGGTTGAGTATTTGCAGAGTTATATATTTGTGATAAAGCATAGGAGTGGAGTCACTAACCGAGTTGCTGATGCATTGAGTAGAAGAAGATCCTTGATGACCGAGATGAACATTAAAGTTCTTGGCTTTGATGACATGAGAGAATTGTATGAAACTGATCCTGATTTTTTTGAGTTGTGGAGAAAGTGCAAAGCACCTATTCAAGATCAACCGAGTACAAAATGGGAAGAATATTTAATTCAAGAAGGTATGTTGTTTAAAGGTATTCAGTTGTGTATACCGAAAGGACCAATGCGAACTAATTTAATAAAAGAGAAACATAGTAGTGACTTGGCTGGACATTTTGGTATTGATAAGACATTGAATTTTCTTAAGGAGAAATACTTTTGGCCACAGTTGTATAAAGATGTTCACAAATTTGTGAAAAGTTGTGGAATTTGTCAAGTTGCGAATGGAGTAAGTCATAATATTGGATTGTATACACTGATTTATGTTCCTGATAAACCTTGGATTGACATCAGTATGGATTTTGTTCTTGGGTTACTGAAGACAGTAAGAGGTAATGATTCTATATTTGTTGTTGTAGATAGATTTTCTAAGATGGCACATTTTATACCTTGTAAAAAGACATCAGATGCAGTACATATAGCATATATTTTCTTTAAGGAAATTGTCAGATTGCATGGATTATCGAGTATTATGTCATGCCCAAAAGTTGAGAAAAACACAACTACAATTTTTTTTTAAAACCTACTAAACACTACAAGTCATCATACTAACGCAACTAAGAAGAGGACACTATCTGGCACAAGACCCTATGTGCATGCAAAACAATGCAAAGATAAAATATGCGACTGATAAAAAAGAAGGGTCTGACGATAGTCCAAGGGTCAATCAAAAGGGTTGACCAAGTTTGACCAAAAGTCAAACTTCATCTAACAACTCTAAAAAAAGCTATAAGGTTTCCCTTAGGTTACTAGCTTCGACTAGCATGCAAATCGAGACAATTGACCAAAAGTCAACCAATGTTGACCAAAAGTCAACCATACTCTGAATCATGTGAAAGATAGTCTCTAGGGCTCGTTAAGCCCTTCAGAACACTCATGTACACAAATCGAGATAGTTGATCAAAAAGTCAACTAGGGTTGACCAAAAAGTCAACCATCATCGAATGGTGTAAAATTAAAAACCTAAGTTCTAGGGGGTGAAGGAAACACCTGGTTCAAAAATCGAGACGAACAAAAGTAGTTTGACCATCGTTGACCAAAAGTCAATAGAGCTTGTTGCTGGTCAAAAATAGTGATAATACCCTTGAAAGATATTTATTGCGAAGATAAGGGATTGTTATGACCCTCTTATCGATAAAATGTTATCTAGGCTATTAATTTAAAATAAATATTTTAAAAAGATAAATAAAATTCTAAACCTTATTTATATATTATTTATCAATATTCCTTTATTTAAAATAAAAAGCCTAACAATGAATCATAGCTAACATTTAAAAGTTTATAATTCTACACAATAATTCTAATCTCGACAAAATAAATAAATTACTATTTTCTTTAAAACAAAATATTAACTAACAATACAATCTATAAAACTACTCTATTATATGTTTTTATTCACAAGTCCTTTTAAGTGAATACGTCTAAGAGTAAATTATTCTAAGATTGTACAACTTTCAAATATTAACATCGTCATTAAAACTAAGTTGATTTATTTAAGATTATATATAAAATAAAATAAAAAAGTCACAGCGAGAATCCCCAATTTTATTTTGGGGTGGCATAACAATATAAACTTAATCCTCTAAACTAAAATTACCATCATACCATCTAAACTAAAAAATACTATCTTAAAACGTTAGACTAAGCGCCCCCACCAAAAAAAACCCCTCTGATCTCTTTTTATTATTTATTTATCCCATCCTCCAACCCTGCGCACAGAGTCGAGCGCGAGCGGAGGAGGGCGGAGATGGGGAAGCGGCACCGGCGGCAACAGCTGAAGAGATTTTGCACAGGGGTGGAGAAGAAGCGGCAGCGGTGGCGGTTTGTTAAGACAACGGGTAGCGGCGGAGAGAATGGGCGGAGTGGAGAGGGGGGAAGAGGAGGCGGTGGAAGGGGAAGTGAGAAGCGTAGGAGAGGGAGTGGTGGTGGTGCGTGGAACCCGCGTCCACCACTGCAAGCGCAGTGAGGTCGGCGCTGCCGCCCACTCACGCACAGGGGTTTGGGGTATGGTTTTGGCCCGCCCCGCCCCTTAAAAAAAAAATTGTTTATTATTTTTACACACGCACCCAGCGCATTTTTAATTAGCCTTTTTTTTATTATTATATAAAAAGAAACAAATTTTATAAAGCATATAACTTTTAAATATAACATATAAATTATTAAACTAATAAAAAGTACTTTTAAATTATTAATTTAATTTACTGGTATAAGTCAATTCCCTGTACCTTCAAATAGGGGGTATAAGGAATTTTTTTTTTTGAAAATAAATATGATAGATGCAATTTATAATTGTAGATCAACATATTGTAGGGATAAAATTTTCATTTTGAGCATTAAATTTTTTTCTGCAAATATTTCAAAATATTCAAAGTACAGAATTTTAAATAAAATTCCACCTTATATCCTTTTATGAAATTTGTTTAAATTCTCGTCATAAATTAAGAACAACATAATCAATTTAATAGCTTACTAACTTCCTCCATAAAAATGAAAATATAAATAAACAAAAAAAAACAAAAAAAAAAGATTTAATTGACAATCTAATGCTAAAATTAATCCAATATGACGATTTCACCATTAATCATATAAAGTCTCTTTTTTTAATTTTTTTATTCTCTAACATTCCAAATAACTTTAAGTCATATACTCAATACACCTCAAACACTAGCGAAATATCATAAAACTTTATCCTTTACTCATTTCAAAATTTTCATACGTCATTTCGTAATGAATTTAAATGGAAGCCTCAAATTTGACACTTTATCATAATATCCCATAATAACAACATTTTGGATTTTTCCATAACAAATTTTCTCAATGTATTTCTAAAAATTAAAGATTAATTTACAAAGAAATCCGTGATTCCTAATTCCATCAAATCTAGCAAAAACAAAAAAAAATTACAAGTTTTTTCAACTGAAATTTTCTCAAGTCCATAAGATTCTTCAATTCCACAATCTCTACAAGCCTTGCATCATCTGGGTTCCTATATAAGCATGGTTGACCATGGAGGCTCACCTCCCAACCTAGGCTTTTTCAAGGCCACCCCCGAGCTAGGGCATCCAATATGAAATGAGGTATAAATAGACAACCATAGCATGAAGGAAAAACAAGCAAGACACGAAAACAATAAAGTGATTTTTCCAACTGGGCTTTACAAGGGGAAGGCCTCCAAGAGACCCTCTTGAAAATGGGGTAGAGGTGGACTACCAGGTGGGGAAGCCAGAACAAGATATAAATATCCCAAGCCACACATGGACTTGGGAAGACCATCTCCAAGAGATACAGTCTAACTCTCCTTATGCCCCCCAGATGCCTGTAGGCCCTGTTTGGCATCATGGGTATTGTGGAAACCCATGTTTTATCCCTCCACACAAGGGAGACTCTGCACATCCTGGGTCTACATCCTACTACCCCCTTCATGGTTACTCCACCTTCCCTAAGGTGAGTAAACCTTGAAGAAACCCATCCCAAAATGAAATCATAAAGTAAAGACAACATTTTTACAAAACATAAAAATTTTACAACATGAACCATAAAAAGCCATGGACTCCATTAATGGAGCTCCAAGCTAAAACATGCAAGAAATAAATAGCACAAGGCCTACCTTGATCCAAGGAGATAATGAAAATCCTGAAAACTTGAATCTCCTTCCAAATTGCCTCTTTCCTAAGCTTTTTCCAAATAAGTGGTCTCCAAATCTAGAGAGTGGGTGATCAACTAAAACCTTACTCCAAGTCTCTCCTAAATAGGCAAACCTTCTAAAATCTAGGAGCCAATCAGAAGAGGGGAAGAAACTTCCATTACCTTCTTCCCACTTGCCTTCCTTCACCATAAATGGAGTTGAATGCAAGTTTGGGAAGAAGAGAGAGGTTAACCAAAACCTCACAACTCTTCAATTTCGACCAAAGTGAAAACTTTGACTTTAGAGGGGTCATAAATGAGTTTTAAGGCTCTTAATGGGTTGAAAATGACCCCTAACCCCTAAGGTATCAACCTGGGTAGCTAAAAATGACCCCAGTTAACCTATGGGAGCCCAAATGACCCTCCTAAACTCCACCCAAAGTTTATGCACGGATTTATGGTCTTGGTTGACTTCTACAAACTTCCCAACCAAAGGTTAGTTGATCCTACCCTAAGGTTACACCCTAGTCAAGCCTTGACCCAAATAATAATAAAATACTTAACCATGCCAACACTTAAGCCACAATTTGCCAAATTTGGCACATTTAATAAAACAAATAACATGGCTAATTCACATATACATTAACTAATTTAATTACACACATGCAACCACATTTACGAATAAAAGACTATACAACGAGGTCCACGTTTCTTTTACAAAGAGGACCTTGGTATGCACGGTATAAACATAGGTTCCAATACTAGATCCCCACATTTGGATCCATGGTCAACTTGTCTTGCACACTCATTGCACACATCAGTAGGTCCAATAAACATGATATAAACATAATGCATCAATACTGCATGGTTTAAAACTATGTCTGTAAATCAGTCAACTAAGCATAACTTTGGTTTTCTAAACCAACTTTTCATCGCAATAGTTTTAAAACATCATATGACATCACATGCATCATAATCATAACTGAAACTAAATCATAACATGAAGTATCTCGAATGTACCCTGATTACATAATCAAGTACCGAACATATAAAATAGGATTCAACAGATCCTCAAATACATAGGTGTCCCAAATAGTCTTGTATGTTTGTGAAATAAGTACTGAAAGCATGAAAAACATAATAGTAATAGTATGATTGTTTGGTAGGTCTCACATATTATCTATGACTAAGACAATAAATTTGTTGGATACTTTTAGAAAACTCTTTGTAGAAAGTTTGGCACCGAGTTGAAATATAGTTCTACATTTCACCCTCAGACCGATGGATAGATAAAAGTTGTGAATAGAAGTTTGGGTAATCTTTTGAGATGTTTAGTTAGAGACACACTGAGTAATTGGGATTCTGTGTTTGCACAAGTAGAGTTTGCATCTAATAATTCAGTGAATAGGAGTACTCAAAAGTCATCTTTTGAGATTGTAAATGGCTTACAACCGAGAGGTATATCAGATTTGAGGGATATTATTGATGAAGGAAAGAGAAATGTTGAAGGAGTAAAGTTTGCTGAGTACATGAAAACATTGCATGAAGATGTGAAATATAAGTTGGAGAAAAGTAATCAAACATACAAAAATAGAGTTGATAGATTAAGAAGACATAAGACTTTTGTAGTCGGCGATGAAGTGATGGTTCATTTGAAGAAAGGTAGATTTCCTATTGGAACATATGGGAAGCTGAAAATGAAGAAGTTTGGACCTTACAAGATTTTGAATAGATTTGACAATGAAAATTCATATGAGATTGAGTTACCTGACGACATGGATATATCACCTATATTCAACATTGCTGATTTTTATGAGTATCGTGAGTCAGATGAAGAAATGACAGTACTGAATGATTATCCTAAGAAGAAAATAGAAGTAGTTGAGCATATTTTGGAGCAAAGAATTGATAGAAGTAAAAGAGGAAAATAGTATATGGAATATTTGGTTAAGTGGAAGAATAGACCAATTGAAGACAGTTCATGGATTTCATAGTCTGAGCTGGATGCAGCTCCGATTGTACCTGCTAAATGATTCAGAGAATTATTTTCAAATAACCCCAAGTGTCTAATGTAGGAGCATCTCGGGTCCTTGGAAATCCTGTGTCACCAAAAAGATGTTTGTGTGTTCCTGTGTTGCTCGGTTCCTTCTTTGATTGAGTTGGTTCGATGTTGCTCAGTTTCCTTTGTTTATCGGTGTTGGTCGGTTATCTCTATAGTGCTCGATGAATTTACCTGAAACTCGGTGATGCTTGTCTGGTGCTCGGTTATCCTTGATTACCGAGTTGTTGTTTTGAGTTCTTGTTGAGGCAGACTCTTACAATTAGTTTTGGTCATAGATTTAATGATGGTATCTATCATTGGGAAGCATGCGGATCTAGATTTGGTCATCCCTTCCATTGATGGTGGATATGAAGGATGACTTGTTCGATAGCCTCTTGTATAAATGTAGTTGTTCTATTAGAGTTTTAGAGAGTCAATTTTTGGATAGAAGATAGAAGATAGAAGATTAGAGATTGTTGGTAGATCCTCGCATGTTGGAGGACTTCTATACTTGATTGTAATATTTGGCCTAAACTAGGAAGGCCTTACAACCTGACATGTATGAATCAATTTGAAGATACTATATAAAAGATATCTACACACTCTCTCTCTCACTTGCTGTGTTGTTTCTTCTGTGTGTTGTTCTGCAAGGTGGATCTAGTTAGGGTGTGCCTCTAGCCCCTCTCCCTATCCTTCCTTTGTGTCATTCCCCTATAAGGGAGCATCTATCTTTTGAGCCGAGTCATGAAGGACTCTTGGTAAAAGCTATTTTCAAGTAGTGTCTTCGGACACTTGAGCTGGTTAAAAATTTTGAGTAGTAAGATTGTTATGACATAATGATGCCTTTGTCATTGATGTCAATGGGGGAGACAAATACATGAAAAACATTTCCTATGATTGATGAAGAGGATTTGAAATGATTGATGAAGAGGATTTTAAATGATTGATGTAGAGGATTTGAAGTGATTGATGAAGACGATTTGAAAAGTCAAGCCAAGAGAAACATAGTTATATTTTTGTATTCATGGAACTTGGATGTTTTTCATCTATGTTTCCATCAATACCAAAGGGGGATATTGTTAGCATGAATTCTAAATATGTCCTATAGGGGAGTATTCCAACATTATAGGAGCGGTCACATGTTGCATTCATGACTATGTTTGTCATTGATGTCAACATACTATTTATATTAAAGATTAGCAGAGCAGTAGAAAAAGTTTGAGTTAGCACACATAGAGAATTGCAGATGAGGTTATGCGGAGCTGAAGACATTTTACTTATAGTGTCCTTATGACATGGTCAAGAGCGCGTACAAAAGTTCAAGTGTTTATGTCAGTTATAAGTGATCTAGTGGAAACTATATTCTAACAGAGTTCCTGAGAAGCGGTTTGTGATAATCAGATTATATCTCCTAACAAGGATAGAATCTAGAAAAGTAGAGTTATATAGGGGTAGAAGACATTGTGAAGGAAACCTAGATAATTTAGCATAGTCATATGTTGTATGTGTGAAGATTTATTAAGTTTGTGAGCCGACAATGTTGTGTAATTATGGAAATATTATGTAACGTGTAATATTTTATATTTTGTAATTAGTGAGCCTAATTGGTTGACTCAATTATGAAATATTGAGTGTGGTATAAAGGAAGGATTGTTTTCCTTGATTGCAGTGAGGATGATGTGTAAAAAAAAGTTGTGAAGTGTGAAATAATGTGAGTAAGCGATTTGAGGGATTGTTATGTGATGCAAAGTGTGCAGATATGGTGTTGAGATCTAAAAAGAATTTGGTGTGACATAGGCACGGTTAGAGGAGAGAAGAAAAGTTTCTAAGATTAGTTATATTTGGTATTATTCTATTTGGATAATACAGAGATCAGTTAGACAATGTGTTTGGTGATCTTTCCCTTGAAGCTGTTTGGACAGTGGGTCCTTCTATCTTTCACAACTCCTAATAGGGTCAGAATATCCTCATAGGGATTCAAAGACTTCTAACAAGCACTAATATGTACTTAATGTATTTCATAGAATCCTAACAGGGTCCATCCTCTTATAAGGAATTTTCATATTAGTACATCTTTTGTGGGTACCATCCCCACCGGGCTTTACTCTCTGATCAAGAGGTTCCCTAGTTAACAATTTTGCTATCATTGTGTATGGTTATCTTTTTATAGTTTCTATTTATGTTAATCACATGTTTTAGATATAATAAGGTTAATAAAATTTGTTTTGTTTAGATAACTGATTCACCCCCCCTCTCAGTTATCTTGGTGGACTTTACTTTCTAGCAATGTAAGTGATCTACCTCCTACAAAACTCCTCCAATTAGATTTTGGCACTGGCTAGTCCCACTAACCTTGGGATATGGAGTATATCAACCAAGTAGGGATGTCTAGACCTTTCCGAAACCTTGTCTCAACACCCTAAGGCCTTTCACCAACTTCACCAATTTGAAGACTTGGGGACACTTTCCCCATTTAGGGAAAATTATGGAAAACTTCACCAGTGATGTTCTCTATCAAAATTAAGGGTTGTAACACTTTATTTGATCTATATTAAGAGAGAATAAACTCCTAAATTGATTCCCCAACACCTACAATTCTCCAGACACAACTTCACCTACAAATCCTAGTAGGTCTTCCCAACTGATTTTTAGTGTGCAATCTTCTACTCCAGATGATCCTAGACAAATAAAGGACATATTTGAGTACCCTTTGGATGTTTAAAATATCCCCAAGGCCTCAAGAAATTAATCTACTCCTAAAACACTTAACCCACACAAGGTACCAGACCTAATTGCCCATATTAGGCTTGGTTTACTCTATGAGTGGTTAAGGATGGGTGCATAGAACTAGTGCAGGGTTGTAAAAATCTTCAATAACCTCCATAAACTTCAAATCCAGTTCCAAACTGATCACATCAATTAGATCAATTGATTGCACACCCTTTCATACAACCAACCGACTGAATACATTGAGATATTCAGCCTAGGGCTTGGTGCAAAACCCTTCAGATCGCCAGATCCTGTCTAAGGATTTTGGAATCATGTATGTTACATTCCTAACTTTCATTTCCCAAGTGGTTAAGGAATTCAAAATGTGAAATTGCAAGTTAGGCCTCGATTTGTATGACATGCCTGGATTAGATTCCTTCCCTGACTGCTTCCACAAACTTGCTTGTAACTTCATCCTCACAAACCCAAATGAGATAAATCCAACTGCATTAGAACATAGATTTACAAGGCTTTGTAAACATGTCATTTATTATTTCATAACTCTCCTTACATGATTGTACTAGGTAGATATATCATAGGAAAATGGTTTTTTTTCATTCAAATTATACCCAAATGTTGAATTACAATTGCTAACCTCTTGGAGAGATCTTAACATGGTTAAATATGTTAAAAAATGAGTTCCAACCGGTCCATGAACAATTGTGACTATTGGAAATTTACTTTGAACTTCTCGAGCAACTTTTGAAAAGTTTCTCAAGCAAGTTTTACAATTGTTTTGAAACTTTAATAATCTTGCACACCTAAGGACTTAAAACATAACCTTAGCCTATGAACCTATCCAAATATATGCTCTAAATGATTAGAAATAATTTAAATCATGTCTAAAACATCTAAACACTCAAATTACCTATTTCACCTATCACTTAGAAACCTATTATCCAAGTGGACTAAGGCATCCCAAGGCTTATAAGTGTGCCTTAGGGATCCGTGTCCACAAAAATTGGATCCACACAAAAGAGGGATGATCTCTAGGATCCATCCAATTTATTACAAAGCCAAACAAAACAAAACATAAGGAACATCAAGGATATTGTGTTGGGTTCCCTACACCATACTCCTCAAGACAAAAGAAATTAAATCTCTTGAGTTGGGAGGTCTTCTAGATTAAATCTAGCCTTCTTAATGGTTTCTGGTGTCGTCCAAGTAGAATCTTCTAGTGGTTTTTGTTTCCACTTGACCAAGTATTCATATAATGTATTCCTTCTTGTATTCTTGCTTACCCTCTTATCTAGGATACACTCAATCTTTGGAGTGGATGGTGTGAGAAAGTATTTCATCTACATACCCTATTGAGAATCTTCTTCACCTACAACACAAACATCATTAACATGGCCTTTATAGGTATATAAGTCAGCCACATTGAAGATAGGAGATAATACAATGTGAGAAGGTAACTCAATTTTGTAGGCATTATTACCACACTTCTTAAGAATCTTGAAAGGACCAAGTTTCTTCATCATGAGATTGGTGTACTTCTCCTTAGGAAGCATCTCCTTTTTTATATAAATCGTCACCATTTCTCCCACCTTGTACTATACGTCTCTCCTCTTCTTGTCTACATATTGTTTGTACTTAATAAAGGTGTGCTTCAACTTGGCTTGGACCTGTTCATGAATATCTTTCATTACTTCAACAAAATATTTTGCTAGTGCACTCCTTTTGGTTAGATCCTTTACATATCTCAGTTCCAAAACACCCCTAGGATAGTTTTTTAGGATTAGGTAATACTGAGAGGGGGGGAGTGAATTGATATTACTAAACTTTGATTTAAACTTCAACCAATTAAAATTAAACCATAAAAATGATGAAATGTAAAAAACAATTAAACACAACACATAACTCATGACACCATGATTTGTTCTTGAGGAAACCCTGACAAGGGGAAGACCCCAGTGGGGATGGTACCCACAACTATGCACTAAAATATTATATCCCTGTTAGGAGATGATTGTTACATAGTACTTTTTCTTGTTAGAGGAATATAAAACTAATGAACTACAACTAATTTGAATAAATTGTATGACTTGAAGATCTATGATTTGAGATCACTGAGTTGCTGATTAGATATGTAAGATGATTAAATCAGTAATATGTTGTCATTGATGTCAACTAGTTTTGACAATACTTATATTATAAGTTACTATACCCAAACATTTGTAGAAAGTAGAAGAAAAGAGATGAAGAATAGATATATCTACATGAGGAAGATGGATATGATAGATGAGGATAAGGGATACATTGGGTAACTTATGAATGAGTCTATGACCTTATGTTGTTGACTTGATTATGTTGCATTCATCTATGATGAAGGATAAAGAAAAATGCACAAAGCAGTATGGTTGGTTAAAGAAGCATTTCAGTATACACCAATGCAATATAGTGTATACCGAGCACAGTATAAACTGAGCTTGTGTTCACCGATGCATTTCTTTGTTAACTAAGTAGAAGAAAAGAACTAAATGATTAGTTTAGCTAACATAAGTTGATGAGCTGTAAAGTGTTATGATTATGAGGTTGAAGATAATGTTTGTTAAGAATATCTACAACTAGAATAATTTGAAGAAGATCTAAGGGATTGAAATAAAACGTGTTACTGACACATCAGCCGAGGAAGGTTAAAGCGAAAAAATCAACGAAGGAGATTAAGCAGCAAAATCTAATGGATGGAATTAAAATGGTTTACTTGTTTATTTAAGAGACTAGGATTTCATGATGATGAGATGCCAGAAGAAGGAGACTATAGAGATATCACGTGAACAAGCTTCATGCATGCCTGATCAAACTAGTTAAGGAGAACCAAACTGCAAAGATTACCAAGCATCAGAAAGCTATAACCGAGAGACAATAAGTTACTGAATATTGATTGAAATAGAATTGATATATTGATCAAAGGATTTGAATGAGAATAATATAGATATGATAATCTACAATCAAAGTTGTGTTGTAATCAAATCACCTGCTGTTACATTTTAACCATTGTAAACAAATAAATCTCTTAACAGAGTGGACTAGAAAGTCTTGTAATGTCATTCATAGAGTGTAAATTTTTTATCTTGTCAACCCCATAGTGAATGCTGGTTGGATGATAATGGTTAGTGTTAAATCCTCTAAAAAGGTCACACCTCACAGTGTGTTTGTAACCTTTAACAGGGTTGGGTCTTCACCGACCTCACTTTAGAAGAGTGAACAATTTTTGGGTTGCCGGTCCCAGGTGGTTTTTCCCTTTATAGGGTTTCCACGTTAAATATCTTGTGTTATGTGTTGACTATGATGATTTTTTGTTGTCATACTTTACATGTTGCATATTGGATTTGATCAATAATCACTATATGTTATTAGCTAGTAATCAGTAAAAGCACAGATAGAAAACTATTTTATGTTACTGAGCTGCAGAAGTTTTAGTAAATTGTTTTTGGATATACATTTTGTGATTGGGACTATGGATAAATGATTCCCCCCCTGTTAGTTATTCTAACAATTGGTATCAGAGAGTTGGTTTCTTGGAACAGAGTTTTAAGGACTTCAGCACAAAGATCTCAAAATGTATCAGAGGGAAGTGCCAAAGCTAAACAAGGATAACTTCACAATATGGAAAAGCTAAATGAAGCCACATGTATCTGGAATTGGGAATTTGGCCCTCACACTAATGGAGAATGGATACCTTGCACTACCCATTGGTCCCTTGACCCTTGATCAACTAAGAGACATGCATGAGCATAATGTTACTATGATGGAGATTGCACCTATATAGATGCCAAATTTGAAGATATCAAGGACTATACTACTACTAAGCAGATGTGGGATAAACTTGCTCAAGTTTATAGTGGTGATGTGAATGTCAAAAGAGCCAGAGCTGAAAGTTTAAGCGGAAGATTCGATGATATGAAAATGAAGGGAGGATAAAATATTGTGCAGTACACAAAAAAATTAAAAGAGGTAGTTCATGCTATTAGAGGATCTGATGGTGTTATTGATGAAGAGATAGTGGTAAGAAAAGTTCTTAGAACCTTATTGCCAATTTATGCAATTGGAATATCTGCAATTCATGAAACTAGGTCTACATCTAGTAACAACCTTACTCTTGATAATCTGATTGGTAAGCTTACAACCTTTGAAATTAATAACTATGATAATAGTGTTGTACCGTCTGTTGAATCTACTTTTATGTCTTCTCTGAAGATTGGTAAGTCTAGTAGCAGAAATAAGAATGATGATAGTGATAGCAATACTGATGATGAGCTTGATGAACTTGAAGCTCTTATGGCCAGAAGGTTACCTAAAGGTAAAGGAAGATATAGAGGTAAATTACCTTTAACATGCTTTAACTGTAAAGAGGTTGGTCATATTGCTACTATTTGTCCACATAGGAAAGATGATGATAGAAACAAAGACTAATATGGTGAAGGAAGCTATGGGAGAAGAGGCAACAAAAGGTACTGACACTACAATAGAGACAACCAAGACAATAATGATAAAGGAAATAAGGTGTGCTACATTGCAGAGGAAGATGTCACTGATATCGACACTGATGGAGATGTGGAGGTAGTATTTTTTGCAATGAAGGATCATTCAGAAGAAGATGAAATGTATGTAGAGACAACACTTATCTCTAAGGTTAATAAAAATGATACATAGATCATAGATAGTGGCTGTACACATCACATGACTGGTGATGAAGAAAAATTTGATCATCTTGATGAACGCAATGGAGGATCTGTGAGAATGGGTAATGATGCACCTTGTATGGTTAAAGGAAAAGGATCCCTAATGATAAATGATAAAATTAAATGTGACAATGCTTATTGGGTAAATAGACTAAACTATAATTTGCTAAGTGTGGCACAACTGAACAATTCAGGCCACCGAGTTTCTTTTGAGAGCAAGAAAGTGAAGATATTTGATGATGGGGGAAGACTTGTTGGAACTAGAACACAATTGAGAGGTAATTTGTTTTATCTTGATAATGATCAGTCTTCTTGTTTAATGATGAAAGATGAAGATGCATGGTTGTGGCATAAAATGTTATGTCATGTGAGTTTTGATAACATGATTAAGATTAGTAAAAAGAAAAAGGTTAGTGTTCTGCCTAACTTATCAAAGCCCGATCATGTTATGTGTCATGAATGTCAGAAAGGTAAAATGATAAAATCTAGTTTCAAAAGAAAAGATTATTCAACAAAGAAATTACTTGAGTTAGTGCATACTGACCTATGTGGTCCTATGAGAACTCAAAGTTACTATGGAGATAGATATTTTATTCTTTTTGTTGATGATTACACTAGATTAATGACCGTCATGTTCTTGAAAGAAAAATCAGAGGCATTTAAGATGTTCAAATGGTATAAAGAAAATTTTGAGAGAGAGACTAGTAAAGAATTGAAATGTTTGAGATTTGAGAGAGGTGGTGAATTTATTTTTGATGAATTTACTAACTTTTGTAATGAGCATGGTATTAAAAGACAGGTCTCTGCACCGAGGACACCTCAACAAAATGGAATAGCTGAAAGGAGAAATAGGTCAATTGTTGACTGTGCAAGAATACTGATGTTACAAAAGAATGTTGCTCAAACATACTAGAGAGAAGTATTTAGCACAGCTATTTATGTTCTAAACTGAGTACAACTAAAGAAGGACACTAATAAGACACCCTATGAGTTATGGTTTGGCCACAAACCCACTATAAGTTATTTAGAGTTTTTGGAAGTAAATGGTTTATTTTGAAAGATGAAAGAAATGGGAAGTTTGACTCAAAAGGTGATGAAGGGATATTTTTGGGATATTCTACTAAAAGTAAAGCATACAAGTGTCTTAACAAAGTAATTGATAAAATGATTGAAAGTACTAATGTTCGAGTTGATGATTTTGATGATAAGAATGTAGAGGAAAGCACAAAGGAAATGGAAGACTATGGTAGATTCACTTACATTGAACAACTAGAGTACCTACCGATGCTGTAGACAGTGACAACCGGTCAGTAGGAAAACAATACTGATGGACAGGAAAGAGATATCAAAGAGCAGGAAGCACCTACCGAGCAAGAAAATGAACCTGCACAGGATGAAAGAGAAAGAAGAGATTGGATAGTGGCAAGATTTGTCAGAAGACATCATCTTGAGACACAAATCATTGGAGATAGACAAGCTAGCATGCAAACAAGAAGTAAAGCAAGACAAGGTACATGTCTAGTTTGTGAATATGAACCGAAAAATGTAAAAGTTGCATTAGAAAATGATGAATGGGTTAATGCAATGAAAAAGGAAATAGAAAAAATAGAGAAGAACAAAACCTGGAGCTTAGTACCCAAACCTAAGGAAAAGAATGTTATTGGTACTAAGTGAATATTCAGAGACAAGCTTAATGAGAATGGAGAGGTAATAAGGAACAAAGCTAGATTAGTATGCAAGGGATATGCACAGGAGGAAGGAATAGATTATGGTGAAACTTTTGCACTTGTTGCTAGATTAGGAGTCAGAATGTTACTTGCATATGCTGCACACAAGAAGTTCAAAGTTTACCAAATGGATGTTGAATCTACTTTTCTGAATGGAATACTTGAAGAAGAAGTCTACATAGAACAACCTGTAGGGTTTGTTGATCTTGAAAACAAAGATATGGTATGTAGATTACATAAAGCTTTATATGGTTTAAAGAAATCACCAAGAGCTTGGTATGAGAGGCTGCATAACTATTTTCTGAGTATTGGATTTGTTAGAACTAGTAAGAATAGCAATCTGTACATGAAAGGAAATTCTGATGATACTATCTTGATTGCTGAGATATTTGTGGATGACATAATATTTGGAGTTCAAGATCACATTTGTAAGTCATTTTATGATGAAATGAGAAGTGAATTTGAAATTTCTATGTTTGGAGAGATTAAGTTCTTTCTAGGATTACAAGTGATTCAACAGAATGATGGTATATTCATCACACAATCTAAATATATAAAGGAAGTATTGAAGAAATTTGGCATGGAAGATGCTAAACCTATGGGAAAACCAATGGCTACTAGATGTAAACTAACTAAAGAAGATGGAACTACTAAAGTAAACTAGACACTGTACTGGTCCATGATTGGTAAGTTGATGTATGTAGTTCATAGTAGACCTAATATAGCACATGCTGTTGGAATAGTTGCTAGATTTTTTACAAACCCTAGAGAGTCACACATGGTTGCTACAAAGAGAATCTTAAGATACCTAAAAAAAACTGAAGATTATGGACTATGGTATCCTAAGAAAGGCAAGTTTGAAATTAAAGTATACACCGATGGTGATTAGGCTAGAAATGTTGATGATAGAAAGAGTACCACTAGAGGAGCATTTTTCTTTGGTGAAATACTTGTTACATGGACAAGTAAGAAACCATCTTGCATTTCTTAGTCTACGGCTGAAGTAGAGTATGTTGTTGTTGCTACAAACTATTCAAATATTTCTTATATCAAGCAAGTGCTAGAAGGAATGAATGAGGTAATCATTGAGCCGTTGATTATATATTGTGACAACACTATTGCTATTAATATTTCAAATAATCCAATGATGCACTCTAAAACAAAGCACATATCTATTAAGTATCACTACTTAAGGGAACAAATACAGGAGAAGCAAGTGAAGCTAGAATTTGTTACATCAAAAGAACAACTTGCTGATATTTTCACAAAGCCTCTATTGAAGGATACATATGAATACTTGAGGACTAGACTTGGGGTCCGTCCCCTATCTACCGGTCACTATGGTGATCTGGAGGTTACATCAACCTAATCTTATTAGAAGATCATACATGTTGATGCAGCAGAGTTCACACTTTGGATTTTTGTCTAAGGTTGTGAAAGGTTGGAGAACTGGAATAGATTTGCACATCAGTATACTGAGATACAGAGAATGCACTAGACAATAAAGAGTTACATGGCTACTACAGAGTTGCATATTTTTATTATTTTTTGGCATTGCTGTCAAAGGGAGAGAGATCCCAATATGAAGCTAGAGATAAAGGGAGAGAGATATAGAAAAGGGAGAGCATTGAAGATCAGTTACTAAGAACAGAAGAAAATCTGCAAGCTAAAATGATCATATCTATAGGAGATAGTTTGCACTTGCGAATGCTTTTATGTAACGTAGTGATTAAACATATTAAGCTAGGGAGATCTTGTATCAAGTTACAACATTTGTTGACAGAGTTGTAGAATACATGTTTGGTATGTGTATGGCATATTTCATATTGCTTGTGTTGCCATCAATGCCAAAGGGAGAGATTGATGAACTACAACTGATTTGAATAAATTGTATGACTTGAAGATCCATGATTTGAGATCGCTGAGTTTCTAATTAGATATGTAAGATGATTAAATCAGTAATATGTTGTCATTGATGTCAACTAGTTTTGACAATACTTGTCTTGTAAGTACTATACCCAAACATCTGTAGAAAGTAGAAGAAAAGAGATGAAGAACATATATATCTACATGAGGAAGATGGATATGACAGATGAGGATAAGGAATACATTGGGTAACTTATGAATGAGTCTATGACCTTATGTTATTGACTTGATTATGTTGTATTCATCTATGATGAAGGATAGAGAAAAATTCACAAAGCGGTGTGGTCGGTTAAAGAAGCATTTTAGTATACATCGACGCAGTGTAGTGTATACTAAGCACATTATAAACCAAGCTTATGTTCACCGATGCATTTATTTGTTAACTGAGCAGAAGAAAAGAACTAAATGATTAGTTTAGCTGATAGAAGTTGATGAGCTATAAAGTGTTATGATTACAAGGTTGAAGATAATGTTTGTTATGAAGATCTATGGCTAGCATAATTTGAAGAATATCTAAGGGATTTAAATAAAATGTGTTACTAACACATCAGTCGAGGAAGGATAAAGCTGCAAAATCAACAAAGGAGATTAAGCGACAAAATCTGATGGAGGGAATTAAAATGGTTTACTTATCTATTTAAGAGACTAGGATTTCATGATGATGAGATGCCGGAAGGAGACTACAGAGATATCACGTGAACAAGCTTCATGCATGCTTGATCAAATTGGTTAAGGAGAACTGAACTGAAGAGATTACCAAGCATCAGAAAGCTATAACCGAGAGACAGTAAGTTATTGAATATTAATTGAAACAAAATTGATATATTGTTTAGAGGATTTGAATGAGCATAATATAGATCTGATAATCTACAATAAAAGTTGTGTTGTAATCAGATCACCTACTGTTACATTTTAACCATTGTAAACAAATAAATCTCTTAACAAATTGGACTAGAAAGTCTTGTAATGTCATTCATAGAGTGTACATTTGTTATCCTATCAACCCCATAGTGAATTTTGGTTGGGCAATAATGGTTAGTATTAAATCCTCTAACATGGTCACACCTCATAGTGTGTTTGTAACCTTTAACAGGGTTGGGTCTTCATTGACCTCACTTCACAAGAGTGAACAATTTTTGGGTTGCCGTTCCCAGGTGGTTTTTCCCTTTACAAGGTTTCCATGTTAAATCTCTTGTGTTATGTGTTGACTATGATGATTGTTTGTTGTCATACTTTACATGTTGCATATTGGATTTGATCGGTAATCACTATATATTATTAACTGGTAATCGGTAAAAGCACAGACAAAATTATACTATTTTATGTTATCGAGATGCAGAAGTTTTAGTAAATTGTTTTTGGATATACATTTTGTGATTGGGACTGTGGATAATTGATTCCCCCCCTTTCAGTTATTCTAAAAAAAACCCTATTAGGGGTATATAAAATACCTAGTTAAAAGTGGTGAGAAAACTGCTCTTACAATCAAAACTGTCTCAAAGCGTTCTCCAAAAAGTGAACAATACAAGCACTTATCTTTCTTAGATAGTCCTGGTTATATCTCTATCTATTAATGATCTCACATCTGATCTCTTCTCTCAGATTCCCAACCTTGCTTCATCATCATAATCACAATACATATCACTTTCATAAAAGCACTCTATACTTATACAAAATCTTCCATCTAGTCAGCTTTACAAATACTGTACAAAACATAATAATAAACTATATGAATGATAATTATGGATTCGGCGATCTTATATTACCAAAGTGTCAAAAATATTCTTCATTCATCTGACTTAGCATGTTACCATACCAAGTAACTTTACCGCAATTACCACAACTGCTCATATGCCCTATTATATTGTTTTACAGTCTTCGTATACCTTACAAATAGTATATCTCACTCATGTGATCACCAAAGTTCACGCGCTCTTAACTGAAGCATATAATTATCCCAAAATATCTTTAGTTAACTTTGAGAGCCATAATACCTCATACACCTTCATCACTGACTAAAACTGTAACATTGTACCCTATTATTCTGATTCTAGACTTAGTCATTTTCATGACTGTGACTCCAATACTAAAACTGTTTGCATGTGATTCACCAACATATGTATTGCCATGAATGAAAACCCTCAAGTGATCCCTAGTGCTCCACAACACCACTTTCCAACAATCTCTCCCTTTGGCATTGATGGCAACACTTAGAAAAATGACTAAGTGTTAAACCACTAATATACATATCTCTTTTTCTCTTTTCCTCTTTTCTATTTTTTTTACATGTTTTTATTTCTACTTATTTTTTTTTCTTCTCTTCCTTTTACTCTTTACATTTTTCCTCTTTCTCTTCCTCTCCCTTTGACATCAATGGCAAAGGTTCATTCAAAATTTCAAAACTTAAGCACAAAAAGTTTTAGTGCTTACTCACCAGTTTTAAGACATCTTGGAAAGAGTTTTCCAAGGTCTTCACTTCCTCAACCCATGAATTAATGAGTAGCTCACTAACATGGATTAATCCATTCAGTGCATATGATGCTATCTCCACTGCCATAATCTCAGTAGGTGTAGACAAATTCATTGATCCTGCAACCTTTTCCATCTATAAAAGATGAGTCTCAAGCATTGAAAGCTTAGGGGTCAATAGGCTTCTTAATAAGCCAAATCTATCTACAACTCCCTCTTTCTTCATTTCCAATACACTAATCTTGTCCAATATCCTAGATGTCTCTTTATCCATTTTTCCCATAGTTAGTGAAGATGATTCACAACTATTCATCAGACTATCAAGAGTAGCCCTATCCTTGGCTACAATCTCCTCAATATTCTTTACATGCCTGCAAGGATTTATGCAGTAGTTGTAAATTTTCTTGCCTTGTGCTACACAACTCTTGGCCTTAAGAGTAGTAGCCTTGAGAATGTCTAAGTCCCATGAAATGGACTGACAGACTTCTATCAGCTTCTTTTCCAAAAATTTCTTCTCTGCCTTGTTGTCTACAATTTTTAGCAATGAGTCAAAGTGACTATCAAAGCTATCCAATACCACACCAAGATTTTCAGCTTCATCCTTTTCTTGATAGATAATCAGTGAAGGAAGTACCTTGTTTACCATTTCTATAGTCCTAGCCATTACCTTTATTCTTTTGTCCCCTTTTTGTACTGACCTTTCTTTAGCCTTGGAAAGGCCATGAAGGATAGCCTCATAATCTCATCCTCATCCATACTGTCTACATCAAAGCTTACTGGTTTCGCCATACTTTCCAACAATAAAGAGGTGTCAATTCTAACCTCAACAACTTTTTCTATCCTGATCTCTTCTTCCTTCTTTTCTTCCTGCTATATTTCCTTCTCCTGTACTTTCTCCCCTATTTTCTCTTCCTCTGATTGTTCTTGTTCTCCAACTTCCATCACACTATCTAGATTATCCATAAATGGATCATTTACATCATGCAAAGTGTCAAGGGTCACATGCACACTAGAGACAAAGAAATCTAGTTGCATGTTATCTTGTACACTTTCATCCACTACTTTGGAAATTTCTCCCAATCCTAAAGATGCAGGCTTACTAAACTTGGGAGGTGAGGTCTTCTTTGGCATATAATTCATTATAATTTGATCTAATGCCCTTTGAGTGTCCTCAATTACCTCATCATATTTCCTAGCCATGATTTTCACTAGTCTGGCTTTTGTCCTTAACAGGGGTTTCAATACATTTATTATTCTTTCCCTTTCTTGTATTGAGACAATAGGTAACATGTCCTCAATAGCCTTATTTATTATGTTTTCATCTTCTGATTGTGCCAACTATTTCCTAATTTCCATTTTGTTATATAGTTATTTAGGAATACTCCCTTCAATTTCTAACAAGTTTTTCTTGAAAATCAATAGATGCTCAATGATAGTATCTTCAATGATCACTTGGTTTTTAGCATCATATCTCTCATAGTACCTATCCACTGTATTCAAGTTCCCATCTTTTATCACTCTCTTCTGTAATGATTTAAGGTCTAGTTTCCACAAGATTTGTGGATCCTTTTGAGATGCTTTCTCTTTGGTAGAATAACTGGGGGGGGGGTGAATTAGTTAAATCATTTATCCTTCAGTCCCATACCAAAAGATGTATCTTATTAAAAAAAATTTAATAAATTATGTAGCTCAGTAACATACAATATCAATCTGTCTGTTCACTTTACCAATTACCAGTAATTATCCAACCATGATTACCGACTAAATCAACTATGCAATATGTAAAGTATGATGGAAAAACAATCATAACAAATAACACATAACACAATGATTTAACGTGGAAACCCTGCTAAGGGAAAAACCACCTGGGATCGGTAACCCAAAATAATTAACTCTTCTAAAGTGAGCTCGGTAAAAGCCAACCCTATTAAAGGTTACAATGCACACTATTAGGTGTGACATGGTTAGAGGATTTATCACTAACAATTAAATTTTGACCAGCATTCACTATGGGGTCAACAAGATAACACTTTACATTCAATGAATGTCATAGGATAGTACAATAAGATTGTTAAGTCCACTCAGTTAAGATATTTTATGAATCAATGGCTAAACTAACACAGTACTAATCTAATTCAAATACAACTCAATTGAAAATTTTAAGATCTATGCTAAGCTCATAAAATCCTCTAATCATTAATCAATTAACTTCATCAATATTTCTCAAGTTACTTCACTTGGTAAATAGTTCTCTTACACTCGATAATGTCTGTAGTTTGGTTCTTTCAATAATTAGTTTGATCAGGCATGCATGAATAAAGTCTTCATGTGAAATCTCTACAGTCTCCTTCTATCTAACATGTTTCAATAATAAAAATCATGTCTCTTATATAGACAAGTAAACCATTTTCATATCAGCCATTAGATTTTGCCTCTTAAACCTTCCTCGACAGATGTGTCATTAACACGTTTCAATCTCATCCTTTAGATCATCTCTAAATTTTTTCAGTGATGGATCTCATAACTAACTTTATCATTAACCTTAAAATCATAACAATTTCTAGCTCATCAAATTTAGTCGGCTATTCTTAGAATTTAATGTTTTCATCCATACTCGGTTAATATAGAAATGCATCAGTGATAACTAACTCGGTTATTACTATCACTCAGTATACACTGCACTAGCTCGGTGTATACAGAAATCTTCAATTACCGACCACATTGACTTGTTCAATTTTAAATCTCTTCTTCAAAATAGATTAATGTAACATGATCAAGTCAACAATATAAAGCCATAGAATCATCAATAAGTTACCCAATGTTTACCTTATCCTTATCTGTCATATCCATCTTTTCCTCATGTAGATATCTCAGTTCTTCATCTTTTCTTCCTTCAACAGATGTTTAGATGTTTGTAACTAACATGATAAGTATTGTCAAGACTAGTTGACATCAATGACAATAGATTGACTAATTTAATCATCTTACATATCATTTTAGTAGCTCAGTGATCTCTAATCACTATTTCTTCAGTTCATTCAGATATTCAATCAATTGTAGTTCATCAATCTCTCCCTTTGGCATTGATAGAAATATAAGCAATATGAAAATAAGCCATACACATACCAAACATGTATTTTACAATTATGTAAGTAAATGTTGTAGCTCAGTAAGCTCTCCCTCGCTTGATATTTAATATGTTTAATCAATATAAAACAAAATAGCATTACATGCAGACTCTCCCTGTGGATTTGATCTTTTCAGTTCTCAGATTCTTGTTCTCAACAACAGAATATCAAGTCTCTCTCCCTTTCTGCAATCTCTCTCCCTATTTGTATTCTTGCTAACTGATTTTCATATTCAGTTCCTCTTCTTTCAATCTCTCTCCCTTTGAAAATAATGCCAAAGAAAATATACAAACAACTCTTTAGAAGCCAAGTAATTCTCTATTGATCGGTTCATATCAAGTACCTTCAGTGTATAGATAAACAAATTTTTGTTCCTACTTCTACAATCTTTCACAGCCTTAGAAAAAATAAAGTGTGAGCTATGTGCATCAACATGAATGATCTTCTGATAAATATAGGTTGATGCAACCTCCTGATCACCTTAGTGACTGATAGACAGGGGATAGACCCCAAGTCTAGTCCTTAAATATTAAAATGTGTCCTTTGGTAAGGGTTTAGTAAAGATATAATCAAGTTGTTCTTTAGATGTTACAAATTCTAGTTTCACCTGCTTCTCTTGAACTTTTTCCCTTAAGTAGTGATACTTAATAGATATGTGCTTTTTTTTAATGCATCACATGATTTTTAGAAATATTTATGTCACTAGTGTTGTCACAATATATAATCATCAGGTTAGTGATTACATCATTCATTCCTTCCAACACTTGTCTAATCCAAGAAATATTTGAACAACTTGCAGCAACAAAAACATACTATGCTTCAACAGTAGACTGAGAAACGCATGCTTGTTTCTTGCTTATCCAAGTCACAACCCTTTCTCCTAAAAATAATAATCCACCAGTTGTGCTCTTCCGGTCATCTATGTTTCCATCCCAATTTGCATTGGTGTAAACTCTAGTTCAAATTTGCCTTCCATTGAGTACCATAATTCATAGTCTTTTGTCTTCTTCAAGTATCTCAAGATTCTTTTAACTACAACCATATGTGAATCTTTAGGATTGACAAAAAATCTTTCCACAATCCCAACTGCATGTGCAATATCAAGCCTACTGTGTACAACATACATCATTTTTCCAATCATAGATCGGTACAGTGTCTGATTTACTTCTATAGATTCATCATCCTTTGTCAACTTACATCCAATTATCATCAGTGTTCCTACAAGTTTATCTTGTTCCATGCCAAAAGTTTTCAATACTTCTCTAATGTATTTTGATTGAGTGATGAAAATCCCATCATTCTGTTGTATAATCTACAAACCTAGAAAGAATTTAATCTCTCCAAACATTGAAATCTCAAATTCCTTTCTCATTTCATTAGAAAAATATTTTCAAATTAGATCATGTCCACCAAAGATTATATCATCAACAAATATTTCAGAAATCAAAATGTTATCATCAGATTCTCCTTTCATGTACAAATTACTGTTTTCACTTACAAATTACTGTTTTCACTAGTTCTTACAAAACCAATACTGACAAGATAAGCATGTAGCCTTTCATACCATGCCCTCAGTGCTTGCTTCAATCCATACAAAGCTTTGTGCAGTCTACATACCATGTTCTTTTGATTCTGATCAACAAAACCTTCTGGTTATTCTATGTAGACCTCTTCAAGAATTCCATTCATAAAAGATGATTTCACATCCATTTCATATACTTTGAATCCCTTATGTGTAGCATATGCAAGTAGTATATGAAATCCTTCTATTCTTACAATAGGTGCAAAGGTTTCACCATAATCAATACCTTCTTCTTGTACATATCCCTTGCATACAAGTCTTACCTTATTCCTAGTGACCTCTCCATTTTCATTTAACTTGTTTATGAATATCCATTTAGTAACACTTACATTTTTATCTTGTAGTCTAGGTACCAATGTCCATGTCTTATTCTTCTCAATCTATTCAATTTCCTCCTTCATAGCTTTGATCCATTCCTCATTTTCAAGTGCATTTCTAACATTCTTAGGTTTAAAATCACAAACAAAGCATGTGTTTTGTCTTAACTTACTTCATGTCATCATGCCAAATTTCTTATCTCAATGATTTGATTCTCTGGATGGTGTCTTATAAAAAATCTTGCTAGCACTTGATCTCTTCTATGCTCATCATTCAGTTTAGGTTCATTTTCCTGCTCGGTAGCTTCTTCCCGATTCTCGATAGCATTTTCTGAATGATCGGTAAACTCAACTTGTGGCTTCGGTAGATAACCTAGATCTTCAATATAAGTAAACCTACCATAGTCTTCCAGTTCCTTCATGCTTTCTTCATCATTCTTTTCAACAAACTCACCAACTTTCACATTAGCACTTTCTATCATTTTATTAGTAGCCTTGTTCAAACATTTATAAGATTTACTCTTAGTAGAATATCCCAAAAATATTCCTTCATTACCTTTAGAGTCAAATTTACCATTCCTATCATCTTTCTGAAATAACTTACATTCGGTGTATATCCAAACCATAACTCGTAAGGTGTCTTGTTTGTGTCTTTCTTTAGTTGAACTCAGTTCAGGGTGTATATTGTAGTGTTAACTGCTTATCTCTAGTACATTTGTGAAACAATTTTTTCAATCATCAATGTTCTAGCACAATCACCAATAGATCGGTTCCTTCTTTCAACAATTCCAATCTGCTACGGAGTTCTAGGTGTAGAAACCTATCTTTTGATGCCATGCTCATTACAAAAATTAGTGAATTCATCAGAAACAAACTCACCTCCTCTATCAGACCTTAATAATTTCAATTATTTTCCAGTTTCTTTTTTATCTTTAGCCTTATACCATTTAAATAGTTTGAATGCCTCAGATTTTTCTTTCAAGAACATTACTGTCATTAGTCAAGAATAGTCATCAACAAATAAAATAAAATATCTATCACCATGGTAGCTTTGAGTTCTCATAGGACCACATAGGTCGGTGTGAACCAACTCCAAAATACCTTTAGATGAATAGTCCTTACTTTTAAAACTAGATTTGGTCATCTTTCCTTTTTGACATTGATGTCACATAACATGATCAGGTTTGGTTAGACTAGGCAATCCTCTAAATTTTCTCTTTCTACTAATCTTAATCATGTTATCAAAGTTTACATGACATAATCTTTTATGCCATAACCAAGCATCTTCATTTTTAATCAGTAAGCAAGAACATTCAACATTGTCAAGATAAAATAAATTACCTTTTGATTGTCCTCCAGTTCTGACAAGCTTTCCATTTTCATCATAGATTTTTCACTTTCTTTCTTTCAAATGAAACTCAGTGACCTGAGTTATTCACCTATGCTACACTCAAAAAATTGTAGTTAAGTCCTTTTACCCTGTATGCATTATCACATCTAATTTTGTCATTCAATAAAACAGATCCTTTTCCTTTTACCATACAAGGTGTATCATTTCCCATTTTCACTGATCCTCCATTATAATGCTCAAGATGATAAAAAATATCTTCATCACCAGTCATGTGATGTTTACAACCACTATCAATGATCCAAGTATCATTCTTACTAACTTTAGAAATAAGGGTTTTTTCTACATACCTTTCCTCCTCTTCTGAATCATCTTTCATTGCAACAAATACTACTTCAATTTCATCATTAGTGTAGGTGTTGGTGTCATCTTCTCCAACAAGGTAACATGATTTTTTGCCTTTATCTTTGTAATCTCAGTTGTCTCTATTGTACTGTCGGTTTCCTCTATTATTCCTTCTACCAAATTTTCCATCACCAGATCGGTCTTTATCTTCTTCTTTCCTCTTAGGACATCTAGCAACAATATGGCCAACCTCTTTACAGTTAAAACAAGCTAAAGGTAACTTTCCCTTATATTTTCCTTTACCTTTTTGCAGTCTTTGGGCCATAAGTGCTTCAAGCTCATCATCAATATTACTATTAGTTTCATTCTTTATATTATGCTTACTGCTAGATTTACCAATCTTAAGAGATGACATAAAAGCAGATTCAACACTTGGTACAACACTATTGTCATAATTATTTAGTTCAAAAGTTGTTAACTTTCCAATCAGACTATCAAGAGTAAGAGTGCTATTAGGTGTAGACCTCATTTCATGAATAACAGATATTATGATTACATAAACAAGCAAAAAAGTTCACAGTATCTTACTTACCACAATATCTTCATCAATAATACCTCTTACTCCTCGTATAGCATTAACTACCTCTTAGATTCAGTTTAAATATTGTGTGATGTTCTCTCCTTCTTTCATCTTCATGTCATCAAATCTATCTCTCAAGCTTTCATCTTTGGCTCTCATCACATTCACATCTCCACCATGAACTAGGGAAAGTTTCTCCCACGTTTCCTTCATTATAGTGCAATCCTTGACATCCTCAAATTCAGCATCAGATAGAGCAGAAACAATCTCTATCATAGTAATATTGCGTTCATGTCGGTCTCTCAACTGATCAAGGGTCAAAGTTCCAACAGTCAGTTGTAAGTAGCCATTGTCAAGTAGAGTTATAACAGATTCTCCAATTCCATATATGTGAAGTCTCATTCGGCTTTTCCATGTGCTGGAGTTATCTTTGTTCAACTTCGACACTTCCCTTTTATAATACATCTTGTGATCTTTCTACTCAAGTACTTAAAAATTTCTTCCAAGAAACCAATACCGCTCTGATACCAATTGTTAGAATAACTGAGAAGGGGGATGAATTAGTTAAATCAGTTATCGCTCAGTCCCATACCCAAAGATGTATCTTATCAAACAATTTTGATAAATTATGCAGCTCGGTAACATACAAAATCAATTTATTTGTTCACTTTACCGATTACCAATAATTATCCAACTCTCATTACCGACTAAATAAACTATACAGTATGTAAATTATGATAGAAAAACAATCATAACAAATAACACATAACACATGATTTAACGTCAAAACCCTACGAAGGGAAAAACCACCTGGGACCGGTAACCCAAAATAACTCACTCTTCTGAAGTGAGCTTGGTAAAGAGCCAACCCTATTAAAGGTTACAATACACACTATTAGGTGTGACCTAGTTAGATGATTTATCACTAACAATTAAATTTTGACTAGCATTCACTAGGGGGTCAAGAAGATAACACTTTACATTCAAAGAATGTCATAGGATAGTACAATAAGACTGTTAAGTCCACTTGGTTAAGAGATTTTTTGAATCAATGGTTAAACTGATATAGTACTAATCTTATTCAAATACAACTCAATTGCAAATATTCAGATCTATGCTAAGCTCATAAAATCCTCTGATCATTAATCAATTCACTTCCTCAATATTTCTCAACTTACTTCACTTGGTAAATAGTTCTTTGACGCTCGGTAATGTCTGGAGTTTGGTTCTTTCAATAACTAGTTTGATCAAGAATGCATGAATAAAGTCTTCACACAAAATATCTTCAGTCTCCTTCTGTCTGGCATGTTTCAATAATGAAACTCATATCTCTTATATAGACAAGTAAACCATTTTCATATCAGCCATCAGATTTTGCCTCATAATCTCCTTCATCCATTTATCCTCTTAAACCTTCCTCGACAGATGTGTCATTAACACGTTTCAATCTCATCCTTTAGATCATCTCTAAATTTTGTCAGTCATGGATCTCATAACTAACTTTATCATTAACCTTGAAATCATAATAATTTCCAACTCATCAAATTCAGCTAGCTATTCTTAGCATTTAATATTTTCATCCATACTTGGTTAATATAGAAATGCATCAGTGATAACTAACTCGGTTATTACTGTCACTTGGTATACACTACACTATCTAGGTGTATACAAAAATATTCAATTACCAACCACATTGACTTGTTCAATTTCAAATCTCTTCTTCAAAATAGATTAATGTAACATGATCAAGTCAACAATATAAAGCCATAGACTCGTCAATAAGTTACCCAATGTTTACCTTATCCTTATTTGTCATATCCATCTTTTCCTCATGTAGATATCTCAATTCTTCATCTTTTCTTCCTTCAACATATGTTGAAATGTTTGTAACTAACATGATAAGTACTATCAAGACTAGTTGACATGAATGATAGTAAATTGACTGATTTAATCATCTTACATATCATTTTAGTAGCTCGGTGATCTCTAATCACTGTTTCTTTAGTTCATTCAGATATTCAATCGGTTGTAGTTCATCACTCTTCTACTTTATCATCTACCTTTTCCTCTTTCTTCTTCCTCTTCACTTCTACCTCTTTCTCCTTAGGCTTATCATGCTTACTAGATCTTGTAGATCTTATGGGAATGATCGTAGGCACAACTTCTTATACTGCCTCCTCTTGTGTAGCTGACAAGTCAACAATATCAATAGTAGGACTTATTGTATTTTTTTCCTTTAAAGGAATATAAGTATCAATGGCCATGCTCAAAGATGCTTCCATCTTATTCCTTATTCTTATCAATTATTCCTTAGTGACTCCTACCTTCACAGTGATATCTTCAATAATTTTACTAATTTTCCTCTTCCTTGTCACCTTCTCATGTTATTTTATGATCCTTCCTGATTTCTCTCTATAAGCTCCCCATCTTTCTTGGGCAAGGTCTATTTCTTCTACTAGTACATGCTTTACCTACATGGTTAGAATCTCAGCACTTACTTCATACCCCATAGGGTAACACCATTTCATTCTTGGTTCCACTGCCTAAAAAAAAACACAATCAGTTTCAACCATGAAACAGATAGTTTCCTCATACTTCTTAACAATGTTCTCAGGTATTCTATACCTAGGTCCATCCACGACATCATAAACTACTAGTGCATCCATAACTTCTCACTGAAAATAAGTCCAAATACCTTTATCACAATGAAATCTAAGTTTTTTCTTCATGCGATCACACAATCTCTCTTCTAGATGACTTGAATTCCTTCGCAATTCTACTCTCCTTAGTTGTTGATTAACAAATGGTGCGAAAATGATATCTTCTAAGTTCTTTTATCCTTTGCAAGTTGAGTAAGTGCATTAAACACAAGTAGCTCAATCTGCATCCCATCCAGTCAACATAAAATTCATGAACATGGAAAATGAATCTCCAAGTGTTGTGCTTTTATCCACAGACTCCAAAGTGTTTGTACACACCATACCTAATCTTGCATGAGCTTACTGCACATATACAGGGGCTGGATAAATTCTGCTCTCTACATCCAATGCTCCCCTTAAGGCCATGTGACCCTTTAGGTCGATTCCTCAAAGAACTCATCATGCAAAGACACAATATCATCTATTGTCTCTCCCTAAACCGATGCCTTGTTTAAGACTTTCACCTTCCATATCTTGTCATCCTCCTTGCTCTCTAATTTCTTGAAATGATTCTCAAATTCATTCATGTACTCATTAAGACTCTTACCACTGTCACCAACATTATTTCTTATAGCCAAAGGAAGTGGTCCTCTTGGTTCACTTGATCTTATTGGTCCTCTTCTCTTGTCCTCTCCATTGTATCTGCAAAAATTTTCAATGTGTCCAAGGTTGTTGCATTTGTAATATGTAGGTTGTATCCTTCTTTCCCAATTTACTTGTAGCTTGTAGTATCTTGCAATATGTCTAAAGTTATTGCATTTTTGACATGTGATCTTGGTAGTTGATTCTTCTCTAACATAATCTTGCTTATACCTAGACTGTTCTAGTTTTTTGCAATCTGCTTTCTTCTGTCCATAATCATAATAGTTAAGATAGTAGGTGGTAAAGGGTTTAGAGGTACCTTTACTTCTACAGTCTCTTTTCATATGTCCAACTTTGTTGCATCCAAAGCATCTACCTCTGAAAGGTCTAATATGTTCTTTAGGTTCTTCATGAGTAGGTCTTTCTTCATGTGAGGGTCTTTCTTCATTCTTTTCTTTACTTGCTTCTTCATTGGTTTTAGAACTTTTTGCTTCATTGAATCCAACTCCAGTCATGTCTCCTTTAGGTTTCTTTCTTTCTCTTTGCTCATCAATTTTGTCACTGCTCATGTGCAACTTTTCAATATGTAATTTGGCTTAAGTGAGTTCATCTTTAATGATCTAATTGTACTTCTCCAATTCTTGATATTTATCTTTATAGTCATCAAGTTCAATCTTCATTTGTCCTATCTGCTCATTTTATTCTTTTAGTGACTCTTCGACTTTGTTCCTTGCATCCTTTTCATGTTGAATCTCTTTTATCATCAAAAGATTGATTTTCTCTTTTTCTTGCTCTAGCCTCTTCACTCGATCTGATGAATCATTGACTGATTCTTCACTAATTTTATCCATAAGGTCTTGTTTCTGACATCTTGAAGTTTCAAGTTTCTCTTTTAGTTTCCTGATGAAACCTTCTACTCTTCTCAATTTGAATTTCACTATACCATTCTCAGCCTTCTCTTTGTCCAAATCTTTAAGTTGTGCATAAAAGTTCTCTTGCAAACTTTTTGAATCCATTATGATCTCTCTTAAGCTCTTAGGCTTTCTCTTCAAGGGCCAATAGCTCTGATACCAATTGTTAGGATTAGGTAATACTGAGAGGGGGGGTGAATCATTATTACTGAACTTTGATTTAAACTTCAACCAATTAAAATTAAACTATAACAATGCTGAAATGAAAACAACAATTAAACACAACACATAACTCATGATACCATGATTTGTTCTCGAGGAAACCCTAGCCAAAGGAAAATCCCAATGGGGATGGTACCCACAACTATGCACTAAAATATTATATCCATGTTAGGAGATCTAGCCCTGTTAGGAGCTGATTGTTACATAGTACATTTCCTTGTAAGAGGAATACAAAACCCTATTAGGGGTATACAAAATACCTGGCTAAAGGTGGTGAGAAAAATTCTCTTACAATTAAAACTATCTCAAAGAGTTCTCCAAAAAGTGAAGAATATAAGCACTTATCTTTCTTAGATAGTTTTGGTTATATCTCTGTCAGTTATTGATCTTGCATCTGATCTCTACTCTTAGATTCACAACCTTGCTTCATCATCATAATCACAATACATATCACTTTCATAAAAGTACTCTATACTTATACAAAATCTGCCATCTAGTCAACTTTACAAATACCATAAAAAAATAAATAATAAACTTTTTGAATGATAATTATGGAGTTGGCGATATTATATTACCAAAGTTTCGACAATATACTTCATTCATTTGACTTAGCACATTACCATACCAAGTAACCTTACCACAATCACCACAACTGCTCATATGCCTTGTTATATTATTTTACTATCTTTGCATACCTTCTGAATGTTGTATCTCATTAATGTGATCACCAAAGTTCATGCACTCTTAACTGAAGTATATAATTATCCCAAAATATCTTCAGTTAACTTTGCAAGCCATAATACATCATATATCTTCATCGCTAACCAAAATTGTAACATTGTACCCTATTATCCTAATTCTAGACTTAGTCATTTTCATGACTGTGACTCCAGTACTAAAACTATCTACATGTGATCACTCCAACATAAGTGTTTCCATGAATGAAAACCCTCAAGTGATCCCTAGTGATCCACAACACCACTTGCCAACATGGTTTGCATACACAATTTGGAAAGGAGTTAGAATAGTTCTCCTTTTAACTGAATCATTATAAGAATATTCTACTTGAGCCAATATAGTATTGCGTGTAGAACTATGTTCTTGTGTGAGACATCTTAGCAATTTTCCAAGGGACCTATTGATTACCTCTGTTTGACCATCTGATTGAGGATAGTAAGCAGATGAAAGTGACAAATGTGAGGCCTCACCCCGACCCATCATAGCATCTTTTCTTATTTGCATTTTGATACATTGATACACTTGTGGATTATTCTGACAGAGACTCGAGACATTATGTTTGATGATGATTATTATATTATGTGGATTAGAAACTAGAGTATGTTGTGATTTTGATTATGCATGTTCAGTAATGTGAATTAATGAGAATATTGGATCATGTTTAGATTTGATCACTTCACAGATGATATGTCATGATGATTACATAATTATGATGTTTAAACATTATTGAATGAAAAATTTGCAATTAGGGCTGAATTTTGCATATAGATTACGTTGTTAAATCATGAATTAAATATGTATATTTTATGTGATTTTTCTACCTTGAACTACTAATGCTCAATGTTTAGAGTGCAGGTATGAGAACCATGGAATTATTCGGAGAACCAAGGTTAAACATATGTGAACTGAGTAAGCCAAGGTTTAATCCGATATGGGATTAAAAGCCTCATTGTAATGTGAACTTGTTGTAAATGTGAATTTGCATGTGTGTTATTAGTTAACTTCATGTTGTCATTCAGGACATGACATTTTGTATGTAATGTGTAATTGTTAGTGTCACTTGACACTTCTTATGTGCTTATTTAAATTCATTTTGTTTCCAGTCACTTCTAGAGGCCAATAAGAGGTTCTAAGGGTCATTTTTGGCATTATTAAAGTACCTAAGTGATAGGGGTATGGGTTAGGAAGGTTTTGAGCATGTCCATAATTCCCTAGTGACCTTGGTAACCCATTTTATGACCCATTTACCCTGAGCTACGAAAATTGGATAAGTCTTGATCTTTACCCAACTCCACTATTTCCTTTCAATCATGCATTTATCATGGGGGACAAGGAAAAAACAATAGGACCATAGGGTCAAGTTTGCATTTATTGATGGTGGGTGGGTAGAAATTGGAGGCCTTTTTACAAGCTCTTGGTAGAGTTAGTGGGTGTTCACCCACTCTCTACTTTTAGAGACCTTAGGGTTTGGATTGAGGAAGGATAACTAGATTAGCTCTTCTCAAACTTCTTTTTCCATAACACTTGTGAAGGTTGGTTACTCACTTCCATGAAAGATTTCTTACTTGTTCAATAGATTAGCATGGATTCTTTCTCTCTCATGCATATGAATTGTATTCTTGTTGTGATATTGTGTTGTAAGGGATGGGATTTGGGTTTGGATTCATGTAACTTTCTTGTTTTATTTTGCTTGAATGAGGGAGTTCTTGTTCATGGGAGTGAGGCATTACTCACCCTTTGGGAAGGGAAGAAGTGGCCTTTGGGTGAAGGGGTTAGTTGGGCTCTCCATGTGGTGAGAGTCTCTTCTCTTGGAGAAGAGGGACAAATTCATGGTGTATGGGCACCTTGAAGCCATTGGTATCCTTGCATCTTGAGGATGTAGATGAGCAAAGCATGTGTATGGAGGTTTTGTTTATGTAGCCTTGAAGAGGCAATGAAATACTAATGTTGAGAAATGTTGAATACCATGACATTCTCCCCTTGGAAAAGCCCACCTTCACCCTCTTTCAATGAGCTTGTAAGACTCATTTGTGTAGCCTTGGGAGGGAGTAAATTATTGTATATGCATATGCATATTTTGTGTACATTTTGTTTGTTGAAGCATACTCGTTTAGCCTTGGTTCTCCAAGCTTGGGGGTGGTCTCATGGAGACCTAGGTTGGGAGGTGAACATCCCATGGTTCTCCCCCTTTTTATTGCAGGTATTGATGTCTTGATTCATGTAGAAGAAGCTTGATGGAGTTCATTCTTTGGATGTGTTTGTATGGAGACACCACATGTCTTTGTTTTGGTAGATCTTGGAAGTAAGATCCTCATTTTGATGCATTTTGTAATGAAGAAACCTCTCCTTGTAGTAGGAGCATACTTGTGGATTTGGATAGTGTTATCCTTCTCTTTATTGGAGCACCATGAAATTGTATATTGTAAGGGAATTGAGAAAATCATGTTCTTTTGATACTATCATTCATGTCTGGTTCCCAAATGTTATTTCATTGGTTGAAATGTAAATAAGGATTTCTTGCTATCATGTTGATGCAATCTACTTAATTGAAATGGAGGTGTAAATCTCTCATGTTAAATGTTTATCCAAGTTGATAAAGAAGAAATAATGTATTGTTTAAGGAAGAAATTTCATTGAAATGAATATTGGGAATCTCTTAATGTATTGATTGAATTTTTTTATGTTCATTATATTCTATCCTACCTTAGACAATCTTCAAACTCAATAGAAACTACTTGAGATGAGAACAACATTACCACCTCTAAATCTCTTCAAATTGTAGTATATATCAATGAACAAGTGAAATATTGGATTACTATGTGGAATTTCTATTACAACTAATATATTCAAACTACAAATCTCCTTAGTTTAGTCACTAGTAATCTATGCATTTAAATGGATCAAAAAAAATAATAAGCAAGCGAAGAAAGGAAGGAGAAACCATATTTTCTTACAATGACATTTTCCAGTTTTCTAGAGCAAATTACTCTCTGGTATTTGCATGGGAATAACATTATTCCCATACCACAGAGAATATTTTGCTTCATTACATTATGTTCCTGATTAGTATTAACTTAAGTCTAAATTCCTAGCCTAACCTAACTATTAGACACTAATTCCTATTAATATAAAGTTTGCTAAACAATGTCATAAAGTCTGCTTTACCCTATGCATTTAGTGGGACCCCCTCCAAATTACCCATACCTTTAACACTTATTTAAATCAAAAGTTATAAAAACATCATCCTCCTTGGTTCCTGCGCAAGGCATTAGAACAAGTGGATGCAACTTGTAACAAACAAAAGAATTTACCTTGCAGAATGATTAAATGTTTTAGTAACCTCCTTCATGACTTGCGCCATCTTCCAAGCTCCCACGTACCTGGCTATACTTCCTTGATGGCAAGTCAACAGTCCTTGACCCTTACCATGCGTACCTGGCCTTACTGTCATACAACTACTTCTTGGAGGCTGTAAAAATCCCCTCCT
The DNA here is from genome assembly GCA_027943335.1 of Chamaecyparis obtusa. Taxonomy (NCBI): domain Eukaryota; kingdom Viridiplantae; phylum Streptophyta; class Pinopsida; order Cupressales; family Cupressaceae; genus Chamaecyparis; species Chamaecyparis obtusa. Next base: position 319,224 of record BSBK01003055.1, on the reverse strand, counting down.
TTGTTTGTATGAAAAGCAATGGTGGGCCCTAGTGTCATGTCTCCCCTTTGTCTGCAAATCCCTATGTGAGATTTTCGAAAATCTCATTGGGGGCAAAAGTCTTCTTCCTTGGTATACTCACGCAGGCTTAGCAATTAAAACATTTGTTATCATTGCTTAGGTTATAGATATTGGTCATGTCAACCCCACTTGGCAAGTGGCCTTGGGGAATAGGGGTGACTTGATGGGTGGTAGGTGTAGCAGCCATGGGTTAGATAGGTGTATAGAATAGGATAGGGACTTAGATTGTTTTGTTATTTTAATTATATTTTGTTTGATAAAGTAACTAGTTAAAGAAATTGTTTGCTAAGTAATAGTTATTGTTAGTGTAATTAGATTTAGCTTTTGATGTGTTAACTTGCTAAGTTAATGTTTTATTTTTATTTTTATTCATTTGGTAATCTGTTTTAATAAGACTAGCAATAATAAATAATTGAGATTTATTTAATTTGTGAATTGATACTTAAGATGACTGTCTTTTTAATTATTAATTGTTTTGGTAGAACATATATTCAATAATTTAATCAATTAGTTAATAAGGGAATGATTTATTGTTAATAGGTTAGATTCATTAAGAGGAGATAACATAATGTTAGTATGTTAGACCTGTCAATTAATCAATTGGTTAGTAAGTGATAGGTTTGGTGAATTATTAGATTAGGGTATATTGGAGTATGACATTAGTCATTTAGATGATAATTATAGATTTTAGCCATTAATTTCTAATTTTGGTAATTAATGAAATAGATTATTAGCTAGTGGTATTAATGTTCCGACCTAACTAGGAATGAATCAAATTATTAATTTAGTAGTATTATCGGGTATATGTTCAAACACATGTAGCAGTGAAACTTCTTGACAAGCTAATAGTCAATTCAATTAAAGGTTATTTAGCTAGCATGATCTTTGACATTAGTTAGATGAAGATCTAATTGTGATAGATTTATCCTCAATAGATCCACTTAATGTTATAGTTCGTTGTGTGCAATTTCTAAATGATTAACGCAAGAGTATCAATAGTAAATTAATGGCTAAGTTAACTTGTCACATGTCAATGATGAATGGTGTTATGAATTATCGAATTGTTTGGTATAAAATTGGAAGAATGATTAATATCCTAGGTACTGTGAATGCACCTAGAACATGAGCTCTTATTGGAAACTGTATACACTAGGGTCCCCGCCTTTCAAGGTCTGAATCTTACAAAATTAGTTATTAACTTGATCCTAGGTTGCACTTGACATAGCTGATGTCGAATTACACTTAATCGTTGAATGACACTCCGTAACATTTCACTTTAAAAAAAATTGTTACGTTTTTGGTTGATAAATTTATGGGCATGACAACAAATTTTTGCCAAGATTCTTCCACAGTGTCCTCCAAAAGTGTCTAAGGAACTTTGGATCTTTGTTTGAGACAATAGACAAGGGAAAACCATGAAGTCTAACAACTTCCTTGAAAAAAAATCCTGCAATGTGAGAAGCATCATGAATGGTCTTACAAGGAATAAAGTGAGCCATCTTTGAAAGTCTATCAACTACATACACACTGTCAAAACAAGTCTTGGTTCTTGGAAGTCCTAAAACAAAATCCATACTGACAGAATCCCAAGGCTTGGAAGGGATGGGGAGTGGTGTAGACAACCCTGAATTTGAGGTATGTCCTTTGGCCTTTTGATAGATCAAACAACTCTCAACAAATCTCCTTACATTTGACTACATTTTAGGCCAAAAATAGAATCTCTTCACTAAATCAAGTGTCTTGTCTGTCCCAAAGTGCCCTGAAAAACTTCCACATTATTTTTCTTTAATAATATTCTCCCTCATTGAGCACATATGTATGAAAAGATGACTTCCTTTGAAAAGAAATCCTTCTTGAATGATAAATTATGCAAACTCATTTTGATACCCACCTCCTAACTCCTTACAAACATGATAGTTTTCTTTGAAGTCTTCATCACCTAAGTACATGTCCTTCAAGGTAGAGATACCCACACTCTCCAAATGGATTGATTCAATGGTCAAATGCCTCCTAATGAGGGAATCATCAACCTTGTTAGCCACTCCTTTCTTATGCTTGATGGTGAAGGTGAAGTCTTGGAGATATGCCATCCATTTCAAATGCCTATGGTTCATTTTCTCCTGTATATTTAGAAAAATCAAGGCGTGGTTGTCATTATAAACAACAAAATCCTATGGTAATAGATAATGCCTTCATTTCCTTAAAGATTGGACCATAGCATTCAATTCTAAATCATAGGTAGAATATTTTTTCTTTTCCCCATTTAGTTTCTCACTAAAGAATACCACAAGCCTTCCTTCTTGGCTCAAGACACCACCAGTGGCTCTCTTGCTTGCATCACATTCTATGGTAAAAATCTTGTGAAAATTAGGAAGAACTAGTATAGGTTATTGTGCAACCCTTTTTTTCAAGTACTCAATGGATTTTTGTGCATCATTAGTCTAAACAAATTTACATTTTCTACCCCCCTTTATGGTATCAATCATTGGTGCACTCACCCCACTGAAATTATTAATGAACTTCCTATAAAAACTAGCAGGTCCATGAAAAATATTTACCCCACTAGCAAAATTTGGAGTTGGCCAATTCAAAATGGCTTCTACCTTGGAGGGATCCATCTTCAAGTCACCCTTTGAGATGACAAAGCCAAGGAAAACAAGCTCTTCTTGTAGGAACACACACTTTTCCAAGTTTATCCTCAATTGTTCTTCATGAAACCTTTGTAACACCATATCCATATGCATTAGATGATCATGTTCATTCTTACTAAAAATCAAAATGTCATCTAAATAAACAACAACAAAGTGTTTAATGAAAGGTTTGAGAACTTCATTAATGAGTCTCATGAATGTACTTGGTGCATTAGAAAGACCAAAAGGCATAAAAACCCATTCAAATAAGCCCTCATTGGTCTTGAAAGCTATCTTCCACTCATCCCCCTATTTGATTTGGATATGGTGGTAGCTACTTTTCAAGTCAATTTTGGAATAACACCTCGCCCCTCCCAAATAGTCCATCAAGTCTTCCATTCTTGGAATTGGGAACCTATACCAAATAGTGATCACGTTGATGGATCTAGAGTCTGTGCACAATCTCCACGTTCCTTCTTTCTTGAGGGCTAGGACTGCTAGAACTGCACAATGACTGATACTCTTTCTAATGAAGCCCTTCTCCAACAATCCTTAGATCTATATTGCTACCTCTGCATTTTGTTCAGGGATTAACTTGTACGCATCCTTATTGGGAAATGTAGCACCAGGGATGAGGTCAATAAAATGGCTAATCTCCCTCCTTGGTGGAAAATATTTTGTACTACTATCTGCAACTATCCCCTTATAATTATCCAACAACTCTTGTACTTCCCTATGACCAACATTGATGCTTATTTCCTCACCTTTTGGATTCTTTTGGGATTACTCTTTAGGATTTACAATGATAGAAAAATATGGTGTCTCTTTCTCCTTGAGAACTTTCATAAACTCCTTTTCACCCACCAACATTACACTAGTAATCAAAGCTCCATCTTTGTTATCATCTAGTAAATGTGTCATGTCAAAACTTATGCCATTCTTGACTAGGGTATACACATTTCTCCTTCCATCATGTGGAGCATTGGTGTCATATTTACAAGGTCTCCCTAATAGGAGATTACATGCATCCATGGCCACAACTTCACACAAAACCTTATCCTTATACTCCCCAATATGAAAATCTACCCAACATTTCTCATCAACTAGGGTTTTCTGGTCCTTACTTAGCCATGATACCTTATATGGGTTTATAAGTGGCAATCTCTTCAACCCAAAATTTTCTATCATCTCTATGGAAACCAAATTATCAGTGGAACTAGAATCAACAATAACTTTACACACCTTTCCATTTACCTTACAAGAAGTTTTGAACAGGGACTTTCTTTGTGGTGGCTCCTTGTTGATAGAAATATTCAAGAGGGTTTTGTTGAACATGATACACTCTCCTTGTTTAGGTGATGTAGGCCTTGAAGAGGTAGTGTGGTATGATGTCATTCTTTGATAGTATTCTTCTTGACCAAGTTGCACTCTCCTTTCTCCTCCTTGGCCACTTGCACTGGTGCTTGCCTTCTCTAGATACCTAAAGGATTGGTGACCAATTTGATTGTAGGTGAAACATCTAGGAGAAGAGAGGCGAGTTGTTTACTTTTTTCATTCAAATATTCCCCAATTTTAATAATTTTGTCAAGACCACTAGGGTACATTTTCACATAAATTGTCTCTTTGATCAGTAAGTTACTCTTCATAGATTGTTACATAGGTAAAAGAGAATTGGAATGATTATCAAGATCAAAAATTTCTCCAAAATAAGCTTTAGCATTCAAACAATAAGTCTTTCTCTTTTTATGATGAAAAGGAGTTAAAAAATTATAGGACTTAAAAATTTTTATGATGAAAAGGAGAGAGATCGTCATATGCCCCTAAGGAATCCACCAAGGCATCATCATCAGTAAAGATACCCATTATATATTTTTGATCGAACTTAATGAGAGTAGGATTAAAAAGCTTAAGAGGTCCACTAAAAATGTGATTACCATTCAGAATAAACATAGAAGGTTGTGTATAAGGTTTAAAACCCAATCCATAATTATTCTCATAAATGTCATTATCCAAAGGCACTTGAATCCCTTGTTCAAACTTTCCACATCCTTTACCATTAAAAGCACATTTTGTAAGAAAATCATATCTAGGACTGTAACAATCAGCTATATCCAAAGGATTCAATGATGATTCATAAATCACTATGTCATAACAATTAAGTTTAATAGTTTCAATGGTCTCCTCATGAGCTGAAACAACTAAAACGTTATTACTTAACTCACTAGAAAGAGGAGTACAAGTAAAATCTTGTTGATCAATTTCTTTTTGTTTCTTCATAAAAGCAAGATCAAAGACTCTATATTCCCCAATAAAGGTAGGAGTATAGTCCAATGTTCCCCAATCATGCTTTGAAAGAGAATAATAAGGTTCTTATGTTGGTCTAGGTTCATCTTTAATCTCAGGTTCCTTTGTCTCTTCACTAGGTTCAAGAGCCTTAGCAGACTGGATGTTTAAAAAAGGGTTCGGTTGATCATCCACATGAAGAGTATACATCAAATTGTTATGAATAAAATTAACCTTTTAGTGAAGAGTTGAAGGAATAAAATGCATGTTATGTAACTGCGGTCTTCCTAAAAGAAGGTTATAATTGAGAGGTCCATGCATCGCATGAATAAGAGTTTCTAAGATAACTGAACCAACTTTAATAGGAAAATTTATGATACCCAATGTCTTCTTAGCGATGTTATCAAAGCCTCAAATAGGTATGTTATCAGGTTGAATAGTTGTAATATCAACTTTTATTTACTTTAACATGTCAAGACTGTAGAAATTCAAGCTAGATCCATTATCAATCAAGGTTATCTGAATAATATTTTTTAATAATGAAAAAAACATAAGAGAATCATATTAATGATGCACCTCTTGAGGAGGTAAGTCTTCTTGAGTAAAGAAAATAAGAGGGACAAAAGGCCTAGCATACATACACTCCAAAAAGGAGTTAATGTTATCTTGATTAGGCGGAGAAGCCAAAAGAGTTGATAAATCCTTGTGCAAAGCTTTATGATATGTAGGTGAGGTTTGAAGAAGATCCCATAAAGAGATCTTAGCATGAGTGGAATGAATTTATTCAACCAAATCATACTAATTTTAAAGAGTAGGTAATCAGGTGCTTGAGGAAGCACAGGTTCAGAAGGTGGTAAAGAAACCAAAATAGTAGGCTGAGGGTTATTCCTTGTATATAGGTATGGGCTAATGAATCTTGATCATTGAAAAAATATAGAGGGTCCCTAGGTTTACATTTGATTTTTATTTGAGGAAAACCTTTGATAGTCAATAAGGGTTTAGCATAAAACACCTTAGGTGTCTCAATGTTGTAAACATATTCACAAGAAGGAAGCCAAGAACACAACCTATTAGAAAGGTTTGTAGGAAGAGATGTAGAGGAAGATGAAGTAGGGATAGGATCTTGTGAGACCTTATCTAACATAACAACATCTTCACATCCATGCACCTCATTAGTGTTTCTATCCTCACACCTAATGAAGCTATCATCAAAATACTCATAAAAGAAATAAAACATCTTGAAAGTAAACTAAACTAACAAAATAAAATGCAAGAATTTTTTTTGTATTTTCTTAATGTAAATGACATGCAAGAACATAAAGTAAAACTAATCTATTAAGAAATAAAGCAAAAGAATTTTTTTTTCTTTTTCCAATATAAATGTTAGATTTATCCTATCCAAAAAAGGAAGACAAGGCATCTAATCTAACACAAAAAAGAAAGAGTGGTCGCAAGCAGGTTCACCAAGATGTATATGTTGAAAAGGGAAGCAATGGGGAATATAGTATGTGCAATCCACCAAACCCTTTTCATGGGGGACATAAACTACAAAAGGGCCTTGGAAGGAATGTGACCTTAAATTAAATAAATCCCAAATCAGATGCAAATAGGATTGATGCCACCGAGAGGATGTAGGGGAAATAATACCAAATCCAGATTTAATCAAGTGCTAAGTAAAAGGCTCACTTCTTCTATGAGCCTAAAAGATTTAACTAGGAAATCAAGAATAATGAAGTGACTAAGGAAATATATTAGATTTGGAATGTAAATATAAAAAGAGAATGTCAAGTTACCTTGAAGTATGAAGCATGGTTTTGAATCTGATCTTTCTACCCCCAAAACAACAAATGGGAGCCAATCCCAAACTGAAATTGCGAGATGAACAAAACCCATAAATATTTTGTCTCTAGGACAAGGCCAATTTTTTTTAGGTCTATGCCCACTTGAGGGCGGCCTTAACCTAGGACTAGACTAAAATTTGGCCTAGACCTGGCCCAAAAACTAAATCTAAAAGATTCTACTCTAAAATAACCTCTTCTACAACCCTGTATCTATAATATCCCGAGACGGGGCTAAAATTCAGCCTAGTTCTGATTGTGTTCGAACATAAAACTAATTTAAAATCTATAATATTAAGCCAAATGTGTATCCAGATCTACACTTTGATCTTCTCTTTTGAAATCTTTAAATCTAGAAAAGTGTGTGTTTTGGTGGCTATATAGGGGTTTACCTTAGTCAATCCCCCGTTTTGGTGATTCCCACCTCCATGAAAAGTTGTTAAGAAAGAGTATTGTGTATGTGTAGTTATCCTATGTAGAGAAATGTATGTAAAATGCTAAGATTTAATCCTTGAGAATGAAACCCTAGCATGTAAATATAAATGTGTATGTAAATATGAAGCAACAATATATAGATTTGAACACAACATGGAAACATACCAAGCCCCCAAGGCTAAAGTACTCCAAGCCAGCTTCACATTCTATATTTTCTACCCCATGTTGATTTCTTCTAAGCTTGATCAATGTTGTTGAATGCTTGATTTGGGAAGGAGAATGCAAAGTGAAGAACTCTCCTACATCAATGGATGTTTCCAAGATTTCTTGTTTCCACCTTGCAATTGTACTATGTCAAATCAAGATGTTCACATGAGCATTTCCACATGAAGTCCACATATGATTCATGGATACCAAATGAAGCAATTAAGTATTTTTATATACAGATCTCAAAATTAAAACCCACAAAATTTGAGTACACAAGGTGGGAGTGCCTTGGATCTTGAATCGAGCCTAGGATACTGAAAGAGGATACCCAAAGAAGAAAGGTTAAGGATGAAATTTGGCCTAGTCCCGAGGTCAAGGGTCAAATTTGTCTTAGACCTAAGGTTAGAGCTGAAATTCAGCCTAGACCCAAGGCGAGAATCTTTCAAAATTTCCCCAAGGGCCCAAAACAACATTCAATTCAGGGTAAAAGACTGAGGTGAGCAGGAAGGGTCCAATTTAAGGATCAAAATGAGCCTAGAAAGAAGAGATAAAAAATGAGGACACCTTGTAGTTAGGTCCTATCCAGAAATTTATACAAAGGAAGAGGGAAACCAAGGTGGATTTTTTAGATCCTACCCTAATCTTACCTAGGAGAGAGAAAACAATACATGCAAATGCATCCTAAATGCAAGTATGCAATCACACTAAATAAGTGCTAAACTATCACTAAATTGAAGTGCTTCCAATTTAGGACAATACAATCCCATGTCTAGAGAAGTCTCTAACATGTAATAAAAACATAACATAATTTTATTTTCTTGAGGCTAAATGGATTTGAAACAATAAAAAAATCATATGATAGTCATGTTGAAGGTCCCATTACAATTGGTCTTGATTTCTATGCAACTTTTTTTTGACAATGTATGAGACTATATTGTTTTATTTGAGTTAAAATGATTGAAATGCATTGTAATTTGACAATTAACTAATTGTTGAATCTTTTTTGTTTTTTTAAACCTTTTTGATTGCCAATTTTGATGAAAATTTTATGTTTTGTTGGTAAAAAGTTAATATTTTAAAGAAATTATATATTGCAATGGTGAGAAATAAGGTTCACTAGTTCATGCATGCAAAGTAGGGATCTTTAGGAATACTTCTACCTTACATTGAGAAAGGTTTGATCCAATTGGATCAATATATTGGAAAAAAATAACTCAATAGTCCCATGTGAGGAGTTGAAAATGATACTACAATTTTGTAAAATAAATGTGGAATCTAGGGTTGAAGGTTTGAAAATGAGGGTCTTCGATATACATAGAAATACATAAATTAGATTTGCAAAAAAAAGGAAAGTAAATATAGAGATAAAAGATAGAGAGGAACCTATTTACAAAATCTAATGGACAAAATTGAGTGGGGTAGCCTTGATATGAACAACATTTAGTAGGGCAGCCTCAACCCTTACCTTTGACATTCTCAAAAGGGGTAACTACAGCTCTACGTTTTCTCAATCTGAATCCAAATTCGTTCCTTTATAGTTGCACCTACATACTAAAAGAAGAATATTTTTAGGGTTAATGGGGTCTTTTCCAGGTCAAACTCTGATTTATTAATTATCCTTGAAAATGAAATAATTTGAAATAAAAATGAAGGTGTTCTATTATGTAGTAGAGGATAGATATAAAAATTAAATTGATTATACCTTCACAAGTCTTCTTTGTGTCAAGATCCTCATGAATATAATGATGTCTACTTATAGGATTGAATTCACTTGAAGAATTGATCATGGTTACCATCATGAATTCTTTAGATATGATCTTTACCCCTTGTATTCAATGCCTTGGATGATACTTGATCACTTTCTATTCGATTAAGTGCTTGAGATATTAAATGCCTGACTAAATTGATGTCTATATATGCAAGTGAGTGGGGGTAATATTGATTTTATACTCGTACCTATGATTTTTGGTTTTGAATTTTAAAGAAAGCCACCACATGAAAATTTTTCCTACTCCAAAAAACTAGCTATTAGACTATTTGAATTTGGGCCCTAATTATTGAGACAAGGCTACCTTAGGCGACCCTAATTTGGGTATAGATGGCCTTGTCTTGGGACATGGTTTACCCAGGTGACCTTGACCTCCTAATAATGGTGGGGTTAAGGACTTTAGGTCTAGAATGCAAAGGAGAATCAAGAATTTGAACCAATGTAAGAAGACTCAATTGTGATTAAGTGTGGAAGGCCAAAAATCCTAAAGTGAGGCCTAGGTGACCATAAAATTGTATTCAAATATAATTTACAAATGCTACATTTATCCCCTAATTTAGTAAGATCATGAATCCACATTCATACTCTCAATAAAGTATAAGACAACATTGAAAATTTGGTTTAAAAACTTGATTGTGGCGTGCACATAAAGTGTAAAATAGAATGGAGTGTATGTGGCCACATTAAAATGATTGCATGTGCTTTATTGGAAGAAATAGTTTTAAAGTAGCATACATGCATAGAAAATAAAAGTATATTACCACTATGATATGCCCCCAAGCAAGAAAAAAATCAAGGGCAATGGAGCACATGAAAATAAAGAGAACACATGAAAATAAAGAGAGCACATAGGGGATCAACTAACTAGGTTCAATATGTGAATTTTATAAATCATGTACATCAAGTATAATCGCATTTGATTGACCTCATATATATCTAGGAGGCATTTTGGATTTATCTAGGGAACACATCTAACTTACTGTTTACTTCATACATGTACTTAATACAAGAATCTACATCAACAATAATAGATTAGGCATTTGCATAATTGTATGTAGGGATTTTTTAATTTGTTAAAATTTTGAATCAATCCAAAGGTTTTAATAAGAAGAGGAACAATCATCTTCCATATCTTTCACAAAAAATTCTACCATTATCTATTGGCACCACCCTACTTAGACACCAAAGGTGAACATAACTCTGGAGAATAAAGTCACAAGTTCAAATTCATGATGCAAAGTAAAATATACATAGAAAGGTTTGATTTTATAGTTGTAGGGTTTGAAGCTCTATTCTTGTAGAAATAGAAAAGAGTAGATATGTAATGCTCAACTTTAACACACTAGATAGGACGTCAGACAACCTGTTTATTCTACTCAAACATAGAAAATAGCATCACAAATTTTTTTTTTTATAGCTAAAATCCAACCTGATAACACATCTAGCTAGAACAATAAACTTTATCACAACGTTCAAAGAATGATAAATACTTGCAATTGAATACCTGAGACTCTCTTCATGTTCCATATGTTTTGCCTCTCGTCCGAATAACTTATTCCTACATATAAGACTACCAACTAGGTGCATAATATAAGATCCATTAAAAATTAGATACATGATCATAAAGATGATTCTCTCATCAATACATTAAATAGATAATTGATTAAGTATTTACATCATATTAATGATAGACAAAGGAAATGTATGAGCTTATGAAGAAAGAGTAAGCCATAATAATCTCAAATTATTCAATGACAAGTTATCCGAGTCCTTTCAAGGAATCCATTAAATAGTTCTCTAATACTTACATTCCCATTAAAGAAAGTTTATTATTTAGTCACTCAATGAGCTACTTACCAAACACCCTAAAGTTTCACTCAAATCAAATTTCCTAAATAAATGTATTTTTATCATTAGATGAGTACCAAATGGAAATGTAATAACAATGTACATGCTCTCCACCCATCCAAATGGCATCATGAGACCTCTAAGGTCCTAACCAACCCCCGAGCAAGTAGAATCCCTTTTTTTTTTGCACCATTATGGTCAATGGTGAGTTTCCTTTCCATGTCACTAAGAGAAGGCTAATAGACAGATTATTCTTAAGGGATCCTAGACACTCTAACAAAGTTAATCTGAGTCATCTTTATGTTAATTATTTTCTATAATATTTATACAAATCTTCAGTTTAATAGACTTAGTTTAACCAAGTTGCATACTGACACTACATAATCTAACTAACCATAAGATAGTATAGAATTGAGTTATAGAGATCCTTCATTAATTAGCTTTTTTTTGTAACATTAATTTCTAATAACCATATTATGAGAGTGAGACTTTCTAACACTATATAAAAAAAAATCAAGAAGAAACATTAACATGACTCATAACATCGATTCTAAAGACTATACAATTTCTACATGAGGTCCCCAGTGGGTTAAAATTGTACTTAAAATGTTATATCCCAAGAAACTTTAAAACTAGAGCTACACCATTAACTTACCATATAATTTCATTTCCTTGTATACACGATCTATAAGGCAAAACAAGTTCTCTAACTCCTCAATTTCTAATTTATAGGGAAATTATATTACATTATTTATTTGATAATTCTATATTTAGAATTGTTACATAAACTGGAAGCGATTATTAAACTATGATAGATTAAGAATAAAGAAAATTAAGTGAAATTTCTTGCAAATATTTCAACTATAATTTCGTCTATGTAGTGTGAACACTCTCCCACAATATAATTCTATAGTCTTCAATGAAATAACATATTAATCATTGTACAAAATTTTAACAATGCAATGATGAAAAGTGTTCTAGATTTGAAGATAATGTTCATGGTAAGGGTCGTTACAATTTAGATAATAAAAGCCACAAGATTTTATTTTATATATATATATATATATATAGTAACTAATCTGAAACCCCAATCAACTCCTTAATCGATCTCCTTTTTTTTTGTAACAATAAATTATTTTAAAAGACACAATACAACAAAAGGTACTAATATCAATGTGTAAAAGACAAATGAGATTCAATTCAATTTTCATTTATTTTAAAGAAATATACCTATCGTAACTTAAAACACGAAGTAAATAATACCCCAATCTAGTTTATTTCACAAAGGAAAGATTATATTTTCATTTTCAAGATTAGCTTAAATGAAACAGTTCTCTCATGAGGTTAAGCCTCTAAAATCATGTATAATGTAACTAATATTTCTCATTATATAAACAATGTTTATGGACTTATAAGTTTTAATAGTTTTCTGGCGTTGGCACCTATAACTACTAGAAAATATATGCGAAATATGTATGTATAGTGGAGGTTCAAATATCTACAATATGGAAAACAAAATCCTAAAATTCCTCTAACAAGTTGCACAGTCCTGAAACCCTCCCACTGCTAGGATCCTCTAAAAATAATCCTTGTAAGTAGCTGTCCAAGCAGGATTTTGGGAAAGGGTTTGCTTCTGCGAAGGACTTTATCTGACTCCATGGAACTACGGAAATGTCTAAAACATATTTCTTACCAAGGGGGACACTTAGTCATTTTTTTTAAAAAACTTTTTGAAACTTCCTTTATATGTTTTGCATTTTAGTTTACGATTTAGCCAATATCTGGAACTACCATGGACCACACGAACGAAGAGACTGTACTCTCCAATGAAAGTTCAATATGCATGCAGCCAACAGTCATAAATCAGGTGACCCTCGTTTCTAATTTATTATGTTGTGAAATCGATGCATGATAAATTTCAGAAGTTCAAAACTTTGAACAGCGCACAGTACAAATTTCAAGAGTCTGAAATTTTGATCAGCGCACAGTCAATCACGGGATAAGTTAAAATTTACGTGGATCTAAGGAAAGAAAATGGGCACCTGTTGTGTTACAAAAGAGAAGAAAATCGACTTACCACTTAACCTATGGACCATAAGCAACAATGAAGGCACTACTAGTGTCCGCCACACTAAAAGGCACCCTATTTTAAGGCGCACTTGCTCAAGAGCAATTTTTTTTATCTTCCAAGGCCAGGTTCAATGTAAGGACCAATGAGGGGACTGAATTTTTTTTTCAAAAAGAATACGAGAGCTGCGAGCACATTGCACCAGTCTTAGTTCCTTAATAGAGGTGATCAGCTATGTCTTCTCTACAAAAGCCTCACGACTATGTCTCTATTCCAAGTCATCACCTAGTTAGCAGCTAATATTAATGATTAAGTACCAAAAAAAGTCTCAAACAAAGAACGGAGCAAAAAGAACCACCATGGTCAGAGTCAATAAGGCTCAAAGTCAAAACGAAAACAACATTCTGCGAAAGTAGATAGACATGAGTATTATGTACTCACGATAATTTGGTCCTGAGAGCAGCATGAAAGTGCGTGAGAATGGACATGAACAAATCTCTGTTTGCAATGACCTCTGTGTGCTTTGCAAGCGCCTTTGGATCATGATTTTTCCTTCCGTCGGTACCATCCCCCGAACATCCCCCTACTCTCCCTGTTCTCTTTCCTCCAAGACCATCGTCCACGGTCCCCCTTACCCTCAACGCTATGGTAGGTGTCCTCTATCAAAACTCTTCACCTCCAAGAAAAGCCTCCCCCTCATTTTGACCGGTTCCTTCTTATTAATTATCCCTAGTCCTTCCTCGACATCCCTATTAATTAGTGCAGTAAATCTGATCTTTTGTCAAAAGAAGTAGGTTATACCCAAACCCACTCCAGTAACCTTCCTTGTTAAAGTACGAGTTAGAGTCTAGGTACCGAAATGTTGTTTCCATGATATCCAATGGCTTCCCACACTACCAAGGGTCATGGTAGTTGGCAGATTTGGTGCACTTTAAGTTGCAAGGAAAATATGATAAGAAAAGATAGTGGAAACTCATGAATTAATTGACTCCATCACAATGATCCTCATCTATAATCTAACCTTTCTATGTCGATAACCTATGTCTAAGATTTTCAATAAAATGATAAAGAATTATTCATATACAATGAAAGATTGCGGGCCTACTATCCATCATATTTGAGTTGGAAATCAGAAACACACCAATATGTCATTAGATAATTACAAATGTAATAAGAATTATCCTAAAATATATCTCCACACTCAATAGACAAGTGATTATATTAAATGACAAATAGTGATAAGGTTTAATTCTTTATTGAAACTAGTCGCATAATAACAAAACTCTTTTGTTTTGGGTCTAAAAATTATCACATCAATGATTTTGTGCTTAAATTTCTTAGCGCTTCATGATGTCTTTGCATTGTAATAAATGTACATTTATGATTTCGCTCTTTTAAAATTTATACTAAATGTTCATTAATGATCAATTTCAATTATCTTCCTCATGCCGTGTATATGTCATGGGGTTTTATTTTCTCATTCAATAGTTAACATGGCATCGAGACTTCTATAATAATCACCTTGAGGTATTGGTATTCCTTACATGTTTTTATTATTAGATGATGTCATTCTAACCATTATACCCCTTGAATTTAGTATAGTGTGGGTTTGTAAATTTGAGACATATTATCTTCTGTTGACGAGTACTTGATTTTTGCTATAGTAAGAAATATTTCTACAACTATCTACAATGTAAATGTATCAATTCCTTAAGGTAGTAATATCGAATCACCATGCAAAAATTCCCTTCCCATCTATCTATAATATTTAAAATAGTTCATATAGTGAATGTTACCATAATATTTAATCCCCCCCATCCAACACTCTCACCATTACTCACATTAAGATAATTATTGCATTATTTGAAATTAACATGCTCATATTCAAACGACTAAATATATTACAGAGATAATGTAATTAACACTAGGTGAGTCATCGCTACCATAAAAATAAAGTGCTTACCTCTTCGTCATGAGGTTAATTTTGTACCACGTGCTTCTTTCAAATCTAAGATTATTTCATAGTCAATAGAAATCATTAGTACAATATAGCATTATAGGCTAGGTAACATGACCTTATGATCATCATATAATTGAAAGCATTTCATTTCACTTAATCTAGAACCACATGCCAGAGACTCTTACATTACCCTTTTAAATATTTATTCAGTCCAGGTCAATAATTCATATCAACTAAACCATATTATATTCTCAATTTTCACCATAGTGTATAGGAAATTCTAGATCGTGGTTATATTATTCCGTGTGAGAAACAAAATGATAAAATGATCTATTCCTAAACAAAATTTCCACATTATCAAACCCAAGTAATGCACCTAGAGGCATCCTCAAAATATAGGGTATGTGTATTGATCTATGGGCAAGGCATCACAAGATAAATGAATATTATAATTTTATAATAGTTTTTTGAAAGGCATAATTGATGAGCACATAGATGAATCCTGGGATACCATATACACAAGATATTCTTCATCAAAATTTATAATTAAGCATCCTATTCTCTTTATTGATTTTAGAACTTATTTATAAATATGATTATGCATTGTTACTATATTAGTTCATATATGTCAAAAGCATTTTTCAGTTTCATAAAGTATTAAATTTAAACATTTTTTTAATTTTAGTTGGTGTAGTAATAGGACAACTCTGTAAAAAAATTTAATTTTAGAGATAAGTTCTTGTGAGTCATTACATATGAAATATGGGTCAATAATTTTGACTCAAAAAATACACAATTGAATCTTGATAGTAATATCACAATTTGAGATATTGTGGAACAAATATACTACTTATCTATTAATAAGCTGAAGGGTCTAGACAATAAATGTTTCATAAGGCATGACACTTCCTAAAGGTTTTGAAAATGGGTTAGAAAGCTAAGTGAGCTTGACCTTGGAGAAAAATCTGTCATTAAATATGCTTGAGTTAGAGTTGTATTGGGATGGGTGACCTCCCGAGAAAGCCTAATGCTTCACCTATATGAACATCACCAAGATGAGATAAACTACAACTAATTGAATATCTTTATGAACTGAATGGACAAGTGAAAGATGATTATTAGAGATCACTGATCTACTAAAGTGATATGTAAGGCAATTAAATTAGTTAATAAGTATTGTCATTGATGTCAACTAGTTTTGACTATACTTATCAAGATGGTTACAAACATCTAAAGAAGAAAAATGGTAAAGGAATGAGATATCTACATGAAGATGAGATGGATATGGAGATATAGCTAAGGTATACATTAAGTAACTTATTGATGAGTCTATGACATAATTTTGTTGACTTGATTGGATTACATGAATATGTTATATATTGAAGATCAGAACTGGACAAGTTTATCTAGTCGGTAATGGAAGATTTCTATATACACCAAGCCAGTGCAGTGTATACCGAGTAATAGTAATAACCGAGTTAGTATTCACTGAAAAATTATGTATTAACCAAGCAAGAGAAATAATGAAAGTTTATAATAACCGACTAAATTGATGAGATAGATGATTGCTTATGATTTTGAGGTAAAAGATAAAGTTTGTTATGATGATCTAACAACTGACAAAATTCAAGATTGATCAAATGGAGAAGGATGAAACATGTTACTGACACATCTACTGAGGAAGCTTGAAGCGAAAAAAATGAATGATGGAGATTAAGAGGAAAAATATAATGGATGAGAAGAAAATAGTTTATGACATCTATTTAAAGAGACAAAAGATTCATTATTAAGTCTGGATAATTGAAACTGCAGGAGAAATCATGAAAGGACTATTTTCATGTACTATTGATCAAATTGGTTACAGACAGAACTGAGTAGAACTGCAGGTATTACTGAGCATCAGAGTATTATTCACTGAGATGAATATGATAACGGATATGAAGAATTGAAGTGCTTATTTATCAGATGAGGTATTTTGAGCTTAGCTTAGATCTAAAAATCTAGAAATATTAGTTGTATTTGAATCAGATCACTATTGTATCAATTTAACCATTGTTACAACTAAATCTCTTAACCGAGTGGACTTAACAATCTTATTTGTATTTTAATATGACATTCATTGAATGTTGTTGGTTTTCTTGTTGTATGCAATAAAACTAGTGTGTTAGGAATATAAAGCAAGATAAACATTCAACATACTAATCTATTTCAACATATATGGTTAGACCTACAAATGAGAACAAAAACCAAATAAGGGAATACAAACCTCAAACCCAAGTAGCTCCCAAAGTAGAGGCTTCATCCAAGATGGAGAGATGTGTGCTCATAAACTTTGCTCCAGCCTCAAATGTGGAAGGAAAATTTGGCATTATGAGGTTATGGTTGATGTTTTTGGTCTTCAAAATGGCATGGTAACTTTTCTCAAATCGTGGATGAAAATGAAGGAAAAGAGGGCTCAATTTATAGGCAAGAGGAGGGATGAATGGACGGTCAAGATGCAAACTTGAGGAAGGGCCAAGATGCATTTGAGGAGGAGCACATGGATTGTGCTTTATCAAATGCATCTCATTGTGACAAGTGTAACAATGGGAGAGGTTGGAAGAAGTGGGGGAATGTGACCATTTTGGGAGATGTGAGAGGGGACAAAGGTGTAAGAGAAGGATGGAGTGTGTAAGAGGCATGTAAGAGCATTTAATGTTGACATGAGGTGAGGGAATTGGGGGATGTGAGGATGTCACATGAGGGTTGACTTGGTTTGGCTTAGGATTTCTTAATCCATGGATTATGATTGTGCAAATGCTTAGGATGTGATTAGGCCTGGATTAGGAGGCAAGTGGGAGGTTTAGGAGGATGTGATGGGAGGAGAGAGAATGAGTGGAGGGTTGGATTAGCTAATCTTGGGTCATTAGATAATTAAGAAGGATTAGTATGGGTGAATGGGTTGGGTTGAGTATGAACCACATGTTAGGAGTTTTGGGATGGGTTTAGTTAAGGGTTAAGGATTAGAATTAAATATTTATTTAATTTCAAATAAGAGGAAAAAGGGGGTTTAATAAATTAATTTAATTAGATAAGTGTATCCATTTAAATTAATAGAAGAAATAATAATTAACTAATTATTAGACTATAGGTTTGTCATTTAAATAATTAATTGGGCTATAGTTAATTAATTAAATTAATTAACTATGGGATGACATAAATTAACCAAATAATAATATTTAATTAATATGATGTCCTAGGAGAGAACTAAATCAGATTACTGAATTATGTAATCAAATTTAGGTGTCTACATTTTGCCCCTCTTCAACATAGTGTTAAAATAATGCTATTTCAAAGATGTTTTTAGCAATAATAGACGACACGAAGACTGGACTAGGTAGCAGAATTGCCCCAGTTTATGGGCCAGGATGTTAGACTAGGTGATGCCCCCTTGAGAGGGTGATAGGGAAAGAAAAAGGGGTCTGAGCGATGTCTCGAAAGGAAAATGTAAAAAAGGTGTGTTGTAGGCTAAGAAGGGGGAAGAACGAGAAAATGAGAGATGAAAAAGGCAATGGGTGGCAAGATTCGACATGAGGGGAAGAAACGAGGGGGGGGAAGGCATCTAGGGGTGAAAATTAGGGCTTGGAAGGGCCTTAATAAGGGTCGGAGCGGGAAAAAAGAAGTCATTTGCACACTTTAGAGCCTTGAAATTGAGATTTGTAGCTCTGATAAGTGAGGGCGAGATGGAAGAGAGAGGGCGACTAACTCACTATTCTAAGATTGTACGGAGGGTCCTGCATCACAAAGTGCCTGAATGATTGGTAGGCTTGAAAAATGTGCTATTTTGTTGAGTTTTTACTATATTTATTACATGTTTTAGGACAAAAACAAGCATTCCCGTGAGCGCAAGATTGGCGAAAATGTGTCCACGCTTGCGGGAACGTATTCTCGCAAAACATGCTAGGGTACAGAAAAATGGGAGGGCTGAGGAGTTTTTGCAGGAATGCAAAAATCCTGGGGGTGGTGGTAATTTGCGGTGGGACTGCGATCCCACAAGGCATTCTTGCGGGATCGCGTTCTCGAAGCAGGACGGAGAGGGAGGCTGAAAAAAAGGCATTCCCAAGGGGAAGGGGGGGGAAGAAGTGGCATAGGAATGTGTTCTCACATCAGTGGGAGGGTGGCAGACTAACGAGATCCCGTGATGGCAGGATCGCGGGGAAAGGGAATCTCTATGGGAATGCAGGGAGAGGGAAATCAGTGGGAATACAGGGAAAAAGAAAGTTTGCAGGAATGAGGGAAGAATAACTTAGGTTTTGCTATAGAAGAAAGATTGACACTTTGGCTTGATTTGGGTGCAGTGGTCCTTGGATCAGCTGATGAGCGGAGAGAGACATGCCTCGGTCTTGTTGGTAGGAGAGAAGTTCACACCAGCAGATTGGGTGTTAATGGATGTACTCAGGCTGGGTTACTTGGTGAGGATGTCATGGAGGTGGACATTCATGGTGTTGGTGACAACACTATGCAAGAGTTGGCATTCAAAGATCGGGACCTTTCATCTATCGATTAGGGAGATGACGGTGACGTTGGAGGATGTATATCAGATATTTTGACTACTGATTCGAGGCACTCTGGTGGTAGCAGGGACCTACACATAGGTGCACATAGTGGCCCCACTACTAGGGCCAAGGGTAACACCTATCCTATGGCATAGGTAGTTAGCTTTGGTAGAGCATGCGGTAGCAGTGCTAGCAGCTTGATGGATATATTTCTATATGTGTGGACTGGTGTTAGGGTACATTGCCCCAGACATGGGTGGGAGGAGTGTGACATTGTCACTGATCCTAGGAATTGTGTGGATCATGGATGTAGGGGTCCTTGTAGCCTAGGGGACATTGATGCTGGTAGAGATGTATAGAGATCTTCATTAGATCATCTATCACGAGATGATGACTATGGGGAGGAGCTTTAAATTCACTTCTCTCCTATAGGTGTGGGCATGGGAGCACATAGTCATGTTATGACCCTTAGGCCGAGTCAACAAGAAGCCAGAGGAGCCTTTAGTCTATAGCTGGGGAGAGATGCTAACATACCAGGGAGGTGGAGACACATAATTATAGCAGGAGACATTGGATGGGATCGAGGATGGGACCACTTGGTAGCATATCTAGGTCACACCCGATGGGCAAAGGATGACAGGGAGTTACCATACATCCCACTACTGATATTTCTTATAGGGAGATGGAACTATATTGTCGAGTAGTATAGGCCAGATAGGGTCTCATGATAGTTTGCATGTAGACACGATGTGCCAGGACCAACATAGTGGTACCAGTGGGCCACATGAGAGCAGGTGTTAGAGTTTGGGCTAGCATAGGACATGACAAGGTTGCTAGCTGAGTATCAGGCCATGCAGCCATTCCACTAGGACTGGGTGGGGGGAGCAGGAGATCCTAGGATGACACCGACATATGATGTTTGGTTTCAACCTCCAAGACTAGTGGGGAGATCAGGGTTACCTGATGGGGAGGGAGCATCACTTGTTTATAGGGTTCAGGGGAGGAGAGGAGGGAGAGGGAGAGGGAGAGGAGGAGATGAAGATGGAGACAGGGGGGAGGTGGAGGAGGAGATGCTATGGATGTGGATGAGGGGGAGATGGAGGGGGGGTAGGTACCCATAGTATAGGTACCTAAAGGACTACCACCACCAACTAGACCACCACCACCAATAGGGCTACCACCACTGACAAGACCACTACCACCAGTGGGGCCACCAGCAGCAGCAAAAGTAGAGTCCTTCGAGGGAGGGGATGATATAGCAGGGTGCATGGCCTCACTACAAGGGGCATGTGATAGGACTAGTTAGATACTCAAGGATGCACAGGGGGAGTGTGATAGGTTGATAATAGAGAGGGATAACCTGATAGCACGATTAGTGCAGTCTATAGAGGAGGGTGTACTCACCATTGATGAGAGAGATCAGCTACAATGGGAGAGAGATGCACTACTGGTGGAGAGGGACCAGCTAAGGGGGGAGAGAGATGGTTTGTGGATATAGTGAGACCATTTACAGGGGGAGAAGGACATGGTTGTATAACAGCGAATGACAGATATTACTGCACGAGGGTCACAATAGCAATCATGGGAGGTATCCCGCCTCTAGAGAGAGCTCATCAAGATGAGTGAGAAGATTAGGTGGTACAAGGGGATGTATCATGTAGTAGTGCCATCTGAGAGATGCTAGCATTATAGGCATCTGAGTCACCCAGTGGTCACAAGGTCGGGGGCTAGTGGGAGCTCAGGTGCAAGGGCTGGCAACAACCAGAGGACAGGGGGTAGCACGCCCATGATTGGCACCTCTTAGTGGATAGGATATGGGAGACATTGGTCGGGGCACTCACAGAGTCAGTAGCAGTTGGTCAATAGTTTGGTATAGATGGCATAGGATGAGGTGTCTGAGACAGGGATGGAGGTGGATATAGAGGCTAGACGGGTGTTTGCATAGGTGCAAATTATAGGTACATAGGGCATAGTGGGTGGGCCAGTAGTGTTAGAAAATTCATCACAGGTGGACCCCCTAGATGGGGATTTTGATATGCAACCTCCTTCAGGAGAGGCCGATACACAATTATATGTTGTAGGCTAGATTTTGTTTTTATGGCTATTTATTGATGGAGGGCATAGTCCCTATGTATCTCATATTTTGTACTTTTGGTTGGACATGGGCTGAGATGGACTCTTATTCTTTCATTCTTTGGGGTGAGGTGTTCTATACTATTCTATACCATGATTTATATATATACATGATGAGCTAGGTGGGATATGATGCGTTATGGATATACAAATACATATGATGTACTAACATGGGTGATGTAGGATGTGATATGATTTTCGATATGATGTGAGACTGAGATGTGTGTTATGCAGGATGCAAGGCGCTTATGTGATATGCAATATGATGTGTTTATATGTGATGCATGTCTTGATGGTTTGTGGATGTAGGATGTGATGTGATGCTTTATATGTATGATTTATGATGATCAAATGTATGTGTGGATGTTTAAATATGTTAACAATGCAAGATAAAAAAAAATGACTTAACATTGCAAGATACAATGAACCTAAATGATAATGATAACCTAAAATGACTTAATGAAAGATAATAAGTGAACCTAAAATGAACTCAATGCAAGATATAAATGAACCTATGTGATAATAAATGATGATGGATTGGATGAGAGATAATGGATGCAAATGCAATATGAATCTTTAGGAATGAAAGATGATAAATGATGAATCTAAAATGAACTAAATGAATGAACCTAACATGAATCTAAACAATGCAAGATTAAAATGAACCAAAATGATAATGAATCTAATGATGCAAGATGAAACTAAAAAGAATTAACAATGTAAGATAACAATGAACCTATATGGATTAACTATGCAAGATTAAAAATGAACCTAAATGGATTAACAATGCAAGATTAAAATGAATCTAAATGGATTAACAATGCAAGATTAACAATGATCCTAAAGGGATTAATAATGCAAGATTAAAATGAACCTAGGGTGAGGTAGTGGATGCAATGAAATAAAATGAGATGAAACAATGCAACCTAGGATAGTGGTATGAAATGAAATGCATGCGGGAAGGTGGAGGAGAACATACAAATGCAAATGGAAGATTTAAAGGTGAGATGTAAGGATGAGGTGGTGCAACATATCACTGCCTAACTAAACCCTCATTGAAGGGTGACGAGGCAGGTGTGTAGGGGATGATGGACAGGGGGTAATTTGCACAATCAAAATCCATGGGTTAGGAATGTGAGCTGAGGGTGAAATGGGAGGGATAGGTTTGCATCATGATGTGGCATTGATGAGGGAAAAGATAGGTGAAAAGAAGGATGTGAGGATGATGTTCATTGGGCATTTTTGAGGATGATTTCTAAGATGGGAAAATTGATGAGGGAGGATACTTATCAAAGCTAGAGCGCAGGGTATTTTGGAGGGGAATACCACCATGTAGTTTGAACACTTAGTTTGATATAGCAACAAAAGGGACTAACCAAAGTTACAAGGAACTTGAGGTCATGTCACTAGCATTGCATAGGAATGATGCAAAAAAGACACACAAGGGTTGCCCTAGCATCACACATGCACCCAGAGGGAAACATGGTGGAAAAGATGCCAAGGAACCCACAAACAAACAACATTTCCCAAGTGCACCAAGTAATCCAAATGATCACCTGTGAACCGTGCAAGGGTCATATCCGAATGACTTAAAGGTAGAAACAAAAGAGTGCAAAAGACCTTGCCCCAGTAGATGTCACTCATCATAGTGCACCATGATATAAAGGATTGTGGAAAATTTGAGGGGAGAAACCAACTAAGACTTCAAAACCAATTGATAAACTCAAGAAAACATCATGAAACCAAAGTGATAAGACCAAAAGATGTCCTTTGCCAAAAGAGATCGACCAACTATGGATGTTGGGATTCGCTCAAACAAGAGGAAAGATGCATCTTATAAGGACCTGATTAGTGGGTTTGATTGCAAATTGAATTGGTGATGGGAAAATAGAGAACCTCGAATAATCATAGTGACACGTGATACTTGCTGAGGAACTTTGCTGATATTATGGTCATGACGGGCCATGAGTTTTTTGATAAAAAAAGGTATTGTTGGGGACACAGGGTGATATGTACAAATTGAAGACACTATATACAATGGATATTTACAGAAGCTTAGGTAAATCAGGATAGCTCAAACAAGTGACAAATATATACAAATCTTAGTGTTACAAGGATGGGTCATGTTTTGGTATATAGAGGAAGCTTAGGATGTGGGATAGTAGATCCCTTCTACTGACATAATGAGGATGACACCTTGGGAATAAGGGGTGGGTGAAAAGGGATGGTAAGTGATAGCAAGTGAGTTTTGGAGGTATGGGAGTTTGATAGATAATGATATGGTCCACTATGTGTAGTGCCTATTTCCAAGTTTTCACCAACATACTTGCCCAGGGTGCCTGATTGCCAGGTTTTCGCCATTGGATGATTATTTCTCTTTACTTTTTTCATTGATTTTTTTTTGGTATTTTGTGTTTTTCACTTTTTTATGGATTTTTTTAGGATCATATACATGGTTCAAGCATAGAGCTACTTCAGATGTATGATATTAATGGTATCATTGAGGGGTTCCCCTTTTGGTGTGGATAACTGATAAGCTCTGAAGCCAAAACAAGCTATCACCACATAGGGACCTAACCAGGTGGGCTCGAACTTCCCTTTCTTCTCACGGTTAGCTTGTACTTTTTGGTTTTCTTTTAGGACCATGTCTCCTACTTGGAACTTTTGGGGATGCACCTTTTTGTTGAAACTCCACTTGAGGCAGTTTTGGTACATGATGACGTGATCATAGGCCTATTGCCACTTTTCATCCAATAGGTCCAGTTGAGTAAGGCGTGCCACATGGTAGTCTTCATCTATGATGTAATTCTTCATGGATACACACAGTGAAGAGATTTTCACCTCGATTGGTAGAACAACTTCAGAACCATATACCAAGGAGTATGGGGTGGTGCTTGTGGGGGTACAGAATGAGGTGCGATAGGCCTAGAGGGAAGGATTTATTTATAGATACCAGTCGTGGCCATAATCATTGACAACTTTTTGTAGGGTCTTTAGGATGGTTTTATTAGTTTCCTTAGCTTGACCATTTCCTTGTGGGAAATAGGTGCTTGAAAGGCGTTGGTGGATGTAGAACTAGGTACAGAGTCCTTTGACATGTTGGCTTTTCAATGGAGTGTCATGATTTGTGAAAATGGTGGAGGGGCTGCCAAAATGGCAAATGATATGATAGAGGATGAATTTGGATATCTAGACACTTGTGGTATTTCTTCAACCCAATTTGTGAAATAATCAGTGGTCGTTATGATGTACTTGTGTCCATCAGAAGAATGGGGAGTGATCATGCCAACAAGGTCAAAACCCCAACATGAAAAGGGCCATGGGGGTGTAATGGATTGTAGATTTTGTGTCAATGCATGGATCAGATTAGCATGATGTTGACATTGTAGGCACTTCTTTACAAACTCATAGGCATTGTGATCCATTGTCATCCAGTAATACCCAACACTAAGTAGCTACTTGGAAAGGATTATGCTACTTGTGTGGGCATCGCAAATCCCAGTGTGAACCTCTTGTAAAGCCCAAGCGGCCTCGTTCGAGTCTAGACATCGGGAGAGGATGTTATGATACCCATGATGATATAGGGTGTTGGCTAAAAGAGTGTAGCGAGAAGCTCTACGAGTGAGGTTTTGGCATTGGGTATTGGTGAGGTGAGGAGATATGATACCATTCTTTAGATAAGTGTGGATATCATGGTACCATGGGGATTGGGGACCAACCAGGATGCATACCATGTCGGAGTGAGAATTCTTGTAAGCAGGCATGTGTAGCTGCTCAACTAGAAACTCATATTGTATAGCGTCATGGGGGATTTCCAATAGTGACCCGATTGTTGCCATAGTGTTTTCTACCTTATTTTGGAGTCTTGGGACTTGTGTGAATTGTGTGCTAACAAAATATTCTTTGAGTTTATCTACAAGATCTTTGTAAGGTAACAGCTTGTCATCCTTTATCTAAAATTCATCAGGGACCTTCTTGATGATTAGTTGAGAGTCCTTGAATACTTGTAGTTCTGTGATATTCCAGTGGATAGTTATCCTGAGACCTGGAATGAGTGCCTTGTACTCTGAAATTTTATTAGTACACTAGAATCCCAATTTGAAAGACTTGGGGATGTAGTCACCTTGAGGGGTCACAAAAAGTATCCCTGCCCCTGATCCATGGGTTGTGTATGATCCATCAAAGTAAAGCTTCCAATTGGGTTGTTCTTCGACCATGCAAAGATGCTCATCTAGGAATTCCATGACTAGGGGGTATGCATCAACTAGGGGTGCTTCAACAAGCTAATCTATAATAACTTTTCCCTTGATGGCTTTTTGATTGACGTACTTGATGTCAAATTCATTGAGTAACATGACCCACTTTTCCATCCATTATGTGAGTGTGGTTCTTAAGATGAGGTACTTGAGAGGGTCAACTTTTGAAATTAGCTTTACTGTGTGGTTGAGCATATAGTGATGAAGCTTTTGAGTGGAAAAGACCATAGCTAAGCACTCTTTTTCCATGGGGGAGTAGTTCAGCTCATATCCAACCAGTGTAAAAATGATATAGTAAATAACCCTCTCCTTTCCATTATTGTCGAGCTATGCCAAGAGTGCCCCCAGTACTATTATAGTTACTGATATGTATGAAATGAGGGGCCCGCCTAGCATTGGTGGTACAAGGATAGGAGAGTTTTCTAGATATTCTTTGAGGTTCTTGAAATTGTGCTAACAGATGGGATCCCACTTGAAGGTGGTATCCTTTCTCAATAGATGTGTGAACAACTGTCACTTGTCTTCTAGTTGGGAGATGAATCTCTAGACTGATTTCAACTTGCATTATAGGGTCCTCAGCTATTTGAGGGTTCTGGGAGGAGGCATCTCTATAATGGCCTTTACCTTCTTGGGATCGATCTCTAGGCCACACGTAGACATGATGAACCCGAACAACTTTCTAGATGTAACACAAAAAATACACTTCTTTGGATTGAGTCTTAGGCCATAATGATGCAGACGATCCAGGACTTTCTCGAGGACATCAAAGTGTTCGTATCATGTCTTGGATTTTGTTAGGATTTCATTGACATAGTCTTCCATAATTTTATGGATCATATCATGGAAGATTGCGGTCATCGCTCCTTGATATGTATCTCCTATATTCTTAAGCCCAAGTGGCATCATGTTATAACATAATGTGCCCCATGGTGTGGTGAAAGTTGTCTTGTGTTGGTCTACCTTGGCTATCCTGATCTAATTGTATCCTGAGAAGCCATCCATCAGTGACAACATCTCATGACTGGTCGTGAGGTCTACAATCATGTCTATGTTGGGAAGCAGAAAATCATCTTTCAGACATGCTTTGTTGAGATCTCTAAAATTAGGTAGATTCTTATTTCAACTGAAGGTTTGGTGACAAGTACCATGTTGGAGATCCATTTTAAATAATCGATGGCTCTAATTTTCTTGGCTTGGAGAAGTTTCTCAAGCTCTTCTTTCACTAAAAATGCCACTTTTGGATGCATTTTTCTCAACTTCTACTTGACAGGCTTCGCATTTGGACCTACTGCCAAATGATGGACAATGAGATTTGGGTCGAGTCTTTGAATGTAAGTATATGACCATGCAAAATTTATGATCAACTCTCTAAGGAGTGTTATGAGGACCGACTCTTCTTCTTCAGCTAGAGATTTTGCAATATAGGTGATTCTTGGGATTTCTTCTGTGCCTAGGTTGACTGGATTGGTTTCTTCGATGACTATGGATGACTATTCAGGTTGGTAATCCTGGATGGGTGGAAGAGGCAAGTCTCCATCCTCTAGTGCCTCAGAGAGGTTTTCACTAGGGGATACGCCTTTTATTTTTACTATTTTTGAATCAGGATGTGCCCCAGAGAGGTTTTCATATGAGGATCCTTTATTTTATTTTTTATTTTTATTTTTATGGCTGGAGACTTCCTCTTCCCCAAAATATCCCTATGGGTTGAGCTGATAGAATTCTGCTGAGTCTTGCCCCCACTCTAATTCTCGATCTATGGTGCCCATGAATTTTAGGAGTGCGACCTCACTTCGGAACTCATCAATGTGTACCACGCTTGGTTGGTCCCAGTCTATGAGGTTGGGGTGAATGAGAGGGAGGTCAATGAAGTTGATGGCGAGTTGGAAAAAGACATAATTTCCTAGCAAGGTTTCATCATTAAAGATATCATCGTAGGACTATTTTTCTTCCTCTTTCAGGATGGCTTCGACTTCCACAATTTCATTTTGGATATTCAAAAGGGTCACATTGGGTGAATTAGTGCCCCCAATCATAACATCAAGCCCTCATATGTGCAGGCGAGGGGTATTAAAGCCAAGGCCTTGATTTCAAGCATTTTTGGATGCTTCCATGGGGTCTTTCATTCCAGCCTCATTGGGTCCTAGATCACCTCCTTGATAATCCCATTGCTCAGTGGCCTATTTGTGTGGTATGGAATATTTGTCTTTAAATTACCTAAGGAACTTCATATCGGGAGTTGGCGATCCTTGCACAACCATTGATTAATATAGGGCACCAAATCTTGGCCATTTAAAATCGCATTGGAGATGAAAGTAGATGAGACCAGAGTCTTGATCTTGGGGCTTTCCCGAGGGACCTTGGTTTGATGACATGGTCATCCCTAAGTGTGTGGGTCTAAGGGGAGAGCCCCTACTACAAAGGCATTAGTAATGTTGTATTCACCACAACCTTTTTTTATCTTGACGGTAGAAAGGGTGGAGGCTAAGATTGTTTCCGGATCGTAATGGGATTGGGAAGAGCTGGCGAAAAATGTGCCAATGTCAATTCCAGGTTAATGAGTGGAGTGGGGAAATGAAGTTTCAATCACATGAAAATATGCAAAAGGATGGGGGTCTATGTGGATGGTGATTTTAGTACCCTAATACGGGAATTTGATGCACTAATGGTAAGTAGAGGGCACAACCTAGATGGAATGGATCCATGGGCAGCCAAGGAGGATGTTGTAAGGGAGGTCAAGATCAACAACATGGCATATAGTATCTTGGACTACGGGGCCAATCTTGATAGGCAGAAAAATAGTACCTTCAAAGGTATGCTCTAGGTTGTTGTAAGCCTTAATCATGATTACATCATGAGAGATGTCTTCTTCTATGAGACTGACCTACTAGAAAAATTTTAATGTACAAAGGTTTAGGGCCGAACCATTATCTATCATGATCCTCTTTACGAAAAATTCATTAATCACGATGGCAATGTAGAGTGGGAGATTGTGATCTAGTTCAATGGATGGCATGTCATATGGCTGGAAGGAGAGGGTAGAAGGAGTGGATAGGTGCCCTACAAGGTTTTTGAATTGAATGGTGTTGATGTCCGTGGTGACATGAGTTTCTTGGAGGGCATTATTGAGGACTTCCTAGTGAAGGGGTGATGTGTGGAGGAGGTCAAGGATGGAGATTTGTGCTGATGTGTTCCCAAGGTGTTCCAGGAGGTTGTATTGTGTGCTGGGGATGGTTGTAGTACTAGAACTGACAATAGGTATCCAGCCTCTATAGGTAGTAACAACACACTAAATGTCAACACCTTTAACATGGATTATGTTCATAGTTGGTTCAGCCTGGGAGATGCAACCAACAAATTTATTGTAGTTGACGTAGGCTCTAGTATAGTCTTTTCCATCACCACGGTCTCCTTATTTACCGTTGCCTTCATTTGTGGCCGGGGGAGGATTCTGATTGGTTTGATTCTTTCCTATATTTTGTTGAGGGAACACATTTTGATAAATCTATAGGTTGACATTTGGTGATGCTTGGGAAGGGGCATCTACTGTGATCTCTTTCTTGTCAATGAGGTCTTGGACATAGTGCTTGAGTTTCATGCACTTCACGGTGGCGTGTCCCTTAACATGGTGGTAGTCATAATACTCATTGTCCTTGTACCAGGATGGCTTGGGTGTTGACTCATCAAAGGGATGGGTTTGTGGATACACAATTAGGTTTTCACTAGCCATGCGATATAAGATAACATCTAGGGGTTCTCCTAGGGGTGTAAATGTGAATTTTTTATTGTTCTAAACATGAGGCTTGTTTTATCCTTTGGTGATAGATATGGCATTAGTTTTATTGATGGGTGGTTGACAAAGTGGTTGTTGATAGGTGGGTGCTTGTTACTAGTATGTGGGTTCTTTCTATTGGTATGTTGGGGGAGGGGGATTGGGAGCAACTACAACAACTTGGACATGCCTAGTGTCCATGGCTTCATTTGTGACCATATTTTTATTCTTATTCTAATAGCAGGAGTTGTCATTGTTAGGTCTATCTTGGGAGCTCTCCTTGTAATGTTTGACGACACCATCATCCAAGAGACCTTATTTGATGTCCATTCATTTCCCTTTTGTGTCCTGATAAGTCTGTATGCAATTCATTCATATGAAGTGGGATAACTTTGGATGCAAATTATCAATGAATATCTTGGTAAGGTGCTTTTCTGGCAGTTGACATGGCAACCTCAAGGTGAGGTTTTTCCATCTTTATAGATAGTCGGCTAGAGTTTCATCTCCCTTTTGTTTTGTATTGCATAAGTCTAACAAGGAGATCTCACTCTCCATGTTGTGCACATATTGGGCCACACATTTCTTTGAGAGTTCTACAAACGTGGAAATGGGTCCATAAGGAATTTTGTAGAACTACTTGAGGGTGGTCCCTCCCAAGCTTTTGGGGAAAAGGCACATGAGGTAAATGTCATTGTAC
The DNA here is from genome assembly GCA_027943335.1 of Chamaecyparis obtusa. Taxonomy (NCBI): domain Eukaryota; kingdom Viridiplantae; phylum Streptophyta; class Pinopsida; order Cupressales; family Cupressaceae; genus Chamaecyparis; species Chamaecyparis obtusa. The sequence continues at coordinate 288,737 of BSBK01003055.1, read as the reverse complement.
ACCACTTCTTGGAATGCCATTTAGAACTCTTTGAGATGGCTGACTAGATCTCCCTTCCCTCGATATTTATCAAACTTGAGTGTTTCAAAAAAATTTGGGTAGGGGAGTGTTGTGATTGATCTATCGAAAGGGTATGGACAGACTTCTTCAAATTTAAACAATTTACCCCCAGTGCCAACTTGGAGTTCTTTGAGGGAATTCTTAATTTCTTCCCATTCCAAATTGATAGGTTTTGGAGTGGGTACTCCCATTGGGAATGCATCTGATTGTGCACGAGAATAGGGAGTGATATGCGGGGGATGTTGTGAGGTTGGATATGGGGAATGTCTAACAGGAAAGGTTTCTTGAAAGGGATTTTGGATGGCCTATTGGGCAACGTATTGCTGGTGTAGGGTCAAGGAATGTTGTTGTGTAGGGTATGGGGTGGCTTGATTTTGTGGGGTGAGAAGACTAGGTTTCTATGTTGGGAACTACTATTGTTGTGGGGGAAGTTAGTAAAAGGGTTGCTATTGGGATTGTCATTGGGTTTGGCCGATATAGGAAGGGTGGATTCCTACATTACTAAATGGAGGAGTGGATGCTTGAGTATGTACTATGGGAGGTTGAACAAGGGAGCTAGTGGGATGGGTAGAGCTGAGTTGTTGTGATTGTGGTGGGGGAGCTTGCGGAGCAATCAGTGGCATAGATAGATAATTGGTGAATGTGGGAAAAGATGCAATGAACGATGGTGGTGGTGGTTGTTGCACTACTTGGGGGAAGGTTTACTACTGATGAGTTGTTTGGTAAAGGTACCCTTGTGTAGGTATGCCCATGGCATGCATTTGTTCTTGGTTGAGGCTTGAAGTGACACTAATCCTTGTTGAGGGTTGTGTTGTGGAGGTTGCTATGAATGTGGGAGCCAAAATGATAGCTTGTGATACAGGTGGTGGGTTTTGGGATGCCATGGATGGCATTCTTGTTGTGAAGGAAACTTGTTGGGCCTGTGTACTAACAATGAAAGTTGGAGGGGGAACTAGTGCAGAGTGAGACTACATGATGGACTGGTTAGATGCTGGTGGAGTAGCTTGTGTTATTCCTTGTGAGAGGGATGATGATGCAAGGGCTTGGCTTATGATGGGTGTAGGTATTGTTTGAATGGTAGTTTGTGTGGGGGTTGGTGGTGCTTGTACAAATGCTTGCAGATGTGTGGACACTTGTGAGGAATCAGGCAGGGGTGGTGCACCCATAATGGAGAAAGGACTACCTTGGGTTGCATTATAGTTTGTGGGAATTGCTACATTGGGCTGCAAGAGATGTGGGATGGGTGAAGCTGTGTGAGATACTTGCATGGTTGGATCATGGATTTGTTGGATGACATAGGGGTTGATATCGGCGGAGATATGGATAAGTTTTGTGGGGTCAAAAGGGCATAGGTATGGGGGAATGGGAGTACCCTTGTGTGTGTAGTTTGCCAAGATAGCGAGATAGTTTTATGCAATGATTACACTTACCATCTATGCCTATCCTGGAAGACACATGAAAGATTCCATGGAGTTGGTTGTGGGTGTCCCAACGGGGTCTTCCCACACATTCTACACTGTTGGTGGTTGGGGATCATACATTACCATCATGCTAGTGGGATTGTTTGGGTCTGCTGAACTAGTGGCTTGGTTGGGATCCATTCCTTTTTGCTTCTTTGATTGTGTCTCAATACGCATGAAAATGCAAAGTCCTAAGATGGGGAGGATGTAGATGTACCAAAAGGGATGCTTGGGATGAGGATTTTGGATCTAGATGAGCTTGGCGATAGCCTAGATGTAGGATTGTTGGTGATGAGAGATTCTAATGATGGGCTTCTTTGGAAGATGGGTGGCAAAGGGTCATGATGAGCTACCTTTCCTGATGTGGGATCAAAATATGTGGGATTGTCATCCTTAGATAGACTTGTGATCTTTGGATGACAGGATCCTTACTAGTGTGAAACAATCTCTAGATTGAGATGATGAGGTTCACAAGAGAAAGTACTAGCTAGCCTAGACAAGGTTTAGTCAAATGGGTATGGCTGAGGTTTTGATTCTTAGGATAAGGTTCAAGAAACTCAAGGTGAGTCCTTGGATGTGATGTGGATTTAGGATAATGGTTTGGATAGGAGATGATGCTAAATAATGCTTCCTAAGAGGATGATGCAAATGTTTGTATGGAATTTTATAAGATGAGGAGATATTGAGACGACTTCATGGATTTTGAAAAGAAAGGAGATTGAGCCTACTAGTCTTCACTTTCTAGCCTGACAAATTGATGGTTAACTCAGATTTGAAAGGAAAATTGCTTAACCCTTGCATTGTATTCCACATTGTCTAATATGTCTTGGTATTTCTCTTCTTCTTTGGTTGCAGTGACAATGGGTTGGTGATCTTTGAGCTTTCTTTCGGCAACCTTCTTTTCTTAATACACACGTGGGATAGGGAGCTTAGCTTTCTTGTGCTTTAATGGTTCGGTCATAGGTCCAAAAATATTTCTACTCTCTGGATACTGGATAGATCAAGCTAGGAAGTGACTATGGTAAGTATACCTTGGCTTGGTTTTGAAAAATCTTGGTTTCGCTTTCAGGACATTTGACAAATAGTCCCAGAAGAGACACAACAATCTTGTGGGAGAACAGGTAGATGATCTCTTTGGAAAATAACTTTGTAACCTCGATTTGTGTATGTTTGAACAAATGTTTTCACTAGGTCTGATAACTTTGAGAACATGTACAAGTAATTTCTACCTAGAAGACAAGCTAGTATCACAACCTTTTCCCACAAATTGGTATCCCAAAAGAGGAATACAGATGGTGAGTAATCTTCAGGTGACTCGGGAAACCACTTGGGTTGGTCCTTGTACAAAGATTATGATACCTTTGGGAGTAGATTGGGTGGGCCTCTGATTAATGGATTTTAGTAAGATCTATGGCATCCCCCCAATTAGTTTGTATGCGTGTGACTCACTTAAGAGCCTAGTTGACCATGCCAAAATTGTAGGGATATTCACCTACCTTGGGCTACCATCAACACACCTTGCCTGAGCTTGAGGGGATAAGGAGACAATTTTCTCAACACCTTGTTTATATACCGATCGGGGAATTATCGGTTTGAGGTCATTCTCTAAAGAGGAAGCACTTCTCTCTAGATAGGTGACACCCCTTGGTGGAATTCAAGCTTTACCAATGTATTTTAATATTCTGCAAGTTACAAGTGTGGATTTGTAGGGGAGTGGGTTTGTCATTATGCCCTAGGTGTACATCTTTGTGTGTGCACTAGTATGTGACTTAGAACAGTCACCATAACTCATGGTTGGAGATTCATCAAGGCTCCAAAATCTGGATTCTAAGTCCTTTTACATGTCCTCACATGCTCCCACAATTGGTTTAGGCATTGGCTTGGGAGAAAGAGCACCCATAGTGCAATTGGAGTCCTAATTGGGCCTAATAGCCCAGTCTAGTTCAGGTGTTTTAGTATCAATCATTGGACTTCACATCTTGGTGTTTGGATATGTTTTGTAAAGCCCAAAAGGGTGTTAGAATCTCCAACCTAGTTCATCTCTCATATGGAAGTATTTTAACTTGTGATCGAAATTCCTTCTAGGAAAGGCTACAAGCCTAGTCCTTGGTTTGTGAAGCAACTAGTATGTATAGGTTGCTTGTAAGTGAAAGAACCATTGGAAATAAACAAATAAGACCTAAATAGGCTAGAATAGTTATTGTAGGCTATCCCTAGTCTTGTGAGTCATTTCATGGGGTTTGGTTGTTTATTGGGTTAAGGAAACTCCTTAGTAAACCTTGGTTATTGGTGTCTAGAACTTTGTGAAACCTAGTGATTAGGTTCCCCTTGGATCTTGGGGTTGTGATAACCTCATTTATTGTTAATTCTACACTTGGGATAAGTGTAGGGCACTTGACCATTCATAGTTTGGTGTACTTGGTACCCAACTCTTGCCAATTCCTCACTATTTAGAGGCTTCTGACTGCCCCCTTTGCATCAAGTGGTATCAGAGCTATGTCTTCTCCTAAGGACAAAGAGATCCCTACAAGGGTCACAAATAGTGAATTAGAAAATATGGTGAGAGAACAAAGGGCTGCAAACACAGCCTTAACTAAGAGGCTTCAAGAACTTGAAAAGAAGCTAGACAAGGATAAGGAAGATGGTCTGAAAATGAAGAGGGGAGTGAAGAGGAGGAAGATGATCCTAATTAGAACATCCCTATAGACCAAAGGCCTTTCATTGATGCCTTAAAGTCCATGGGGAGAAGAACCATGGAGGAAAAGATAGACTTGTCGGTCTTCAATGGCAAGATGAATGCAAATTTAGCCTTGGATTGGGTAGAGGATTTGACAACATTCGTTGAATGTGAGGAAATCCTTGAAAAGAAAAGGGTAAAGATGGAAAGATCCAAGTTGAAGGGATCAGCCCTAACTTGGTGGAACTTCATCCAAACATAGAGGGTAAAGAATGGAAAGAGCATGATCAATTCATGGAATAGGATGATAGCCTTGATTAAAGAGACATATGTGCCTGAAGATTATGGGGTGCAACTCCATAGGAGGAAACAAAGTTTGAAACAAAAAGACATGGATGTAGGCTCATACACTGAGGAGTTTCTAAAATTATGCACGAAGACAAATGTGACAGAAGATGAGGAAGAAAAACTAGCAAGATACATGAATGGGTTAAAGGTATCCATTCAAGAGGAACTAAGCCTACACTGCCCTACCATAGTCAATAAGTGTTATCAAATGGAACTCAAGGTAGAAGAGAAATGGAAAAGAAAATAGGAGTTTGGAAAAGGAAATAGTAATGACAATGGGAAGAACTTTAGAGGTAAAGGAAACTCTTAGAACACGGGACATAATAGTGGCAACAACAGTAGGACCTCTGACCAAGGAGATAAAGAAAATAGTGACTCAAATTCAAGAGGAAACTATAGAGGAAGGAGGCCCTTCAATAGAGGAAGAACAAAATCTAGAAGAGGTAATGGACCATTGAAATGTTATTATTGCAATCAGATGGGACATCATGCAGGAAGGTGCCCTGAGAAGAGGAATAACAATCAAGGTGAGAGGAGAGAAAAACTTATCCAAGAAGACAAGAAAGAAGACAATGCTAACACTAGAGACTTGGAACTAGAGGAAGTAATATGTTTGATGATGAGGCAGGTCTTCCTTCAAGTGCCACAAAACCAAGAGCCTCCACAAAGGAAGAACCTCTTCAGGACAAAGATCAAATGTCATGGAAAGGTATGTAATCTACTTATAGATTCTAGTTCAAATGAAAAACTTTTATCTTGTGAAATGCTTAAAAAGTTAAACCTCCCTAAGAAGCCACACCCTTGCCCCTATCATGTCTCTTGGCTAACAAAAGGCCAAAAAACTCTAGTAACAAAACAAGCATGGATAGAGTTCTCAATTGCAGACTTTAAGGACAAAGTTCTTTATGATGTGGTTGAAATGGATGCCTCACACATCCTTCTAGGGAGGCCTTGGAAATTTGATTTAGATGCCATACACCATTATAGGAAGAACACCTACTCCATCACCAAGGATGGAAAAACTTTTACCATGAAGCCCCTACCTGATAGCAAGTCTGAAAAAGAACCTACTGTCATCATCATGGGAGAGAAAGAAATGTTAAAAACCTTAAAGGAACCTAATACTAAAGCTTTTGTCCTAATCTCCAAACCCAAAGACAACATGAAATTTGATAAAAAAAAGATCCTATACCAAGAGAAGCTATGAAACTGCTGGAAAAGTATAGGGATGTCACTGCTAGTGACCTACCCACAAGCCTCCCTCCCTTAAGAGATATTAGTCACCAAATTGACTTGATACCTAGTTCCTCTCTACCTAACAAGGCCCTATATAAAATGACAACATTGTAGCATGTAGAGATTGCAAAGCAAGTTGGAGAACTGTTGGAAAGAGGACTCATTCAAAAGAGTCTCAGTCCATGTGTAGTACCATCAGTTCTAGCCCCTAAAAAGGATGGCAAATGGAGGTTATGTACTAATAGCAAGGCCATCAATAAGATCACCATAAGGTATAGATTCCCCATGCCAAGGATTGAGGATCTATTGGATCAACTAGGAGGTGCTTGCTACTTCACCAAGATAGACTTAAAGTCTGGTTATCATCAAATCAAAATCAAATCAGGAGATGAATGGAAAACAACATTCAAGACTATTGAAGGTTTCTTTGAATGGTTAGTAATTCCCTTTGGCTTAAGCAATGCCCCTAGCACTTTTATGAGGCTTATGAATGATATATTCATTGATTTTATTGGAAAATTTGTTTTTGTTTACCTTGATTACATACTAATATTCAGTCATAGCAAGGAAGACCATGTTGATCATGTGGAACATGTATTAAGAAGACTTCATCAACACAAGTTGGTAATCAGCTTAGAGAAGTGCATGTTTATGAGGAAGGAACTTGTGTTCCTAGGATTTGTGATCTCACAAGGTACCCTCAAGATGGACCCTAAGAAGGTAGAATAAATCATCAACTAGCCTCCACCAAAGAATCAAGGTGATGTAAGAAGCTTCCATGGACTTGTAACTTTCTATAGAAATTTCATTAAAATTTTTAGTCATGTGTGTGCACCGATGCTTGAAACCATTAAAGGAGGAAAGAAAACTAAGTTTACATGGAAAAAGGAAGCAAATGATGCATTCCAATACTTGAAGAATAGGGTTTCCCAATATCCTATCTTGGTCCTCCCTGATTTCAACAATGTCTCCACTATGGAGACAGATGCAAGCAACTTGGCTATAGGAGCAGTCCTAAGTCAAGAAGGTAAAGTAGTTGCCTCTTTCTCAGAGACACTAAATGAGGCCAAAAGTAAATAATCTACATATGACCTAGAGCTTTATACCATGGTCCAAGCCCTCAAGAAATGGAGGCACTATTTGATCCCAAAGGAATTTGTGGTATAAACTGGTAACCATGCATTGAGCTTCCTTAATTCACAAGAAAAAATCTTAGTCAAACATCTAAAATGGGTAGAATAGTTGCATGCCTACACCTTCAAAATTAAGCATAAGAAGGGTGTAACAAACAAAGTTGCTAATGCCCTTTGTAGGAGGGTTAATTTTATTGAAGAAATAAAACTACAAAGTGTGGGAGTTGAGTCTCTCAAACACCTATACCCTGATGACCTTGAATTTGTAGAGATATATCAAATTTGCACAAAGATGGTTGGAAGATGCCATACTGACTTTTCTGAATATCTGATTCAAAATGGACTCCTATTCAAAGGAGCTCAACTATGTATACCAAAATGTTCAATGAGGACAAACATAATCAGGTAAAAGCACTGTGGTGGCCTAGGAGGTCACTTTGGCATTGATAAAACAATAAACATGGTGAGAAGTTATTTTTGGCCTAAAATGAACATTGATGTTAAGAAGTTCATAGAAACTTGCACAATATGTCAACAAGATAAAGGTGTGTCGACCAATCAAGAACTATATCAACCCTTACAAATCCCTTCTAGACCATGGGAGTCCATCTCAATGGATTTTGTAATGGGGTTGCCTAAAACAAAGCAAGGCTTTGACAGTGTTTTTGTAATAGTGGATAGGTTTAGCAAAATGGTCCATTTTGTACCATGTAAAAGCATAAATGATGCTTCCCACATTGCACATCTTTTCTTCAAAGAGGTAGTTAGGATCCATGGTCTGCCTCAGTCAATTGTATCTAATAGGAATGTAAAGTTCCAAGGCCATTTTTGGAGGACACTCTTCAAGAAATTGGGAACACATCTCACCTATAGCTCTGCCTATCACCCACAAACTGATGGGCTGACTGAGGTAGTAAATATATCCTTAGGAAATATCCTAAGATGCCTAACCAAACAATATGCTCAGAGTTGGGATACACTCCTACCCTAGGTAGAGTTTGCATTTAATGATTCCATGAATAGGTCAACTGACAAAACTCCATTCCAATCAGTATATGGTCTTCATCCCAAAGGACCACTAGACCTAATAGAACTACCATTTGACTTCAAAGTCAGTGCTCAAGGCCAAGAACTAGAAGAACTCATCAAAAAGGTGCAGCATGAGGTCAAAGAAGCATTGCAAAGATCTAGTTTGAAGTACAAGGAACATGCTGACAAGAGAAGAAGGGAGATCCACTTCAAAGTAGGAGACAAGGTTTGGGCATTTATGAGGAAAGAGAGACTACCTAAGGGTAGATACTCTAAACTTCATATGAAGAAATTGGGACCCTATAGTATACTCAATAAAATGGGTGAGAATTCTTATGAGATTTCTCTTCCCCCAACCTTGAAAATCTCTCCAATATTTAATGTTGTAGACCTCACCCCCTACAAAGCTACAACAGGTTCAATGAATGAAAAAGGTGAGGAAACAAAAATCAATGATGAAGACTGTCACAAATCTTCCTCAAAGAAAACCAATAGAGTTGGAAGAAATATTGGACACCAAGTTGCTGAAGCAGACCAGAACCAAGAAGTATATGTAGTATTTAGTCAAATGGAAAGGCTTTCGCAACATAGATGCAACTTGGCTAACCAAAGACCAAATCAAACAACATGGGACTTCGGTGGAATAGTTAACCTAAAGTAGGAACTTGAGTTTTAAAACTTAAGGGGAGTATGGTGCAGGAGCACCCACTATAAACTTAGAAAATAATGCTCATCAAAGTCCTAAGGACATCCAGTTAGGTTAGATCTTCCATCTAGGAATATAGACCAAGTTGTAAGACGTAGTTCCAAGATTGGCATAGTTATAAGCCCTTGGTCAACTATGGTCAAAGGTTCTCAAAAGGCCTAGAAGCTTAGGATTTTTTTTTAATTCTTTAGATCCATGTTGGATCAATAGATTAGGCCTAGACCAAGTTTGGTCTCCTAGTATGCAAAAATTGCAAAAATGTTGTAAAAGTTGCTTAGCAACTTTGACAACTTAGCAAATTTTACAACTTTTGCCAAAATTTGTAACCAAAGCCCCCAATAGTAAAATGGTTTTAAATTCAGTTGTAACCAATGGGGGACACCTTCATAATCCATTTCAGGCAGGTGGAAGGTAAGATATGTAATTTTGGCAATTCAAATCAATAAAATTTCAACATTTCTCTACAAATTTTGAGGAGAATTGAAGTGTACAGATGGGTATGGATAGGAGGGTATGAAATTTTGAAACCAAGAGTTGGATCCCTGAATCTAATTTCATTTGCAACTGGTCTCATGTTCTAATCTTTCCTAGTTTGTAAGATATCTCATTTTTAGTGAGACTGCCTGGATTGAAGGTTTAAAACCAGGGTTTCCAATAGGGCTTGGTTGTTTGGATCAATTCCACCATGGGAAATTGATGCCCCTTGGTGGAATTCAACCTTTACCAATTTTTTTTCATATTCTATAGGTTAGAAGTGTGGATTTGCAGGGGAGTGGGTTTGTCTTTATGCCCTAGGTGTACATCTCTATGTGTGCACTAGTCTATGACTTATAATAGTCACCATAACTCATGGTTGGGGATTCATCAAGGCTCAAAAATCTGGATTATAAGTCCTTTTACATGTCCTCACATGCTCCCACAATTGGTTGAGGCATTGTCTTGGGAGAAAGAGCACCCATAGTGCAATTAGAGTCCTAATTAGGCTTAATAGCCTGGTCTAGTTCAGGTGTTTCAGTATCATTCATTGGAATTCACATCTTGGTGTTTGGATATGTTTTGTAGAGCCAAAAAGGGTGTTATAATCTCCAACCTAGTTCATCTCTAATATTGAAGTATTTTTACTTGTGATCAAAATTCCTTCTAGGAAAGGCTGCAAGCCTAGTCCTTGGTTTGTGAAGCAACTAGTATGTATGGGTTGGTTGTAAGTGAAAGAACCATTGGCACTAAAAAAATAAGACCTAAATAGGCTATAATAGTGATTGTAGGCTACCCTTTGTCTTTTGAGTCATTTAATGGGGTTTGGTTGTTTATTGGGTTAAGGAAACTCCTTAGTAGACCTTGGTTATTAGTGTCTAGAACTTTGTGAAACCTAGTGATTAGGTTACCCTTGGATCTTGGGGTTGTGATACCTCATTTCTTGTTCATTCTACACTTGGGATAAGTGTAGGGCACTTGACCATTCATAGTTTGGTGTACTTGGTACCCAACTCTTTCCAATTCCTCACCATTTAGAGGCTTCCGACTACCCACTTTGCATCAATAGGCCTTGCTAGAAGCAAGACCAATTGAACTTGATCTTTCTCTTCACCCAAGTTCCACAAAGGAGAGGGGAGAGGATATGGATACAAGTTAATTGTTCTTGCATTGCTTACTTTAACAATTTTTTTGCAAAAAATTTAAAGAGCTCTTAAGGAAGTGTTGAAAAACACTCCTTGAAACTCACCGAGAAGTGTTCATTCCAAATTGAACCTAGTTTAGACTAAGTGTTTTCTATCCTAGAACATAAAATAATCATTTTATTAACATGAAAGGTTCTTTGAGAAATAAATGACAATGCTTGAAAATAAAGTTTGATTTCTTTGCAAAAACAAACAAGTGTTACTCCCCTTTAGCAATCAAGACTTTGTTTCATTCTTTTTAAGCACCTATTTGAAGTGTTTGATTGCAATTGATTTATTGTCCTTTAAGTATTTGAGATTGGATTTCAATATGTTTTAAGCACCAAAAGAAATGTATCCCATAGTTCATTTTTAGGCTTTGTTCATTTTAAATCCAAATTGAAAAGTGAGGTGTTGTATAGGCATGCAATGTTCTTTTTAGTACACCAAAACAAAGTGGATTAATTCTATTTTAAAAATTTTAACCTGCATTCCCCAAATACCTGCAATCCCGCAAATAGAAAATGGTGTTCCCGTAGACCATACCAGTAATCCCGCTGGACTGTCAAAAATAAACAAAAACTGATAGAAAACAATAAATGTTGAATTAACAGTGATACCTACGGATGCAGTCCCGCCTGGTCAAACAATGTTCCTGCAAAGTCAATGGGAAATCCCATGTTGCAGGAATGATGGCACAAATTTTGAGATTTCAGTTAATGCCTTATGGCTTACAAAAGTAAACAGGTAATCCTGCCTAGTCAAACAACGTTCCCGCATCGCGGGAATGAAATCCCTCAAAAGGGGTATAGAGAATTGACTAGTGAAGTTCGGGACAGAGACAAAGAAAAAGATAGAAGATAGAAGTTTCTTTGTGGGAATGTGTTCCCACAGACTGTACCTACGTTCCCGCAAAACTGTGGGTTTTTTTTAATTTTCATTGTGCAAAATCCAAAGGCGGGAATGATGGCGCAAATGTGTCTTCTTCGGCCTCAAAATTGAAAAACACCCAAAAACACCTTGCAAAGCACTTAAACAACAAGAAACGTTAGTTTTTGGTTAGTTTTGCAATATAAAATAGATGAGAAAGATGAAGAAATGACCCTAGAAGTGGGTCCCGTCGGGCGTGCCAAAATGTATAGAATAAAACTATGGTGTTAGGAATATAAAGAAAGCTAAACATTCAACATACTAATCTATTTCAACATATATGATTAGACCTACAAATGAGAACAAAAACCAAATAAGGGAATGCAAACCTCAACACAAAGTAGCTCCCAAAGTAGAGGCTTCATCCAAGATGGAAAGATTTGTGCTCATAAAATTTTCTCAAGCTTCAAATGTGGATGGAAAATTTGGCATTATGAGGTTATGGTTGATGTTTTTGGTCTTCAAAATGGCATGGTAATTTTTCTCAAATGGTGGATTAAAATGAAAGAAAAGAAGGCTCAGTTTATAGGCAAGAGGAGGGATGAATGGACGGTCAAGATGCAAACCTGAGGAAGGGCCAAAATGCATTTGAGGAGGAACACATGGATTGTGCTTTCTCAAATGCATCCCATTGTGACAAGTTTCACAATGGGAGAGGTTGGAGGAAGTGGGGGAATGTGACCATTTTGGGAGATGTGAGAGGGGAAAAAGGTGTAAGAGAAGGATGGAGTGTGTAAGAGGAATGTAAGAGCATTTAAAGTTGACATGAGGTGAGGGAATTGGGGGATGTGAGGATGTGACATGAGGGTTGACTTGGTTTGGCTTAGGATTTCTTAATCCATGGATTATGATTGTGCAAAATCTTAGGATGTGATTAGGCTTGGATTAGGAGGCAAGTGGGAGGTTTAGGAGGATGTGATGGGAGGAGAGAGAATGAGTGGAGGGTTGGATTAGCTAATCATGGGTCATTAGCTAATTAAGAAGGATTAGTATGGGTGAATGGGTTGGGTTGAGTATGAACCACATGTTAGGAGTTTTGGAATGGGTTTAGTTGAGGGTTAAGGATTAGAATTAAATATTTATTTAATTCTCAAATAAGAGGAAAAAGAGGGTTTCATGAATTAATTTAATTAGATAAGTGTATCCATTTAAATTAAAATAATAAATATGGATTAATTAATTATTAGACTATAGGTTTGTCATTTAAATAATTAATTGGGCTATAGTTAATTAATTAACTAGGGGATGACATAAATTGACCAAATAATAATATTTAATTACTATGATGTCCTAGGAGAGAACTAAATCAGATTATTGAATTACGTAATCAAATTTAGGTGTCTACACTTGTTGACCCCATAAGTGAATGCTGGTCAAGAGTTAACTGTTAGTGATAAATCCTCTAACTAGGTCACACCTCAGAGTGTGCATTGTAACCTTTAACAGGGTTGGATCCTAACTCAGCTCACTTCATAAGAGTGAAATATTTTTGGGTTACCGATCCCAGGTGGTTTTTCCCTTAGCATGATTTCCACGTTAAAATTTGTGTTATGTGTATTTGATGTGATTGAATTGTTATTTTACTTTACACATTTTATATTTGGTTTAATCGGTAAACACAGTATTGAATTGACTGGTATTCGATAGATGAATAGAAAGTTATTGTTTATAGCTTACCGAGTTGATTATTTATTGAAAAAGTTTGAATATATACATCTGGGAGTTTGGGACTGTAGGATAACTAAAATTGACTGATTCACCCCTCCTCTCACTTATCTAACAATTGGTATCAAAGCATATTGGTTTCTTGGAAAGAAATTTTAAAGGACTTAAGATAAAGATCACAAGACATATAAGAGAGAGGTGCCAAAGCTAAACAAAGACAACTTCTCAACATGGAAAATAAGAATGAGGTTGCACATATCTGGAATTGGAGAATTTTCAGTATTTCACCTAGACAATGCTTACATTCAACCACCGACAGGACCTTTGACTGTTGATCAACTGAGAGATAGACATGAGCATAACATGACAATGATCAAGATTGTTGCTGCCTTAATAGATGCAAAATTTGAAGATATCAAGACATGTAATTCTGCAAAAGAAATGTGGGATAAACTTACACTAGTCTATGAAGGAGATGTGAATGTGATGATCTATAAAGAGAAAAAAGCCTTAAAGGAAAGTTTGATGATATGAAGATGAAAGAAGGAGAAAAAATTTCTCAGTAAAATAATTGAATCAAGGAGTTTGTCAATGCTATCTGAGGAGCAGGAGGTATTATTGATGAAGACACTATTATGAGTAAAATTATAAGAACCTTGCCAGCAATCTATGCTATTAGAATCTCTACAATTCATGAAATGAGATCTGCACCGAGTAATATTCTTACACTTGATAGCCTAATCGATAAATTGACTACTTTTGAGATGAATAACTATGATAACAATATTGTACCAGGTGTTGAGTTTGCATTTATGTCATCTTTGAAAATTGGAAAATCAAGCAATAAACACATGATAAGAAATAAGAATGACAATGATACTGAAGAATATGAACTTGATGAAATTGAAGCACTTATGAGTAGAAGGCTACAAAAAGGTAAAGGAATGTATAAAGGGAAATTATCTTTGGCATGTTTTAACTCCAAAGAAATTGGTCATATTGTAGCTAGATGTCCTAACTGAAAAGATGATGACAAAGACAATGACTGATTTGGTGAAAGAAAGTATGACATAAGAGATAATCAAGATCGCAAAGGCAATTGACACTATGAAAGAGGAAACAATTGAGACTACAAAGACAAAGGAAAGAAGGCATGTTACCTTGTTGATGATGATGATGACACTGATGAAGACATTGAGGTGGTATCCATATCTTTGAAAGAAGATTCAGAAGAATAAGAAAGGTATGTAGAAAGAACACTTATTTCTAAAGTTAGAAATAATCATACATGGATTATTCATAGTTGATGTACACATCATATGACTGGTGATGATGACAAATTTGAATACCTTGAACACTATAATGGAGGATCTATTAAAATGGGAAATGATACACCTCGTCTAGTAAAAGGAAAATGATCTATCATGTTGAACAATAAGATTAAATGTGAAAATGCATATGGGGTGAAGGGACTTAACTATAACTTGTTAAGTGTAGCACAATTTAATAACTTAGGTCACCGAGTTGCATTTGAAAGTAGGAAGGTGAAGATCTATGATGAAACATGAAAGTTGGTCGGTACTGGTGAATAATCTAAAGGTAATCTATTCTATCTTGACAATGCTGAAACTTCTTATCTAATGACTAGAACTAAAGATGTGTGGTTATGGCATAAAAGGTTGTGTCATGTGAATTTTGACAACATGGTTAAGATCAGTAAGAAAAGAAAATTTAGAGGTTTACCGAGCTTATCTAAACCTGACCATGTCATGTGTAAACAATTTCAAATGGGAAAAATGTCAAAATTTAGTTTCAAGAGCAAGACCTATTCATCTAAATCTATTTTGGAGTTGGTTCATACCAACTTATGTGGTCCTATGAGAACTCAGAGTTATTATGGTGACATATTGAAAGAGAAATCTGAAGCTTTTTAAATGATATAAAGCTAAAGTGGAAAGGGAAAGTGGAAAATAGTTAAAATGCTTAAGATCTGATAGAGGAGGTGAGTTTATTTTTGATGAATTCACTAAATTTTGTAATGAGCATGGAATTAAAAGACAAGTTTCTACACCAAGAACACCACAATAGAATCTAATTTCTGAAAGGAGGAATAGATCCATAGTTGATTGTGCTAGAACACTAATGATTGAGAAAGATGTTGTACAAATGTACTGGAGAGAATTTGTTAGCATTGTCGTATACACATTGAACTAAGTACAATTGAAGAAAGATTAAAACAAGATACCTTATGAGTTATGGTTTGGGTACACACCTAATGTAAGTTATTTCAAAAAATTTTGGAAGTAGACGTTACATTTTGAAAGATGATAGAAATGGGAAATTTGATTCTAAAGGTGATGAATGAATATTATTAGGATATTCTACTAAGATAAAATCTTACAAATGTTTGAATAAGGTTTCTAACAAAATGATTGAAAGTAATAATTTGAGAGTTGATGAGTTTTCTAAGAAAAATGATGAAGAAAGCACAAAGGAACCATAAGAATAAGGTAGATATACATTCATTGAGATACCTAACCTTCTACTTGAGCGATAGGTAGAAGATACTGAGAAATAGGATAAAGACATCGAGCATTAGTCTATAGAGACCAAGAATCAAGAAATTGCTACCGAGGAAGAAAGTGATCCTACACCGACTGATGAACAAAGAAGAGAACAAGTGTTAGCAAAATTTGTGAGAAGACACCATCCACAAGATCAAATTATTGGAGACAAGCAATCTGGCATGAAGTAAGTTGAGACAGAGGACATGTTTAGTTTGTGAATTTGAACCTAAAAATGTTAGAGATGCACTTGAGAATGAGGAATGGATTAAAGCCTTGAATGAAGAAAATGAGAAGATAGAGAAAAAAAAACATGGACATTAGTACTAAGACTATTGATAAAAATGTTATTGGAACCAAATGGATATTCAGAAACAAGTTGAATGACAATGGTGAAGTCACTAGGAAAAAAGAAAGACTTGTTTGTAAAGGGTATGCAAAAGAATAAGGTATAGATTATAGTGAGACTTTTGCACCATTTTCTAAATTTGAAGGATTTAGAATAATACTTGCATACGCTGCACACAAAGGATTTAAAGTATATAAAATGGATGTTAAATCTGCATTTTTGAATGGGATACTTGAGGAAGAGGTTTATATTGAACAACCTAAAGGTTTTGTTGATCCAAATAAGAAGAACATGGTATGTAAGTTGCACAAAGCACTGTATGGATTGAAACAAGCACCAAGAGCATGGTATGAAAGAATGCATTCATATCTTATTAGTATTAGTTTTGTAAGAACAAGTGACAATAGAAATTTGTATTTGAAAGGAGAAACTGATGACAAGATTCTTATTGCTGAAATTTTTGTTATTGATATTATATTTGGAGGACATGATAATCTTTGCAAATCTTTTGCTGCTAAAATGAGAAAGGAATGTGAAATGTCAATGTTTGGAGAGATTAAATTATTTTTGGGTTTGCAAATTCTACAACAAAATGAAGGGATATTCATAACACAATCAAAGTATATCAAAGAAGTGTTGAAGACTTTTGGAATGGAAGATTCAAAACCAGTAGGTACATCAATGGTTACATGATGCAAATTGACAAAGGATGATCAGTCAACTGAGGTAAATCAGACATTATATAGATCAATGATTGGTAAACTAATGTATGTTGTGCATAGTAGACCTGATATTGCACATGTTGTTGGGATTGTAGCAAGATTTTTTGCTAATCCTAAGGAATCACATATGACTATTGTTAAGAGGATTCTGAGATACTTGAAGAACAAAGAGAATTATGGTTTATGGTACAAGAAATAAGATAATTTTGAACTAAAATTTTACACCAACATGGATTGGGTTGGAAATATTGATGACCAGAAGAGCACAACTGGTGGAGCATTCTTTTTGGGATAAAGGTTAGTTACTTGGATAAGTAAGAAACATACATGTATTTCTCAGTCTACTACTGAAGTAGAATATGTTGCTGCTACTGCTAATTGTTTAAATATTGCATGGATAAAACAACTTTTGAAAGGGATGAATGAAGAGATCAGTGATCCAATGATTATATTGTGTGACAAAAAAAGTGCTATAAACATTTCCAAGAATCCAGTGATGCATGCTAAGACAAAGCATATATCTATTAAGTATAACTATTTGAGGGAACAAGTACAAGAAAATAAAGTGAAATTGGAGTTTGTGAAATCTAAAAAACAACTTGTAGACATATATACTAAACCCTTACTAGAGGATACATTTGAGTACTTGAGGACTAGACTAGGGGTCCATCCCTTCTCTTTTGGTCACTAACGTGATCAGGAGGTTGCATCAACCTATACTTTATCAAAAAATCAATGATGTTGACACTTTAGGTTTCCTAAGGTTGGGAAAGTTGGAACAAAGTAAATTGTATATTTGTACATACATGTACATGATCTTGTTAGGAATAAGGTGTCTCAACCTTGGATAATTCCTATTCTTATTATTTGTTTTGTAAATATATTTTTTGCAAATAATGAAATTAAGTGCGAGTGTACATGTCTAGTTGGCATGTTGATGTGTCAACATCTTGTGCATAAAGAGATCATGACTGAAAGGGTCATGACAGATTCCTATGACGCGTAAGAACTATTTAAGGAATGTGCTATGATAGGTGTAAAAGCATCTTATGACTTGGGCCTATTTGGGCGCCCAAGAAGAAGTGGTTGGTGTGTAAGAGAATATGAAAAAAATAGGTTGGTATGACAGATTCTCTTACACTTCTCTTGTGACTATTATTTTTGGTGGATTCTATGACAAGCTATCATAGTCTATTCTAGGGATGGACACCTATTCTTGGGATTGCATGTAACAACTGTGTACATGTAGTTTTGTGCATGGGTCTTGGTGGTTGGACACCAAACTCCTTTTTTGGGTATTTGTTGGGTCCTGTGGAGTCTATATATATGATGTTTCTTCTATGGGAGATATATAAAATTTACTAGTCTCTCATCTCCTGAAAGAACTTGCATTGCAAATGTGTTGTAGTCTTTGTGTTGAAGATAATACATTGTGCAGGTTTTGGAGGGGTGGGGTTGTTTTACCAAAAGGTTTTTCCCCACTGGCATATATTTGTGTTTATGTGTTTCAATCTTCTCTATCTATTTTCTATATGTATGGTGTATGGCTGCAATATCTTTGTTAAAGTAGTTAATGAATCTAAAATTGTAACTATTTAAAAAGAATTTGCACAATACTTTCCTTAAGAGGTTAGTGTAGGAAGTTGTTTCTGCACCTGATTTTCCTTACAAGTGGTATCAGAGCCTGATCAACTTTTGATCCTAGTTGTTGGGTAGGGTTTTTTGAGCTAATCTCAAGTTGAGTGGGAGTTTTGTGTAGAGAATTTTGAATCTTATTTGCAGATTGAGATGGCAAGTTCCTCATACAGTAGAATGGAGGTGGAGAAATTTAATGGCACTAATTTTGAGTTGTGGAAACTCAAGATGGAAGACATGCTTGAAGACCGCAATCGATGGGAGGCTACTTCACTTGATGTGAAACCTGCAATGATATCACAAGCGGATTGGGAGATGAAGGATCGAAAGGCTAAGGGTCTCATCAAACTCTGTCTAGCAGATGTCATTCTTCTGAATGTTCTTGATGAGACTACTGAAAATTCTTTGTGGCAATGACTTGGGTCTATGTATCAGGCCAAATCTCTAGTGAATAATTTGTTCCTGAGAAAGAAGTTGTACTCTTTAAGAATGGAGGAAGGTGGATCCATAACTGATCATCTCAACACATTCAATTTATTGATTGCACAGTTGGCATCATCTGGTGCCAAGATTGAGGAGAAGGATCGTTGTATGACCTTGCTTTGTTCCTTGCCAAATTCGTGGGACCATATTGTGATGGCTCTCAAAAGTACTATAGTCACATTCTGTATGGATGATGTGGTGTCTTCATTGCTATCTAAGGAGATGCGAAGAAAGACTTTGGATTCATCTAAGGAAGCCCTTGCTGTTCACAGGAGATCCAATGACAGAGGAAAGAAAAATGACAACAAGTCAAAGAAGGGTAGATCCAAATCCTGTGGGAGTTCTAAGACTCCTAGAAAGTCCAAGGTGAAATGTTGGAACTGTGATAAAGCTGGGCACTTTCGGAGGGACTGTAAAGAACCGAAGAAGAAGAAGGAAGGCTTAGATTCAGGTTTCAAAAAATCCCAAGAAGATGGAGATGCTTTTATTACAGCTTTGGTAGCCCATGCATTTGATGATGTGTAGTTAGTTGACTCGGGTGCTTCTTTTCACATGACCTCTCATCGGAACTGGTTCTCAAAATATGAAGAGTTCGATGGTGGAAAGATGTACTTGGGTGATGATTCTCACCTAAAGATAGTTGGATGCAAAAGGGTCACTATCAAATTTTCTGATGGACGAGTAAAGGGAATCAACAAAGTTATGCACATTCTAGGTTTGGCATGAAACCTATTATCTGTAAGTATGCTGAATGATGTAGGTGTGCAAGTTGTCTTTTCAAAAGATGGATGCAAGATGATGAGAGGTTCTATGGTGCTCGCTAGAGGTACTAGGATAGGTACTTTGTTTTAGCTTGAAGCATGCATTGCTCAGTGCAATAGTTCTTTTGTTTCAAAGAAGAGAGTGGCTATCACTTCATTGCCACCATCTGAACAAGTTGTAAAGAAGACTATGGAAATGGGTTTCGATGGCAGTGCAATAAGTGTACCTAAGGGTGCAAACACTTTGGAAGGAAAGCTTCCTACAGAAAAGACAATGTTGTGGCATATGAGATTTGGCCACATTGGTGAGAAGGGTCTTAGGACCCTAAAGAATAAAAACCTCATTGAGGGGTTAAATGATTGCAATCTCGAGTTTGACTTTTGCGAACACTGTGTCTATGGTAAACAAAATCCTGTTTAATTTTACTCTAGTTCTCACAAATCTTCTGATGTTTTGGATCTTATTCATTTTGATGTATTTGGTCCTATAAAAGTTCCTTCAATCTCCAAGTCTGTATTTTTTGTATCTTTCATAGATGATTAAAGTAGAAGGACTTGATTTTATTTCCTTAAAAGTAAGACACAAGTCTTTAGTTGGTTCAAGGAATTTAAAGCCCTTGTAGAGAATCAGACTAGTAAGAAGATTAAGTGTGTGAGAACTGATAATGGTGGTGAGTTTTGCTTAGCAGAGTTTGGACAATTCTATAAAGAATGAGGTATCAAGAGGCATAAGAAAAATCCTTATACCCCACAACAAAATGGAGTTGTAGAGAGAATGAATAGGACACGGATGGAGAAGGCTAGGAGTATGCTTAGTGGAGCTAGTTTAGAACAAAGGTTTTGGGCCGAAGCTATGGCCATTGTTTTCTATTTGGTTAATAGATCTCCTACATCAGCTCTTGTTGGTAAGACACCCATGGAGGTGTGGTCTGGTAAGAAGCCTTCAATTAGACATCTTCATGTTTTTGGTTGTGAAGCTTATGCACATGTTCCAAAGGAGAAAAGATTTAAGTTGGAAAATAAAGCTGTCAAATGTATTTTCATCAGATGCAGTGTTGGTGTGAAAGGATACAAGCTTTGGGATCCTATGACTAGTAAGGTGTTGTATAGTAGAAATGTTATTTTCAGAGAGCTAACATCTTCTCCTATTGTGCTGCAACTAGATGAAAAAGAAAAGGAAAAAGATGTTGTTCAATTGCCTCCTACCCCTAAGAAGAGTGAATAGAGAGACCATGTTGGGTCTAATGATGAGGAGAGCTCTAACAGCTCTGATAGTTCGGAAGAAGAGGAAGAACAACCTCAACCTCAGCCCTTGAGGAGATCCATGAGAGAAAGAAAGCAACCAGAAAGGTTTGGTTATTCTATGTTAGATTCCAGTTGTGCTTTTGCTTTGATTACTAACACTGATGAGCCTAGATCTGTGAAAGAGGCTTTGGGCATGGAAGATGTAGGTTCCTAGATTGAGGCTATGGATGATGAGATGGCTTCATTGGAGAAAAACAAAACTTGGGACCTTGTACCTTTGCCTAAAGGGAGAAAATCTATTGGTTGTAAATGGGTGTTCAAGAAGAAATTCTGTGTAGATGGCAGTGTTGAAAGGTACAAAGCTAGATTGGTTGCAAAGGGGTATTCACAGGTAGAGGGAATAGATTATCGTGAAATATTCTCTCATGTTGCAAAGTTGACATCCATTAGATTTCTATTATCTCTTTCTGTATCATATGATTTAGAGATAGAATAGATGGATGTGAAGATAGCTTTCCTTCATGGTGATTTGGAGGAAGAGATTTATATGTCATAGCCTGAGCACTACATTGTTAAAGGTAAAGAATCCTTAGTTTGCAGATTAAAGAAATCTCTATATGGTTTGAAGCAATCTCCTAGGATGTGGTACCTTAAGTTTGATGCCTTTGTGTTGTCAATTGGATTTGTAAGATTGAAATTAGATCATTGTGTTTATTTCAGAGTTGAAAATGATCACCTTCTTATTGTTGCATTATATGTTGATGATATGTTGTTGTTTGGGAAGGGTAAGGGTATGATTTCTAATTTTAAATCTCAGTTGTCAGCATAGTTTGAGATGAAAGATCTTGGGGCAGCTAGGTACATCTTGGGTATGGAAATCAGTAGAGACAGGTCTAATAGAAAATTTTGGTTGAGTCAGAGTAAGTATGTGAAGTCTGTGTTGGACAAGTTCAACATGGCAGATTGTAGACCACTTTGTGTTCCTATTTTTGTGGGAACAAAGTTATTTGTAGATGATTGTCCAAAATCTCCTAGTGAGGTGGAGGACATGAGTAGAGTACCTTATGCTAGTGTAGTTGGTAGTCTTATGTATGCTATGGTCTGTACTAGACCAGACATTGCCCAAGCAGTGGGAGTCCTGAGTTGGTTTATGGCTAACCCTAGATGGGTACATTGGGATGTAGTTAAGCGAGTATTCAAATATTTGAGGGGTACATCAAATTACTCCATATGTTATCATGGTAACTCTTCTAGATCTCTGCATTTAGTTTGTATTCATGGGTTTGTGGATTCAGATTGGGTAGGTGATATTGATAGCAGGAGATCCACCAATACTTATGTGTTCACTATGTTTGGAGGTGCCATTAGTTGGATGAGTAAGCGATAACCTATGGTTGCTTTGTCCACTACAGAAGCTGAGTAAATCGCTGCTACTCATGCTTGTAAGGAAGCCATTTGGCTTAGGATATTTTGTTCTGATGTTGGTGTTGATGCAGAACAAATTACTATTTGGTGTGACAGTCATAGTGCTATTTGCCTTGCGAAGAATCCAACTTTCCATGCCAAAATGAAGCACATTGATGTGCAGTTTCACTTTGTGAGAGATATGGTGGAAGATGGAAAGGTAAATTTGGAGAAGGTAGATACTGTGAAGAATGTTGTAGATGCATTAACAAAACTAGTGGGCACTAAGAAGTTCAGATGGTGTTTGGAGTCTATGGGCCTTTTGGCCTATAGTGGTTAAAGTTCCTGTTATGTTCTTGTTGCTCTTACAAGGTGTTTGACAAGTGAGACAATGTTAGGAATAAGGTGTCTCAACCTTGGATAATTCCTATTCTTATTATTTGTTTTGTAAATGTATTTTTTGCAAATAATGAAATTAAGTGTGAGTGTACATGTCTAGTTGGCATGTTGATGTGTCACTCCACTTGATGTGTTGGCATCTTGTGCATAAGGAGATCATGACTGAAACGGTCATGATGGATTCCTATGATGCGTAAGAACTATTTAAGAAATGTGCTATGACAGGTGTAAGAGCATCTTATGACTTGGGCCTATTTGGGTGCCCAAGAAGAAGTGGTTGGTGTGTGTAAGAGAATATGTGAAAAATACGTTGGTATGATAGATTCTCTTACACTTCTCTTGTGACCGTTATTTTTGGTGGATTCTATGACAAGATGTCATAGTCTATTCTAGGGATGGACACTTATTCTTGGGATTGCATGTAATAGCTATGTACATGTGGCTTTGTGCATGGGTCTTGGTGGTTGGACGCCAAACTCTTTTTTTGGGTATTTGTTGGGTCGTAAGGAGTCTATATATATGATGTTGCTTCTATGGGAGATATATAAGTTTTACTAGTCTCTCATCTCCTGAAAGAACTTGCATTGCAAGTGTGTTGTAGTCTTTGTGTTGAAGATAATACATTGTGCAGGTTTTGGAGGGGTGGGGTTGTTTTACCGAAAGGTTTTTCCCCACCGGCATATCTTTGTGTTTATGTGTTTCAATCTTCTCTATCTATTTTTTGTATGTATGGTATATGGCTGCAATATCTTTGTTAAAGTAGTTAACGAATATGAAATTGTAAGGATTTAAAAAGAATTTGTATAATACTTTCCTTAAGAGGTTAGTGTAGGAAGCTGTTTACACACCTGAGTTTCCTTACAGATCTGAATTGAGCAACAAAGATAATTTGGCTATTGGAGAGTTGTTTATTCTTTTTTGCATTATTGTCAAAGGGAGAGAAATATTTGATATGAAATATCATTCAAAGAGAGAGAATCATTGAAATATCTATCCAATGGGAGAGAAGTATCAGAAAGGAAGAAGGGGATCAAATCTGTAGGGAGAGTCCACTTGAAATACTAAAATGCTATGTAGTGATTAAACATATTAAATGAACAAGCTAGGGAGAGCTTGCCGAGCTAAAACATTTACTAATAAGAATTGTAGTATAGATGGTTGGTATTCTATGGCATATTTCATATTGTGTTGCCATCAATACCAAATGGAGATATTGATAAACTACAACTGATTGAGTATCTTGATGAAATGAATGGACAAGTTAAATACAGTGATTAGAGATCACCGAGCTACTAAAGTGATATGTAAGGAAATTAAATTAGTCAATATGTATTGTCATTGATGCCAACTAGTTTTTACTATACTTATCAAGATGGTTACAAACACCTGAAGAAGAAAAATGGTAAAGGAATGAGATATCTACATGAAGATGAGATGGATATGGTGATATAGCTTGATGAACTACAACTGACTGAGAACCTGATTGAAGAACTACAAGTGATTGGTGATCACTTACTGAGCACTAAATTGTTATGTAAGATAATTGAATTAGTTTTATGTTGTCATTAATGTCAACTAGTTTTGACAGTACTTTTTATGAAGTTGAAAACATCTAACACATCTGTAAAGAGAAGAGAAAGATGAAGAACTGAGATATCTACATTAAGGAAGATGGATATGACAGATGAGGAAAAGAAATATTCTTGGTAACTTATTGATGAGTCTATGACTTCATATTGTTGACTTGATTATGTTGCATTAATCTATTATGGAGATAGAAGCAAAATGTTACAAAGTAGTGTGGTCGGTTAATGAAGCATTCTAGTATACACCGAGTAGTGTAGTGTATACCGAGTGATAGTATCAACTGAGATTGTGTTCACCGATGCATTTCTTTGTTAACTGAGTATGATCAAAAGAACTAAATGATTAGTTTAGCCGACAATACTGATGAGCTAGAAAGCAACACGAATTCAGGGAGAAAGATAAAGTTTGTTATGAGATCAACAACTAGCAAAATTCAAGGAAGATCTAACAGATGGAATCAAAATGTATTACTGACACAATTGCCAAGGAGAGCTTATGTGAAAAAATCAACGAAGGTGATTAAGTGGCAAAATCTGATGGATGAAAATAAAATGATTTACTTGTCTATTTAAGAGACTAGGGTTTCAT
Organism: Chamaecyparis obtusa; assembly: GCA_027943335.1. Lineage (NCBI taxonomy): Eukaryota > Viridiplantae > Streptophyta > Pinopsida > Cupressales > Cupressaceae > Chamaecyparis > Chamaecyparis obtusa. The sequence goes on along the minus strand of BSBK01003055.1, from coordinate 264,098 downwards.
TGTGAAAAACATGCTGGAGGAAAGAAAATGCAGAGATATTGCATGAACAAGATTCATGCATGCCTGATCAAATTGGTTAAAGGAGAACCAAACTACATAGTTAACCGAGCGTTAGAGAGTTTTTACTGAGGGACAATAAGTTATTGAATGTTGATGAGTTGAATAGAAATATTGATCAGAGGATTTTTATGAGCTTAAGAATAGATCTGAACATCTGCAAATCAAGTTGTATTGTATTCAGATCAACTGTTGTTATAGTTTAACCATTGTAATTAGATAAATTCTCTTAACCAAGTAGACTTGAAAGTCTTATAATGTCATTCATAGAATGTACATTTGTTATCCTGTCAACTCCATAGTGAATGCTGGTTGGATGATAACGGTTAGTGTTAAATCCTTGAACAAGGTCACACCTTAAAGTGTGTTTTGTAACCTTTAACAGGGTTGGGTCTTCACCGACCTCACTTCAAAAGAGTGAACAATTTTGGGTTGTCAATCCCAGGTGGTTTTTCCCTTAATAGGGTTTCCACGTTAAATCTCGTGTTATGTGTTTATTGCGATGATTGTTTGATTGTCATACTTTACATATTGCATATCTAATTTGGTCAGTAATCATTGTGAACAATTAACTGGTAATCGATAAAAAGCATAGATGGTTTAGTATTATTGTTTACTGAGCTATAGAATAAGTTGTATTTATTTTGAAGTTTTACATTTTGTATTTGGGACTATGGATAACTGATTCACCCCCCTCTTAGTTATTCTAACAATAGCTAAGGTATACATTGAGTAACTTATTGATGAGTCTATGGCATCATTTTTTTGACTTGATTGTATTACATGAATTTGTTATATATTGAAGATCAGAACTGGACAAGTTTATGTGGTCGGTAATTGAAGATTTTTGTATACACTGAGCCAATGCAGTGTATACCGAGTAATAGTAATAACCAAGTTAGTATTCACTGAAATATTCTATATTAATTGAGAAAGAGAAATAATTCAAGTTTATAACAACCGACTAAATTGATGGGCTCGATGATTGCTTATGATTCTGAGGTAAAAGATAAAGTTTTCTATGATGATCTAACGAATGAAAAAATTCAAGATTGATCGAATGGAGAAGGATGAAATGTGTTACTAACACATCTGCCAAGGAAGCTTGAAGTGACAAAATGAACGATGGAGATTAAGAGGAAAAATCTAATGGATGAGAAGAAAATGGTTTATGATGCCTATTTAAAGGGACATGAGATTCATTATTAAGTCTAGATAATCAACACTACAGGAGAAATCATGTGAAAGGACTATTTTCATGTACTAATAATTAAACTGGTTACAAATAGAATCAAACAAAATTGTAGGCATTACTGAGCGTCAGAGTATTATTCACTGAGCTGAATATGATGAAGGATATGAAGGATTAAAGTTATTATTGATCAGAGGAGGTATTTTGAGCTTAGCTTAGATCTGAAAATATTAGTTGTATTTGAATCAGATCACTACTGTATCATTTTAACCATTGTTACAACTAAATATCTTAACTAAGTGGACTTAACAGTCTTATTTGTATTTCAATATGATATTCATTGAATGTTGTTGGTTTTCTTGTTGACCCCATAAGTGAAAGCTTGTCAAGAGTTAAATGTTAGTGATAAATCCTTTAACTAGGTCACACCTCATAGTGTGCATTGTAATCTTTAACAGGGTTGTCTCCAAACTTAGCTCACTTCAAAAGAGTAAAATATTTTTGGGTTACTAGTCCCAGGTGGTTTTTCCCTTAGCAGGGTTTCCACATTAAAATCTATGTGTTATGTGTATTTGATGTGATTGAATTGTTATTTTACTTTACACATTTTATATTTGATTTAATGGGTAAACACAATATTGAATTGACTGGTATTTGGTAGATGAACAAAAAGTTATTGTTAATAGCTTATTGAGTTGATTATTTGTTGAAAAAGTTTGAATATATACATCTAGGAGTTTGGGACTTTAGGATAACTAGAATTAACTAATTCACCCCCTCTCATTTATCTAACAAGATGTAGTGAGTTTGGAGTATACCATTCATTTTCATAAGAGATAGGTTCTTGCGAACTAGTACTCATGAAACATGGGTCAATGAGTTTGACTAAAAATGACATGGTTGAATCCTAACATCAATATTATAACTTGACTCACTATGGAAAATATTTATCACTTATCAATTGATGAGCCAAAAGGGTTGTTTAATGAATGGTTCACAATACTTGCTGAATTTTCTTCAAATGAGATATAAAGCTTAGTGTTCTTAACCTTGGTGGAAAATCTATGGTCAAGAAAACTTGAGTTGGAGTAGAACTAGGATGGGTGACCTCCCAGGAAGGAAGAATACTTCATATCTATGAGAATCACCTAGATGAAATGTGTCTTAAGTGGAGAATTTATTCTCATGAATATGGGTTCTTGTGAACCACTTCTCATAAAACATGGTCACCGTGTTTGAAAAATAAGATACACAACTGAATCCTGATAACAATATCATGATTTGTCTCATTGTGGAAAATATTTCCTGCTTATCAATTAATGAGCTAAAAGGGCTCTATAATGAATGGTTCATAAGACACAATGGTTTCTCAATATTTTGGAAATGGGGTAAGAAATTAAGTGGGATTAAAATTGGTGGAAACTCCAAGGTTAAGCACACTTGAGCTTGTGTACCATTCATTATCATGAGGATCACCTAGATCTAACAAGTGCTAAGTGTATAATTCATTATCATGAGAGATTTGAGTTCATGTGAACCAGTACTCATGAAACATGAGTCAACAAGTTTGAGTAAAAAAATATACATTTGAATGCTAATAGAAATGTCATATTTTGACTTGTGGTAAATATTTCCCACTTATTAATTTTATTTTGATTTAAATATTTGACCTCAAGACATTACATCTTTTATTCTTAAACTAAGTGTCTTTCTATTATTTAATTACTTATTTATAAATATAATTGTACTGTGTTACTATTTTAGCTCTCATACCTATATAAATGTATTTATTATTACTCATTATGCCCACTAATTAACCTATATATTTACTTACTTTGGTTTATATGTTCATGCTAACATATTAAAATCTGTTAATTTAATTGAAATTTAAAATTTAAAAGTAAGTTTGTGTAGCAGAACATATGGATCTAAGAGGAGTGGAGTTCTTATACTTGAAATATATACTTTAAATGGTCTAAAGAGTGGAAAGAGTGTACACTTCAGAGAGATTTTAAAATTTCAATTAAGAGAAAAATGCTATTCAATTATTGTATCACTTGTAACTAATTATTCCTTATAGAATTGTACTAGCATAGATATGTTGAACATAGTCTAGGTATTAATTTTTGGTTTTTTTCTTGTGTCCCTCACCATCAGTCTTGTAGCTATTGTATATTGTGGTGGGTTATGTGTGATAACCTACAACTAATTGAATATCTTGAAGGAAAGTTTGACAATGGAATGAATAATTGAAAGATAATGATTGATGATCACCGAGCTACTAAAGTGTATGTAAGACATTAAATCAGTTAATGTATTGTCATTGATGTCAACTAGTTTTGACTGTACTTATCATGATGGTTACAAACATCTTAAGAAGGAAAAATGGTAAAGGAAAGAGATATCTACATAAAGGTGAGATGTATGAGAAAGGTATGGATATGGTATACATTGGGTAACTTATTGATGAGTCTATGACATTATGTTAATGAATTGATTGTATTACATGATTCTATTATGTATTGAAGATCAAGATTGAACAAGGTTATGTGGTTGATAAATGAAGATTTCTATATACACTGAGAAAGTGTAGTGTATACCAAGTATAGTATTAAACCAAGCTAGTTATCACCGATGAATTACAGTATTGACCAAGTGAAAGAAATAAATAGAGTTTTTAAAAGCTAAATAAATGATGAGCTGGACTATTATTTATGATTCCAAGGTCAAAGATAATGTTTGTTATGATGATCAAATGAATGAAAAAATTTAAGGATGGTCGGATGAAGGAAACTGCAATATCTTATTGACACAAATGTCGAGGATGGTTAAAGAGACAAAATATACGGTGAACATTAAGAGGCAAAATCTATTGATGGAAATAAAATGGTTTATGACGTCTATATAAGGAGACATGCGATTCATTATGGAACTGGAATTCTGGATGTTTTAGGAGAATTAACATGAAAAGGATTGCTTTCATGAAACATTGATCAAACTGGTTGAAGAGAGAACCAAACAAAACTACAGACAACACCGAGCATCATAGAAAGTAATTACCGAGAAAAATAGAGTTGGAGGAAACAAAGATGTTGAATTGATTATTGATTAGAGGTATTTTTGATCTTAGCATAGATCTAAAAATATGCAAATCAAGTTGTATTTGAATCATATCATTATTGTATCAGTTTAACCATTGTTACAGATAAATCTATTAACCGAGTGGGACTTAACAGTCTTTATATTTCAATATGACATTCAATGAATGGTGATTGTTTTCTTGTTGACCCCATAGTGAATGTTTGGTCAAAGGAGAACTATTAGTGATAAATCCTCTAACCATGTCATACCTCATAGTGTGTTTTGTAACCTTTAACAAGGTTAGCTCCTAACTGAGCTCACTTCAGAAGAGTGAATTATTTTGGGTTACCGGTCCCAAGTGGTTTCCCCCCTAACATGATTTCCACATTAAAAATCTGTGTTATATTTGTATGGATGTGTTGAATTGTTATTTTACTTTACACATTTATATAACTGGATAGATTGGTAAACACAATATATAATTTATTAGTAATCGATATATGAAGAGAAAGGCACAATTGATACTTTATTGAGTTGATTATTTGATTTAAAATTTTTTTTATATACATCTAGGAGTATTTGGGACTGTAGGATTACTGGACTTAACTGATTCACACCCTCCCCCCTCCTCCCCCCCTCCCCTTTAGTTATCTAACAATTGGTATCAAAGCATAGAGTTCTTGGAAAGAAAAGTTTGAAGGACTTAAGCTAAAGATCACAAGATGTATAAGAGAGAGGTGCCAAAGCTAAACAAAGACAACTTCTTGACATGGAAAAGTAGAATGAGATTGCATCTATCAGGAATTGGAGAATCTACAATATACTACTTAGATAATGAATTCATCTTGCCTACAGCACCCTTGACTATTGATTAGATGAAAGATAGACATGAACACAATGTTTCAATGATAGAAATTGTTGCTTTCTTATTAGATGCTGAATTTGAAGATGTTAAGACATGTACTTTTGCTAAGAAGATTTGGAACAAGCTTGCACTAGTTCATAGAGGAGATGTGAATGTACTAAGGACTAAAGTTGAAAGTCTTAGAGGAAAGTTTGATGATATGAAAATGAAAGAAGGATAGAACATATCACAGTACAGCTTGACCGAGTCAAAGAGATTGTTATGCAGGAGCATCCTGGGTGTAAGAGAAATCTTGCATCACCCAAAAATATTTTTGTTTTTGCATTCATTAAGGGTTATCTTGTGCATAGCTGTTATTTATGGAAACTTCCTATTTTTAGTAAGTTGGTCATACGATCTCAGAATGTTCTGATTTGACATGTGGAGGTTCATCTCAGTCATAGCAGCTTGCCAGTAAAGTTTCATGGCTAGATCAAGTCTAGTTTTGAAGATATTGAAGATTTTTGGTATTGGCAGTAGGGTACAAAAACTTTGAACTCAGTTTTGAAGGCTTTAGAGGCCTCGGATGAGGTCAAAAATTTGGGTGACAAGCATTTGCATGAGTTAGGCCTATAGAGCACTTCGTGGCCTTTCTGAAATGGGGTTATAATAGTCAATCGGGTCAACTGGTGATGACTTATGGTCTTCGGAAGTCGGGGCACCTGAAATGGTAGAAAATAATTTTCCTTCATAATTTTTGTTTGGGTTTCAAAAGTTATTTTGAGCCAACTTCGATGTAATAAATTGAAAAATAAAATAATTCTAAGTTTGGTTAGCCTTTAGGGCTAAATTTTTGGAACCTTCTCAGGCAGTGGAAATTACCTATATAAAGAAGGCCCGTAGTGTTGTCTAGGGTAGTTCTGGGTAGTAGATCTAGGTATTGATTTGAGGCTTTGTCCTATAGAATATTGTAAGGGAATGCCCATGAGGCTTTGCATATTGTAATTCTGAAAGTTTGTAATTCCACATTTGTGGAGATAATAAGAAACCCATTTTCTGTTCTTGCATATTGTTGTTGTTTCTCTATTTCTGTTATGTATTTGTGGTATTAATGGGAGCACCCTTCATCAAGTGGTATCAGAGTAGGATTTCCTGAGTGTCTAAATAGATCATTGACTGTGAGGTGAACCATGACTTCATCTCCAACCTGAAATTCCTTGTGCCTCCTTTTCACATCTGCCTTAGTCTTATGCTGTGCATTCATCTTGGTAATATGCTTTCTCTCCTCCTCATGGATGTTCATCAAGTGTTCTGCAAAATCCTCAGCTTCAGCACTAATTTCTCCTTTATCTATCTTTCTCAACTCAGATTGGGATGCTTTGCAGGTAGAGTCAGATGGACAGCTGGCACTGGAACCAATTCATATTTTGGCCCGACAGACCTTGGCACTTCGAGGCAGGGTGCTAGACCAAGTTAGAGTCCAGTGGGATTGTTATGACGAGGTCACAGCTTCATGGGAGGATGCAGCATAGATGAGGTCACAATATCCTCACCTCTTTGATGAACTCCAGGAGGACGTTCATGCCTAGAGGGGGTGGATGTGAGACCTATCAAACAGTCACACTTTTGCTATTATGTTTTCTATGCTTTCAGTACTTATTTCTCAGACATATCAGACTATGTGGACACTTATGTATTTAAGGATCTATTGAAATCCTATTTTATATGTTCAGTACCTGATTATGTAATCAGGGTACACTTGGGATATTACATGTTATGTTTCAATTTCAGTTATGGCTACATACATATGATGATTTATGATGTTTTAAAACTATTGTGATGTAAAGACGGTTTAGGAAACCGAAGTTATGCTTAGTTGAGTAATTTACAAACATAGTTTTAAACCATGCAGTTATGATGTATTATGTTTATATCATGTTTTATTTGACCTACTGATGTGTGCAATGAGTGTGCAGGATAAGTTAACCATGGAACTAAATTTGGGGATCCAGTATTGAAATATATGTTTTTACCGTGCATGCCAAGGTCCTCTTTGAATAAAAAGACATGGACCTCATTGTGATGTTTTTCATTTTGTAAATGTGGTTTGCATGTGTGTAATTAAATTAGATTGTGTATATGATCTAACCATGCCATTGTTTTAATTAATGTGCCAAATTTGGCAAATTGTGGCTTATATGTTGGCATGGTTAAGTATGTTTATTATTGAGTGTTTTAGGGCCTAACCAGGGTATTAACTTAGGATGTGATCATGTGATCAACTAAACTTGGGTTAGGAGGTTTCTAGAAGTCAACCAAGACCCCAAATCCGTGCAAAAACTTTAGGTGGACTTTAGGAAGGTCTTTTGGGCTCCTAGAAGGTAACCGGGGTTGGTTTTAGCTACCCAACTTGGTACCCTAGGGGTTAGGGGTCATTTTCAGCCATTAATAAGCCTTTAAACTCATTTATTACTCCCCTAAAATCTCCATTTTGAAGTTGGACGGATTTGAAGAGTTGTGAGGTTTTAGTTAACCTCTCTTTTTCACAATTTTGCATTCAATTCCATTTATGGTGAATGAAGGCAAGTGGGAAGAAGGGGATAGAAGTTTCTTTCTCTCTTCTGATTGGTTCCACCATTCTTGGAGGTTTTCCTATTTAGGAAAGGCCTTGGGCTAAGTTTTAGTTGATCACCCACTCTCTAGATTTGGAGACCATAATTGTTGGAAAGCTTAGGAGAAAGCTAGCATCAAAGGGATTCAAGTTTTTAGATACTCAACACACTTGGAGAAAGGTTGGCCCTTGTGTTATTATGTTCTTCATATTTTGTGTTCTTGAGCTTGGACCTCCATTAATGGAGTCCATGGCTTTTATCCAGGTTTTTGTATGAATTTTTAAAAGTTTATAATTGTTGTTTTTTTTTCCTTTTGTAATTGCAATTTGGGGATAGGTTCTTCAAAGTTTACTCACCCTAGGGAGGATGGAGTAACCTTGAATGGGGTAGTAGGAAGTAGACCCAGGATGTGCAGAGTCTCCCATGTGTGGAGGGATAAACATGGGGTTCCACGATACCCATGATGCCAAACATAGCCTACGGGCACCTGGGGGCCATAAGGAGATTGAGACCATATCTCTTGGAGATGGTCTACCCAAGTCCATGTGTGGCTTGGGATGTTTATTATGTTGTGGCTTCTCCTCTTGGTAGTCCACCTCTACCCTATTTTCTGAAAGGCCTCTAGGAGGTCTTTCTAATGTAATATCCTGTTGAGAATTGATTTAGTGTCATCTTGATCGTGATTGTTTTCCCTATTTCTTGATTGTCTGTTTGATATCTTGTTTCATATTGGATCCCCTAGCTCAGGGGTGGCCTTGAAAAGGCCTAGGTTGGGAGGTGAGCCTCCATGGTCAACCTCATCTTGTTACAGGTTCCTGATGGGAGTTTTGCATATTACCCTTATGTGTGAGATGGGGATAATTGGAAGATCGTCATTTGTAACCTATATTGTTTTAAGGTTTTCATTATTGCAAGGATTGTATAAGGACTTTTAAGGAAATATGTAGCCTATTATTATTTTCAAATTATATTATCCTAATTGTATTATGGAGAACCAATGAAAAGTGTAACCATATTTTAGACTTGGAATTAAGAAAAGAGGTTTAGAAATCTATATTCTCTTTGTTTAAAATTCAAATGATAATATCTTAATTTAAACATAGTTATTCCAAATTGCAAATGATTAAATTAAAAGGGATATTAAGTTAATTAAAGTTAATAGGCGCCTTGTAGAAAACTTGAAATTTTTGAATCAATATAATGTTATTTGTATGGAAAGTTGTTAAAATAACTTAATTCTATAGTAGGGATCTAAATGTGAAAATAATTCATTTTGTATGCTTAGAATTTTTTTGGGAGTATTTAAAAATGAAAATAAAAATGAAAATGCTTAGACTAAATTTCTGTTTCCTACAAGTTATTTGGTTTCTAATATCAATTTCAAAGATGTATTTAAAAAAATAAAAAAAATGGGCTATATACCCCCTGTTTAAATATTCAGGAATTAAAAAATATTTACCAGTAAATTTTAAATTAAATAAGATTATTTTATATGCCTATTTTGTATCCTTACGTTTTTAGTTTATATGACATATATTAATATATGTTAATTTCTACTTTAAATTCTTTAAAAAAAATATATTCTGAAATTTTGTTTTAAATGCAGAATGTTGTGTTTGTTTGTTTTTTTTATATTAATGGAGGTCGGGGGCTGGCCGAAGCCCTAACCCCCAAACCCTCCCTCCAATCGCCGCCGCCGTGCCTCTATGCGCACTCGTACGTTGGCTCTTCATCGTTTCCACCGCGGCAGTGGTGCTGCGGCCAGAGCGCCGCTCTCCCCATGCGCCGCTTCTCTATGGCTTCCCCTCCGCTTCGGCGGATAAACCACTGCTCCACCTCATCCCCACCACCGTTCTCCAACCGCCGCCGCCATGCTCTACGTGCGCGTGTGCGGTTGTCATTTTGGCCGCCACTTCATCTCCGCTCCCCTCGGCCTGCAACCGCCACTCCCATTGCCGTTTTCACCGCCGTAACCCTCCTCTTTGCGCAACTCCATTTGCGAGCCGCTGTGGTTCAGCCCTACGACCACTGATAACTTCGTACACGGTTTTAACTTATGCTTTTCCATTTTATAATATTAAGGTTTATATTTATTTATATAAATGATTTAAAATAGATTAGTATAGATTTATTTAACTTATTTATTATATGAGTTTTCTTTTATTTAAATTAGTTCATGTTTCAAATTGATTTTTATATTTAGTATATTTAGATTAGTATAACTAAGTATATTTAAAAGGGTTTATATTTATATGCATTTGGAAAATAATTTTTATTATTGGTTACTAAACAAATACGATTTCTTTTGTAAAACTTAAATATTATTTATTAATATGGGATTAAGTTTCAAGTAAAGAGATAAATAATTAGTGTTATTTTAATTATTAAAAGGAGGAATATTGTTAGTTAAAAGTATAAATTTTGAATGTTATTTAACTTATTAATTTATTTTCCTGAAATTAATAACTTAGATATTTTATCGATTAGGGAATCTTACCTATTCCTTGTAATTTATACCAAACTTGGACATATTCGTTATCTTTGACTATCGTCAAGCATAGTTGACTTTTAGTCAACAATGGTCAAACATTCTCCGATCATCTTGAGATTTGAATTAGTGGATCCCCTAATACCCTAGAACCTAGGATTTTAGTTTCGTGTTGTTTTGAGAGGGTTGACTTTTTGGTCAAACCTAGTTGACCTTTTTGGTCAACCATCTCGAGTACATGTTTTATCATTACCAGTTGTATCATTAACCTTACGATACTTGTTTAGCTAAATTTTGACATAGTTGACTTTTTAAGTTGACTTAGTCAAACCTTGGACATCAACTCAGTTTGCGTGTCCAAATTATCCTTGATACTTTTTGTTTATTTCCAGCTCGATCACACGTACTTCGATGTGTAGTTGACTTATAGTTGACTCAGGTTGACTTTTAGTCAACTATCTCAATTTGCATGCCGATCAAAGTTAGTAGCTTTAGGAAACTTGTATCTTGTTTAGAGACTCGTGCCAGGATAGGACTTGCTCTCTAGTTGTGTAAGTACGTTTAGTATGTTAGTTAGTATGTTTAGGAAAAATTTTCGTAACTGTGTTTTGCTCAACTTTTGGGCATGACAGTTCTTGCATATTGTTGTTGTTTCTCTATTTCTGTTATGTATTTGTGGTATTAATGGGAGCACCCTTCATCAAGTGGTATCACAGTAGGAGTTCCTGAGTGTCTAAATAGATCGTTGACTGTGAGGTGAACCATGACTTCATCTCCAACCTGAAATTCCTTGTGCCTCCTTTTCACATCTACCTTAGTCTTATGCTGCGCATTCATCTTGGTAATATGCTTCCTCTCCTCCTCATGGATGTTCTTCAAGTGTTCTGCAAAATCCTCAGCTTCATCACTAATTTCTCCTTTATCTATCTTTCTCAACTCAGATGCATTTCTTGGACTACTCCCATATACAATCTGGAATGGTGATTTACCAGTGCTCCTGTTGATAGAATTATTATATGCAAATTCTGTCTGTGGTAAAATCAAATCCCATCTTGTTGGCTTATCTCCAACCAAACGTCTCAGCAAATTTTCCAAATTCCTGTTCACCACCTCTGTCTTTCCATCAGTCTATGGATGATGTGATGAACTGAACTTCAAATCTATCTTCAACTTCTTCCACAATGTACGCAAGAAATATCCAATGAACTTAGTGTCCCTATCTGAAACTATACTCTTTGGAAAACCATGTAGTCTCAGCACTTCTCTGAGAAATAATTTCACTACATGAACAACATCATTATTCTTCTTGTAGGGAATAAAATGTGCCATCTTTGAAAATCTGTTAACTACCACAAAAATTGAATCATGTCCCTGATGTGTCCTTGGTAAACCAAGAACAAATTCCATACTGATATCCTCCCAAGGCTTCTCTGGTACAGGTAATGGCTGATACAACCCTATATTCTACTTCACTCCTTTCACCATCTGACATTCTCTGCAACTCTATACAAAATTTTTGACATCTTGCTGCAATTGTGGCCAATAATAATTCTCACTAACTAAAGCAAGGGTTTTATCATGACCAAAATGTCCAACCAATCCTCCTCCATGCTTCTCCTTGATGAGATTATCCCTCGTAGAACTTTGTGGAATGCACGACTGAATCCCTCTGAATAGCATATCATCCTAGATGATAAAATCTAGCCACTTCATTTTTTCTAGAGTAACAGGTTCTTTACAAGCTTGCCAAGCTTCACCAAAATTAGGATCCCCTAGATACAAATTCTTGAGTTCCTTGAACCCAACCACTTCAATCTGCATTTCTGTCAGCAATAGTTGCCTTCTGCTAAGAGCATCTGCAACCCTGTTAGACTTTCCACTCCCATGTTTCAAAACAAATGTATAACTCTGCAAAAACTCAACCCATTTCAAATGCCTTTGATTCAACTTTCCTTGACTATTCAAATATTGCAAAGCTTGATGATCAGTATACAAAACAAACTCCTTGGGAAGTAGATAGTGTCTCCACTTCTTCAATGCCTAAACTATAGCATAAAATTCTTGATCATAAACATAATACTTTCTCTTGGCATCATTTAACTTCTCACTGAAATAAGTAACGGGTTTACCTTCTTGGCTCATAATAGCTCCTATTGTAGTACCGCTAGCATCATAGTCTACTTGAAACACCTTATTAAAATCTAGAAGTGCTAAAATAGGTTGTTCTGTAACTTTTTGTTTCAACAATTGAAAACTCTTTTCTGCCCCATTAGTCCACTTAAACTCTTTTCTATCCCCTCTCATTATTTCAATCAAGGGCCCACAAATACTGCTAAATTTTTTGATAAAATTTCTGTAAAAACTAGCCAAACCATGAAAAGATCTTACCTTAGTAACACTCCTTGGAGTAGGTCATTCAAGGATAGCCTGTACCTTCTCTAGGTCCATTTTTTAGACCTTCTGTTGAAACTACAAATCCCAAATACACTAACTCTTTCTTCACAAAACTACACTTCTTCAAATTAATCAACAATTTCTCATCTCTTAACTTCTCAAACACCATATGAATATGCATCATATGCTCTTCCAATGTCTTACTAAAGATCAAAATATCATCTAGGTACACAATGAGAAACTTACCCATAAATTCTTTCAGAACCTCGTTCATAAGCTGCATGAAAGTGCTTGGTGCATTGGTTAGCCCAAAAGGCATGACTAACCACTCATACAGTCCTTCCTTTTTATTGAAGGCAGTCTTCCATTCATCTCCTTCTTTGATCTAAATTTGGTGATATCCACTCTTTAGATCTATCTTTGAGAAATACACAGCTCCACTCAAACAATCCATAATATCATCCATTCGTGGCAATGGAAACCTATACTTGATTGTGATCTTGTTTATTACTCTGGAACCTGTACACATCCTCCATTCTCCATTCTTCTTTGGTTCTAATACTATTGGTACAGCATAGGGACTCAGACTCTCTCAAATCAACCCCTTCTACAACAACTCATGTACTTGTCTGTTCAACTCTTCACTTTCTACTGGTGTCATTCTATGTGCTGCCTTGTTTGGAAAATAGACTCCTGGAATCAAATCCATCTGATGACTGATCTTCCTTACCGGTGGTAATCCATCAAGTACATTAGCAGATACAATATCCTAAAACTCATTCAACAAATCTGCAACCTCTACAGGTACATCCTCTATTTCCTCTTTACCAACTTTTGGAATTAAAGAAAAACACACATGCTCATGCCTCATACCATCTAGGAATTTTCTTCCATCAACAAATGTTATTCTTGCATTACCACATACCTTTTCTTTGGTCTCCTTCAATGGCTTTAGCTTATGTTTCACTCCATCCTTTGTCAGGGAATAGGTATTCACATGACCATCGTGTACAACACATCTGTCAAATTGCCATGGTCTACCCAACAACATATGACATGCATCCATAGATATGATATCACATAGTACCTCATCTTGGTACCCATTGATCTTGAACTTTACCAGGCGCTGTTCACTGACCATGAGCTTATGGTCATCCTGCACCTAGGCAATCCGATATGGATGTGGGTGTTTCTATCTATTGAGCTTCAACTTTGTCACCATCTCTTCTGACACCAAATTGTCAGTGCTTCCACTATCGATAATCACATCACAACATTTACCCTCACACTTGCATCTAGTGAAACAAGCTCCTCCTTTGTTCAGGTTCATTCTCACCACTTAGCAAGACTCTTTTGTTAATCAACGTTTCTCCTCTTTCAACATCTTCAGAATTTGATGATCTGACATCTTCATCTACATGTCCAACTCTGGCTTGGCCTTCATTCCTCCTATCTATCCTTCCTTGACATTGAGGATATTCAAATGCCCTATGACCTTCTTCTCCATAGTGAAAACATGTTCCACGAAAGCCTCCTCTTCCTAAACCTTGTCCTCTTTCTCTTCCTCTCTGATCTCTATTGTTCTGATCTTGGAAATGATTGAAATTATTTCCTCTCTGATTTTGACTTCTACTGGCCTCATCCTTCTTTTTCAGATCTTCATTTCAGCCTCCATATGACCGTCCACTGGATCATCCACCGTGATCTCTCCCATTTTGTCTACTCTCAAACTTCTTGTTGATCTTTTCCTCTACTTTTAGGGAAAAATGGTATGCCTCTTCAATACTATTCATTCAAACTAGATTTAGCTCCTCCTGAATGCTCAGCCTCAACCTATTAAGGTAGCGGGCAACTTTCTCCTTATCTACTTCTACATGGCCTGTTTTGATGAGGATTTGATAGAACTCCTCTATATACTCCCGAACAGATCTTCCTACTTTCTTCAAACTTTGCATCTTCTTCAGTAGGTCAAGCTCATAATAAACAAGAATGAATTGTCACTTCAATTTATCCACCATCTGATCCCATCTTGTGATTTTATCCTTTCCTCTTCTATTTCACTCCAATTGAATCTCTTGCCACTAGATCTTTGCATGACCCTTTAGTCTAGCCTTCGTGAATTTGACCCTATTAGGATCCTCAATATCTTCATACCCAAAATATTCTTCACATTCATTGATCCAGTTGATCAATTCTTCTGGGTTAAGATTTCTAGAAAATGTCAGAATCTCGATCTTAGGTCTTTTCCCGATCTTGGAAATGGCCCGAAAAAGCCTTTCTTCTTCTTGATTCAAAATTTTACCTTCTTCTTCTTGATCATCATTTTCTTCTTCGGCTTCATCCTCACTTTCATCTCTAACATTAAGATTCATTCCTCTATGAATCTCTTCTTGCAATGCTTGCACTTGTCTCTGGAGCGCTCTAACCTCAGGTGTTACAACACCATCTCTTCTACCACATTCCCTTTATGGAGGCATTTTCATGATGCACATTGAAACCCTAACCACGGTCCTAGTGCAAACTACCTCACAGTCGGTGATCTGTTTACACACTCAGGAACTCCTACTCTGATACCACTTGATGAATGGTGCTCCCCTTAATACCACAAACACATAACAGAAATAGAGAAACAACAACAATATGCAAGAACAGAAAATGAGCTTCTTATTATCTCCACAAATGTGGAATTACAAACTTTCAGAATTACAATGTGCAAAGCCTCATGGGAATTCCCTTACAATATTTTGTAGGACAAAGCCTCGAATCAATACCCAGATCTACTACCCAGAACTGCCCTAGACAACACTACGGGCCTTCTTTATATAGGTAATTTCCACCACCCGAGAAGGTTCAAAAAATTTAGCTCTAAGGGCCGACCAAACTCAGAATTATTTTATTTTTCAATTTATTACATCAAAGTCAGCTCAAAATAACTTTTGAAACCCGAACAAAATTTTTGAAGGATACTTATTTTTTGCCATTTCAAGTGGCCTGACTTGCGGAGACCATAAGTCATCACCAGTTGACCTGATTGACTATTATAACCCCATTTCAGAAGGCCACAAAGCACTCCATAGGTTTGACTTGTGCAAGCGCCTATCACCCAAATTTTTGACCTCATCCGAGGCCTCTAAAGCCTTCAAAACTGAGTTCAAATTTTCTATACCTTGCTGCCAATACCGAAAATCTTCAATATCTTCAAAACTAGACCTGATCTAGCCATGAAACTTTACTAGCAGGCTGATATGACTGAGATGAACCTCCACATGTAAAATCAGAACATTCCAAGATCATATGATCAACTTACTAAAAATAGAAAGTTTCTATAAATAGCAACTCTGCACAAGATAGCCCTTAATGAATACAAAAACATAAATATTTTTGGGTGATGCAAGATTGCTCTTACACCCAGGATGCTCCTACATCAAATTTTCAATGCTATCTAGGGAGGATGAGGTATTATTGAAGAAGACATTGTTGTAAGTGAAATTCTTAGAACCTTTCCACCTACTTATGTTATTAGTCTCTACAATTCATGAGATGAGATTAACTCCTGGTAATCATCTTACACTTGATAGTCTAATCAGTAGATTGACTACTTTTAAGTTGAATAAATTTGATAATAGTGTCATTCCTACTATTGAGTCTGCATTTATGTGATCTCTAAAAATTTGTAAATCAAGAAGTAAACACATGATAATAAATGAGAGTGATAGTGAAAGTGGTGAGGCTGAACTTGATGATCTTGAAGCATTAATGGCTAGAAGACTGCAGAAAGGTAAAGGAAGATATAGAGAAAAAATACCTTTGGTATGTTTTAATTGTAAAGAGATTGGCCACATTGTAGTTAGATGTCCTAACAGGAAAGAAGATGAGAAAGACAATGAAAGATCTGGTGAAAGGAAATTTTATAGGAGAGATAATTAAGAACACAGAGGCAACTGACAGTATGATAGAAGAAGTAACTAAGATTACAAAGAAAAAGGCAAGAAGGCATGTTACCTTGTTGAAGATGACAATGATGATGCCGACACTAACACCGACACTGATAAAGATGTTGAGGTGGTATTCATACCTTTGAAAGAAGATTCAAAAAAAGAAGAAATGTATGTTGAAAGAACACTTATTTCTAAAGCTAGCAAGAATGATACTTGGAATATTGATAGTGGCTATACACATCATATGACTAGTGATGAAGACAAATTTGAATACCTTGAAAATTATAATGGTGGATCTGTTAAAATGGGAAACGATACACCTTGTCTAGTAAAGGTAAAAGGGTTTATATTGTTGAATAATAAGATCAGATGTGAGAATGCATATTGGGTGAAGGGACTTAATTATAATCTATTGAGTATAGAACAACTAAATAACATAGGTCAACGAGTTGCATTTGATAATAGAAAGATGAAAATCTATAATGAGACTGGAAAGTTGGTTGGTATTGGTGAACAATCTAAAAGTGATCTATTTTATCTTGATAATGATAAAAATTCTTGTTTATTGGATTGAACTGAAGATGTGTGGTTATGACACAAAAGGTTATGTCACAAAAGGTTATGTCACATGAATTTTGACAACATGGCTAAGATTAGTAAGAAAAGGAGAGTTAGAGGCTTACCCAGCTTATCTAAACTTGACCATGTCATGTGAAAACAATTCCAAATGAGAAAAATATCAAAATCTAGTTTTAATAGAAAAAACTATTCATCCAATACTATTTTGGAGTTGGTTCATACCAACTTGTGTGGTCCTATGAGAGCTCAAAGTTATTATGGAGACAAACATTTTATCTTGTTTTTTGATGACTACTTTAGGATGATGTCTATCATGTTC
This sequence comes from Chamaecyparis obtusa, assembly GCA_027943335.1. Classification (NCBI taxonomy): domain Eukaryota; kingdom Viridiplantae; phylum Streptophyta; class Pinopsida; order Cupressales; family Cupressaceae; genus Chamaecyparis; species Chamaecyparis obtusa. Next base: position 246,594 of record BSBK01003055.1, on the reverse strand, counting down.
TTGAAAGAAAAATTAGAATCTTTTAAGATGTTTAAATGGTTTAAAGCTAAAGTGAAAAAGAAAGTGGTAAATCATTAAAATGCTTGGGATCAGATAGAGGTGGTTAGTTTATTTCTGATGAGTTCACTCAATTTTGTAATGAGCGTGGAATTAAGAGACATGTTTCTGCACCAAGGACAACACAACAAAATGGGATTGTTGAAAGGAGGAATAGATTTATTGTTGATTATGCTAGAACACCAATGATTGAAAAGGATGTTGCACAAATATACTGGAGATAAGATGTTAGTACTATTGTATACATATTGAACTAAGTTCAACTAAAGAAAGATTCAAATAAGACACCCTATGAATTATGGTATGGTTACACACCGAATGTAAGTTATTTCAGAATATTTGGAAGTAGATGTTACATTCTGAAAGATGATAGAAATAAGAAATTTGATTCAAAAGGTCATGAAAGAATATTCTTAGGATATTCTACTAAGAGAAAAGCTTACAAATGTTTGAATAAGGCTACTAACAAGATGATTGAAAGTGAAAATGTGAGAGTTGATGAATTTGCTGAGAAAAATGATGAAGAAAGAAAAAAGGAACTGGAAGATTATGATATTTTTACTTACATTGAGTAACATAACACTCTACCCGAACAATAGCCTGGCGTTACTGACCAACAAGGTAATGCTACCAAGCATTGATCTATATAGAATGAGAATCATCAAGATGTTACTAATGAAGATCATGATCCTACACCGAGTGAAGAACACAATGAAGAAAAAAGAACTAAACCTATACTTGCAAAATATGTGAGGAGACATCGTCCACATAATCAGATTATTGGAGACAAGAAAGTTGGCATGTTGACACGAAGTAAGTTGAGAAACAACACATGCTTAGTTTGTGAATTTGAACCTAAAACTGTTAGAGATGCACTTGAAAATGATGAATGGATTAAATCCATGAATGAAGAAATTGAGTATATACTGAAAAATAAAACATGAGCATTGGTATCAAGGCCAAATGATAAAAATGTCATTGAAACCGAATGGATATTAAGAAACAAGTTAAATGAAAATGGAGAAGTTACTAGGAATAAAGCAAGACTTGTATGCAAAGGGTATACACAAGAAGAAGGAATTGACTATGGTGAGACTTTTGCACTAGTTTCTAGACTTGAAGGAGTTAGAATATTGCTTTCTTATGCTACTTACAAAGGATTTAAAGTTTATTAGATGGCTATTAAATCTACATTTATGAATGGAATACTTTAAGAAGAGGTATGCATTGAACAACTTGAAGGTTTTGTTGATCTAAATTAGCAGAATATCGTATGTAAGTTACACAAAGAACTATATGGATTGAAACAAGCACCGAGAGCATAGTATGAAAGATTGCATTCCTATCACATCAATATTGGATTTTTTATAACAAGTAACAACAATAATTTATACCTGAAAGGTGAAACTGATGATAAAATTATTATTGCTAAATTTTTTGTTGATGATATCATATTTGGAGGACATGATAATCTATGCAAATCATTTTCTGATGAAATGAGAAAAGAATTTAAAATTTCAATGTTTGGAGAGATTAAATTCTTTCTTGGCTTGCAAATTTTACAACAAAGTGAAGGTATATACATTACATAATAAAAGTACATAAAAGAAGTATTAAAGACCTTTGGTATGTAATATTCAAAACCAGTCGGTACACCTATGGTCACTGAATGAAAATTGACAAAGGATGATCAGTCAACCGAGGTAAATCAGACACTATACAGATCAATAATTCGTAAGTTGATGTATGTTGTGCATAGTAGACCAGATATTGCACATGTAGTTAGAATTGTAGCAAGATTTTCTGCTAATCCTAAAGAATCAATATGACTATTGTAAAAATAATTTTGAGATACTTGAAGAACACTGAAAACTATGGTTTGTGGTACGAGAAAGAGGGCAATTTCAAACTGAAAGTTTACACATATGCGGATTGGGTTGGAAACATTGATGACCAAAAGAGAACTACTAGTGGAGCATTAGTTTTGGGAGAAATATTAGTAACTTGGATAAGAAAGAAAAAAAGATGCAATTCTCAATCCAGTGTGGAAGAAAAATATGTTGTTGCTATTGGTAATTGTTTGAACATTGCATGGATAAAACAAATTTTGAAAGCTATGAATAAAGAGATCACTGAACTAGTAATAATATATTGTGATAACACTAGTGCTACATGCAAAGAAAAATAATATATCTATAAAGTATCACTATTTGAGGGAACAAGTACAAGAAAAGCAAGTGAAATTGGAGTTTATGAAATCAAAATAAAAACTTACAAATATATTTACTAAACCCTTACCTAAGGATACATTTGAGTAATTGAGGACTAGACTAGGGTTCCATCCCCTGTCTATCAGTCACCAAGGTGATCAAGAGGTTGCATCAACCTATACTTTATTAGAATATCAAATAATGTTGATGCATATTATTCACACTTTAGGTTTCCTAAGGTTGTGAAAGTTGAATGAAGAAGGACAAACTGAAACTTCATATTGGTATTTGGAAGGTACTTGATTTGAACTGAACACCAAAGAGAATATTTTGGATATTGAAGAGTTGTTTATTCTTTTTGGAATTGTTGTCAAAGGGAGAGAAGAATTAATGAAATATTATAAGGGAGAGAAGACAATAGGAGAGAAGAAAATACACACATAGGAAGAAGATCAAATTTACAGGGATAGATTGCATGGAGTATTAATGTTGTGTAGTGATTACACATATTAAATGTACAAGCCAAGGAGAGCTTAACGAGTTACAACATTTTCTTACAGATTTGTAGAACAAATGTTTGGTATTCTATGGCATATTTCATATTGTGTTGCCATCAATGCCAAAGGAAGAGATTGATAACCTACAACTGATTGAATATCTTGAAGGAAAGTTCAACAATGGAATGGCTAATTGAAAGACAATGATTGATAATCATCAAGCTACTAAAGTGTATGTAAGACATTAAATCAGTTAATGTATTGTCATTGATGTCAACTAGTTTTTACTGTACTTATCATGATGGTTACAAACATCTTAAGAAGGAAAAATGGTAAAGGAAAGAGATATCTACATAAAGATGAGATGGATGAGAAAGATATGGATATGATATACATTGGATAACTTATTGATGAGTCTATGGCATTATGTTAATGACTTGATTGTATTACATGATGATTAAGTATTGAAGATCAAGATTGAACAAGGTTATGTGGTTGGTAAATGAAGATTTTTGTATACACCAAGCAAGTGTAGTGTATACCGAGTATAGTATTAAATGAAACTAGTTATCATTGATGCATTACAATATTGACCGAGTGAAAGAAATAAATAGAGTTTGTAACAACTGACTAAAAATGATGAGATGGACAATTGTTTATGATTCCGAGGTAAAAGATAATGTTTTTTATGATGATCAAACAACTGACAAAATTTAAGTATGATCAGATGAAGGAGAATGAAACATGTTATTTCCACAACTGTTGAGGATGGTTAAAGTGACAAGATCTATGGTGAAGATTAAGAGGAAAAATCTATGGATGGAAAGAAAATGCTTTATGAAGTCTATATAAGGAGACATGAGATTCATCATGGAACTAGAATTTTGAATGCTATAGGAGAATTCACATGAAAAGGATTGATTCCATGCAACACTAATCAAACTAGTTGAAGACAGAACTGAACAAAACAAAATACAACACTAAGTGTCAGAGAAAGTAATTACCGAGAAAAAAAGAGTTGGAGGAGACAAAGACGTTGAATTAATTATTGATCAGAGGTATTTTTGAACTTAGTATAGATCTGCAAATCTACAAATCAATTTGTATTTGAATTAGATCATTACTGTATTAGTTTAACCATTGTTACAGATAAATCTCTTAACCAAGTGGGACTTAACAATCTTCATATTTCAATATGACATTCAAAGAATGTTGATTATTTTCTTGTTGACCCCATAGTGAATGTTTGGTCAAAGGAGAAATGCTAGTGATAAATCCTCTAACCAGGTCACACCTCATAGTGTGTTTTGTAACCTTTAATAGGGTTGACTCCTAAGCAAGCTCACTTCAGAAGAGTGAATTATTTTGGGTTACTGGTCCCAGGTGTTTTTTCCCCTAACAGGGTTTCCATGTTAAAAATCTATGTGTTATATGTGTATGGATGCATTGAATTTTTATTTTACTTTACACAATTCTATAAATGGATAGATCGGTAAAGATAATATTTAATTTACTGGTAATCGATATAAGAAGAGAAAGGCACATTTGATATTTTACTGAGTTGATTATTTGATTTGAAAGTTTTGTTATATACATTTGGGAGTATTTGGGACTGTATGTTAACTGGATTTAACTGTTTAACCCCCCTCTCAGTTATCTAACAATGTATTCATAACTCCTTTAGTGTTAAAATTCTTATCTTATTGAAAGGAAAAGTAGAAAAATATTAATAAAAAATTAATATTTTACAGTCATTCATTTTTTTACATGAAAATCTTTGGTTAATGTATGGTGCAAGATGTGTTAGAAATACATGTAGTAAGAAGTTTCAAACTAAAAAATATTTATTTTTCTTTTTTGAAAAAATAGAAACTTTAACATCATATAAAGTTGAAGTTAATATATAAAGTTGGAGTTAATATGTTTTGAGATAACATGTATTGATGAATACTAAGTTTTATTTATTGAAATCTAGCAAGGTTAGGTATAACTAAATTTAGAAAGGTTAGGTGGGATAAGATTGTAATATTGTTATTGAATTGTTTTCAAAAATATTTTAGAATTGACTCTAGAAATTATAAACTAGTTTATAAGTTTTCATCTTTTAGTGAAACTAAATAACTGAAAAGTAAAAAATAGTGAAAATGGTGAATTTGAATTAAATTATTTAATCTTTATGCTTAATAATTTGTAATTTAAAGCATGATACCATCTTTAGATGCATGAATACCACTTATAATAGATGTTAAACACGATGTATGCAAGCATAGATAAATATGTAAGGACCATCAAATAGATAGAAATAAACCAATATTGTAATCACACACATAATTGTGAAAACAAGCTTAACATTAGAGAAACTCTCAAATGAGATTAAAAATCCAAGAGCAATACTCTTTATGCCACAAATCCATATAATGTGTATGTTTTTACATTTATCACATTCTCTTACACATACCAAGAGTCTATATTGAAATGATAAAAGTTGGAACAATATATGTAATAATGTTAATGATGGACTATGATCTTTATAGAAAAGAAAGATGGAATTAAAACAACCAAATTTATAAAAAAAATTATGTTCCATAATTGTAACAACTCATTCTTGGTTTCACTAACTCTATTATTAAACATGTTTGAAGGGGGTTTACTTGCTACATTTAAAATAGACATCTTAATATCTTAAATTCCAATGGAAGAATGCAAAACTAATAGAGATTCTAAAAATGCTTTACAGGTTACTCAAAATAAATAATGACATTAAACCATTTAAATAAAAATTGAAGTGCTTTTTTGCATGTGAATTAGTTTTATAAGCTATTTATTGGGGGTAAAAAATGACATCTTAATACCTTAAATTCTAATAGAAGCATAAAAAATTAAGAGGGTTTCTAAAAACACTTTACTAGCTATTAGAAACAATGATGACATTTGTTCCATTTCTATAACTATTGAATTTCCATTTTTCATGTTAGTTAACTTTGGTGCAAGAATAATGTCTATATTGGTCTAAGAATCCTCTAAATGAAAATAATTCTTAACTGTTTGTAATATCCCCTTTTTTGGTTCATTGGACAACATGTTTGAAAATTATAAATTTCTTGGAGAGTATTGGCTTTATTAGAAATGGATTCTAAGAATGTCAGAGAGTTAATGAAGCGAAGATGAGTAAAAGGGTACTTTCTCTTGGAAAGTTTGAAATTCTAGAAGTACTCTACACTTTTGGGGAAGCTAGTTTTTAATAGAATACACACATGCACATAATGGTTTTAGTAGTTCTCTATAAAAATACTTAAATGATTAAATACTTAAGTGGGTGTAAATTAGAAATTAGAAGAGAACTTATATTTAACTATTTAAAAAGGATTTTTTTAATAATAAAAGCATCAAGTTAAGAGTGTTGACTCTATACAAAGACAAGAAATATAGACCACTTACAACTAGTCAAGAAAAAAACCACTGACAAAAAATGCCAATACATAATGCTTACAACATACTAGAAAAATAAATAGTAACCCATGTCAAGGATGGGTAGAAATTTCACCTACAACACATGAAATATTTTGGAAAGAGGAGGAAGAATGATCTTTCCTCTATTGATGAACAACAATCCAAAAAATAGTGACATTAGGAACACCATCACAAATGGAAGCAAGTGGGGAAATATCCTAAGTGAGACTATGAGCATAGAGAGTAGAATGTTAATGAGGTGAAACATCATCCAAAAATTATTGGAGATGAAAAAGAGAAATAGTAGAAGAGTCCATATGGATAAAGGGGGCCACAATAGAATCAAGAGGTGGAATAAGATCCACAAGGCATGAGGAGTCCATAACAATATGCAGGATGAAAAACATCATCATGGGAGGAATTGCCACCAGCTTGTAGAGATTCGTCAGAAGAAGAATCATAAGATAGGGAAATAAGATGATCACCATTGGCATCCTTCCAAAAATTGGTAGTTCCTTTATGATACAATAAAGAATAATTCATAGCTAAGTGACAATTAGAGAAGCACTGACAACATTGAAAGGGAAGATCCTCATAATCCAACAATTGAGTCTAGGGCCTATTCCAAACCATGAGAAATACATCCCTAGGAAGAGGTATGTAAATGCCAATTTATCAATAAAAATGTGTGCAAAAGTAGAAAGAATCATGGAGGAAGTGGTATCACAATTATTTAATAAGTAGTTGATAGAGTTTCCAATGTCTTAAAATAAGAATTCTCCCAAAATGAGGGGGAATTTTGGGAAGATGAACTCACGCTATATGTACACTACATGGTTTCATAAGAGGGTTAAGGGATATTGTCCAAGGTTTGACCAAGAGAAAGTGAACACCCCAAGGCTATAGTTTTCTCAACACCAAATCATAGTCAACAAAGTGGTAAGAAATCCCTTAGCAAAATGGAAATTCTTAACGTCATTATAAAATGAGGGCTTCTAAGAATCCATCAATCATTGATGAAGATATAGTTTAGAAGGAAAAAGACCAAAAAATTATACACACCAATCCATGAAATTGGTAGAAATAAACATTATACACTACATCATGTCCATAAACCACCCTAGGAAAGGTCTTAGAAAAATGAAGAGGATGAGATTTCCCCTTGTGAGGAAGATCAACATTAGATTCCACAACATGAGAAAATATCCATATAACATTAGTGGAAAGAGGATTTGGAAGGGGGAACCACAATACCCATAGTACTAGAAGACCTAGGAGTAGGTCTACCATGTAAATAATGCTCAAAGAGAACTATGCAAAAGCATCACTAGGAAGGGTTTCCCTTGAAACCTCAGGAACTTACAACCCAATCCCCATAAAGCGATAAATAACATCTACACTAGACAACCCATGAACTAATAAAGGTTTAGCATAGGAAACTATTGTAGGTGCATTTAAAATCATCTCATGAGTGAGAACCATTTTGTGAGTAGGAGCCATATTGTAAGATTCCTTATCTTTTCTATTTTCTAGATTTTAGTTTTTAAAAAGGATTTGTTTTGTCAAGGCAGAAGGATGATTTATTTTATGCTAAAAAATAAAGTTTAACTAAAAATTCACTTTAGGAAAGAAATTAAAAGTTTATAAAAATAATATTTACTATTTTAAAAAGTGCATAACTAAGAGAATTGAGAAGGGAAGGATAATTTTTGGCATTCCCATTTTCAAGAATTCAATTTAGAGAGTGGACATATATTCATCTTCAGTTATAGGATGAAAGCTCTATATTACAATTGATTTTAGAAATGAAAACCCTTCTAACCAATTTACAAGTTGTAATGTAAGGAAATAGGACTCACTAGCTTCTAAAATTTAAGCAAAGAATCAAACTGCCAACCCTATCAATCAGATTAGATAAATGATGCATGAGCATCCTTGGGTTCACATCAATCTTGCATCAACCAAAAATATTTACTTTCTATTTTTTCTTGTTTAGTTAGTCTCTGTGTTTGTTGTGGCATTCCTCTCAGTTGGCTCATTTTCTCTTTATGGCCTTATGAAACATTCCTGGCATCATGGTTGATCTTCTTCTGGGTTCACATCTTGATTTGTTTCTTCTTGGTGGAGCTTTGATTTTGGCTTAGACCTATTGTTTTCTTCATGCTTCTCACCTAGTTGGAGTTTTTGTGATCTTGCAAACCATTTCCTTGATTTGCAATCTAATTTTGTGCATTATTTGATGTTCCTAAAATCTTAGCCGAACTACCTTTGGTTTCACACTTTATTTCATGTCTTACTAGAGGTGTTCTTCATGATTTGGGTCTTGACCTATATTTGTATGTTGCATTTTCCTTCCTAGAAGATTATGATCAATCTTGGCTGACTTGGATGTTTTGCAAAAATTGTATGTAATGATGTATTTGTTCCTTTAGCTGGTAGCTCTCAGTATTGATGATTGGATAAATCCACATAAAGGATGAAATCTAGATAATATCTATAATCAAGCTTGTATGCCTCTAATGTAAGCCTACATGTTACTGGTCTGTTGTAAATGATTTTATTTCTAATGTGAATAATGGATATTCCATTCTCTAGTCTATCTTGAGATGTTGTTTCTATTGTACGACTCCTACTGCATAGTTTGGACTATCCTCATTGAGGATCCTCCTACCATGGCTATTTAAAATGGTATTAGAGGGATTTTTCATTCCTGTGATAACATATCTTTAATCTTGAGGTTGAAAAATCTTGTAATTGATTTGTTGTGGGATGAAAGAGAGAGGATTTGACCCATAGTTACAGAGAACTTGTGCAAAGATGGACCAAAGAGGAAATATAAATAGTCATTAAGGTATCCCATGGGTAAAGAAATCACCAAATTGAGGCATACTATAAGTGTCTTCAATAGATTGTTGAGTGAGAGGAAATTGAAACCTTGTATTCAGATTTCCAAGTTGATGCAGTTACACATAAGTAAAGGGAGAGATGACACCAAGGAGATATATGGTTGCAAGACTAAACGATAAATTCATTCCAGAATAATATGAGTTGGAGTTGTTCAATAAGTTGCATATTTTGATGCAAAAGGATATAAGTGTGAAGGAGTATATAGAGGAATTTTATAAGATGACAATCATATTTGGATATTGAGAGATAAATAGGGAGAAAGTGGCTAGATATATAAATGGCCTTAGATTTAACATTCAAGATGAAATGAGTATGCTGAGAATTTCCATAGTAGAGGATGATTAAAAATATTCTCTTAAGGAAAAAGATTAAGTAAAGAGAAGACACCATAATAACCCTAGAGGAAAAGAGAAGCAAATGAGTAGCAGTATGGAGAAATAGACAAATGAAGAAGAATCAAGATCTAAGAGGAATATAGAAACAAATCAGAAGGAAAAAAGAAGAGGAAGTGTAAACAAGGAATTCATAGGTAAATACTTCAAGTGTGGAGAAACATGACATAGATATTTTGAATGTTTTGAGAGATCTAGTAAAGGTACTGGTAAAAATAATTTTATGGCACATGAGGAGTAGGTAAATGGAGAACTAGATGAGAGTATGATAGAATTGTATTTGGGATAATCTCTTATGTTTAAGAGAGTTTTAATGGACAAGAGAAGAGAGGAAATCAAACCTTCACAAAGGAGGAATCTTTTTTGGAACATATGCAAAATAGGGGTAAGTATTGTAAGTTTATTATAGATAGTGGAAGTTATGATAACTTGGTATCTAAAGATATGGTAGATTAACTTGGTTTGAAGAGGCTTCAACATCCTTGTACTTATAAGATAAGGTGGTTGCAAGATGATCATGTAGTAGAGGTGAAAGAGCAGTGTTTGGTGAAATTTAATATTGTCCTTTTCAGAGATAAAGTAATATGTGATGTATTGTCTATGATTTCTTGTCATGTTCTATTGGGTAGACCTTGGAAACATGATATAGGAGCAATTTATGATTGTAGAAGGAACCTAGTTACTATAGAGAAGGATGGACAAAATTTTAATTTGGTTTCCTTGAGGGAAAAAGAAGGGAGTAAGGAAAATGAGTCTTGTGAAGATTTGGTTTGATGAGAAGAAACATGTAGAGATAATACTAGAGGATGACGTGGATTTGAAGAAGGATCTTGTGGGTATATCTTAAAACAAGATGGTACCCGATGGTAATAGAGGTAGAGTTATTCAACAAAAGACTTTGGTTGCAGATAAAATGTTGTCTTTTGGAAGAGGTAACCCAAATGAGAAAAAGAAATAAAGTGGTGGTACATTTCCATTATTTCCATAGTATGAGGCAAGGAAAAGAAGGTGAAAAGAAAGAGAAATTGAAGGATCTAGCAAAAGAAAGAAAAGAGGCAAGGAGGAAGAAAGATACATAAGAGAAAGACATTTGGATTAAGAATAAGCATATGATTTACATCCCAAGTCCTATTATATGCTCATGAGTTCCTATCATGGAACATATTTTCTCACCAGGGGTGTCTAATTTAAGAGAATCCTTGGGTTCATGAAAATCTTGCAAGAACCAAAATTATTTTCTTTTTATTTATTCCTATTTAGTTAGTTTCTGTGTTTATTGCAACGTTCCTTTAAGTTGGATTGTTTTCTCTTATGGACCTTATGACATGTTCCTAGAATTTTGGCTGATCTTCAGTTGGGTTTGCATCTCGATCCTTTTCTTCTTGGTGAGGATCTCTTTGATTTTGGCTCATACCTATTTTGTTCTTCATGTTTCTTGACTAGTTGGAGTTTTTTGATCTTGTGAACCATTTCCTCAATTTATGATCCTATTTGGTGCATCATTCAATGTTCCTAAACTCTTAACCGGACTCTCTTTGGGTTCACACTTCATTTAACATCTTATTGGAAGTTTTCTTCATGATTGGGATCCTAACCTATATCTACTTGTTATATTTTCCTTCTTGGAATATTGTGGTCAATCTTGGTCAACTTGGATTTTTTACGAATATTGTATATAATGATGCATTTGTTACTTTAGTTGATAGATCTCAGTGTTTAGGATTGGATAGATCCACATAAAGGATAAAATATGCATAATATATTGTAATAAGGTCTGTATGCCTATAATGTAAGCCTACATGTTGTTGGCCTATTGTAAATAATTTTATGTTAATGCGAACAATGGATCTTGTATTCTCTATATCTTGTGATGTTGTTTCCTCTATGTGACTCTTTTTGTACAGTTTGGACTGTCCTCATTAAGGATCCTCCTACTGTGGTTACATCAATAATAGCTAATAGGAACAAATACAAACCATTGGGAAAGCTAGGCATAGTGTGTTGATTGTTCTCTTTACTGCTTTGATTTAATTTGGATGTAATTGGAAAGTAATAATACAAGTGTTAGGCTTAAAGGTGTAAAATTTACAGTAATCAACATAAAATGAAAAATGTATATCTAAGAAACTATGCTATATAGAAATGGAAAGAGGACAAAAAGAGGAAATTATGTATGAAATTTAAGTACAAAATGGTAGGAATAAGTTTTTACACGCCATAGTCCTTCAGGTTTCCTATGTTTACAATAAAAGTTAAACAAGTCTTAGGAGCCTCCAAACAGTCTTTGATCTAACTTTCATGGACAATTGCAATGAGTATGACTTTAGGAATCCTAGTCCTAGAGGAATTTGGTGCTAGGTTCATTAGACCCATTGATGAAAAATAAAAAATCACTTTTGCCTCTATCTTCTATAGGCTTGTATGCCTCAAATATAGACCTAAAACATATCTATGGACATATACCTACACATAGAGAGAAAGTGGTGTTTGTGTTATATATAGGGGATTTACTTAATCAATTCTTGAGTTTGGAATCACCCCAACAACAATGATGACATGAAAATGAAATCTTATATCTAAAGTAAATGATTGAATTGAAATGATTAGACCCTTTTTTGATAATGCAATGCTGTTAGGATAAGGTCTCCAAATGTTGATGCAATAACCTGATGATTAACCTCAAATTTCACCATAAAACCATAATTTAATATACCTTGCTATATTTTTATACTCCTTGGATTAGATCTACACTTGAGTGAATCCTAAATTTCTTGATAATAAACTTGTAGATGTGATGTGAATGTGTGATTGAGAGATGAATTAGAAGAGGTGCCTTATATATGTTCTTGAATGAAATTTCTTATTAAGGCCGACCTACAATAGTCATGTATCCAAATTCAAAGGTTTGATTTGGAAATTTGAATACCTCCATATGATCTACCCTTATTTCTAGCTCATAAAAATGTAACCAGATGCTTCTGACTTCCGCACATAGTTTGTGGCTACTAGATTAATACAACCTTTTCAACTCAAATTATGGGGATGAAAAGATAATAGGGCCTATTCATTAGATCTAAAATCCATATTGTGTTTGATGAAATGGAAGTGGGGCCTTTATTGCATTTAAACTAACAATAGGATATGACCCATATAAGCATAAAAAAGATAAGATCAAGGGTAGAAGTAGAATAAGGGTCTAAAGAGAAGTGCATTGAGATTTAAAATAGGATACTTGGCTTGCATTCTTAGATTAAATATTAATGTAAAAATAAAAATTGCTTCAAATGTGCTTAGAGAAGAGAAAAGATAAAATGAGTATTAAGAAAGTGTAAAATTGGTCTCATTAATTAAATCAATTAAATTTACAAAAATACAAAAGTAAACTCATATAAAATTCACAAGTGCACATAATGTTTGAAATTTTTGGAAATTAGTGTTTCTAACTAGTTTTGGTATTAAATAAATCTTAGTAACGAGTTAATTTTATCTTATGTTGTAGATGAATTAATTGAATGAATGAATGGAGTCATATTTTCCAATTGTACCCTAATTCACGTCCTAATGGATACTATACAAGTTCAAAAGTGAAAAAATGGCTACAAAATGATAAAACAGAACAATTGTGGAGTGTACTCCTTATGTTGGTAGGGTTCAACAAACCTAATCACCTGATATTTTTGGTTATCTTTTTAAGTTTTAAAATGTTGCACACATTATTTGAGGCATTGTGTGAGTTCTAAAAGAAGAATGAAATGGATTATTGTGTTTCTTAAATTTTTATCACTTTATTGTCCTAGTTACACACCATTTTGAAAAAGGAATTCTCAATGTGTACAAGCATGACATGAGGGTTTAAGGAGAAATAAAAATTGTGTGAATGAAATAAGAGGGGCCAAATCTAGGTTCAAATCATTTGGTATGGTAAGAAAGGTTAAAAAGGACTGATATGTATATCATATCCTTGTGAGGTTTCCAAACAATATAGAGGAGGTTGACTATTATATTAGGGAAATTCACACAAGGAAGTCTATATAGATTTGGAGGAGAATCATATTATAAATCATCAATAATATTATTATCTTGAAATGTTTCACCAAAATTATTTCTATATTTAAAGGTGAAAGTTTTGTATTCATTTCCAGCTCTACATATTGTACCACTTGTCAAAAAACTTAAAGTCAATAAATTAAAGATAATATTATAAATATTTATGAATTCTATCATCTTGCTAAATAATATTTGGAATAAAAATTATTTACTAAATTTCTCTTCTAAATGATTTTTTTCCCTATTCATTGCTACCTTTTTGTTCATTTTGTCAAACAATTATCAAATACAAAATAAATAGTTGGGTACTTCAAAGTCATATGAAAAGTTAATTTTGTTTCTATTCTGATAGGTAGACAATATAAATCACCTATTAGACTCAAGAATTTGATTTACATGTCAATGTTTAACAATTGTATATTATTGTTCGACCACAAATGACATAGCTGCTATAGTATAGGGATCATTAAGCACATTTGGAGGTAGGTTCTAAAGGTAATCATGGAATCTGTTACTCTTGATGATATCTTTACTAGGGCCTTTAGCCACCATTCTTTGTTGTTGAATTATTTTAGGTATCATACTAGCGTTTCTCTCCCCACTATTTGTTATCTTCCCTCACTGCTAGAATTAATGATGATAGGGAGAATCTGGGAAAGTATATGGTGTTTCATGAGGGTTTACTTGTTTTAATTGATTATCATTTTAGGTCCCTCCTTGCCCCTTCTAATTTCATTCCTATCTCAGAGGAGGATCTAGTGTGGGTAAGTCTAGTAGAGAGTCAAAGGGCAAAGATTACTTAGATGCTAAGGATGAAGAGTTTACTCACTCCAAAAAACCTAAGAGGATGGTTAAATCTAAGTTTACTGTCAAAGGGCTTGTGGATAAAGGGAAGGGTAAGAGGAAAAATGTGGAGTCATCTAGTTCTACTTTTGCAAATATTGTGAACACATGCAAGTCTTCCTCTCCCCCTTTGGAATCTTAGAAAAAAGGTAAGGATAAAGGAAAAAAGGTTGTGAAGAGTCTTGAAGTTGGTGTGCATCCCCCTCCTAGCCCTATTCATCATATTTCCTCCCCTTGCCCTACTTCAAACAAAAATATTTTGGGTGATGAGGGTGAGGTTGGTGCTAATTCCCCTAAGAACCTTAATGCCGATCTCTTAGGAGTGGAGTGTGAGAAATTATCTAATGTTATTGGGATGGATAGAGATACTTCTTTAGATTCTTTTAGTATTTTCAAGTGGTTTTTTAATGCGCTGAAGGAGCTGCAAGTGAAATAGAGATCAACAAGTAGCAAGATGGAGGGCATGGAGTCCTCAATGTTGGGAAAGAATGTTGAGGTGGTTCCTACTGGTACTGATGAAAAAACTTGCCTTTTTTAGTGGACAAAGAATGAAAAGAACTTGGTTGCTGACTGCCTCAAAAATTCCTTAGAGGCTATTGAGAAGCTAAAAGAAAATCATGGGGCCAGGCTTGCTAAGGTTGAAGATGATGCCAAAAATATTTGGGCTTCCCTCAAGAATATCATGAATCATAGAGACAAAATCATAAAGAACATTGTTGAAATGATGAAGATCATGGTGGATAACTTTGACAAAGTGTAATAGGAGAAGGCGGTTATGGACCTAGATGCTAAAAAATGACAAATGCCAAGGGGAGTCTTGGCCTATTAAGAGAACCAGGGTGAACCTTAAGAAAAAGGTATAAAACCCATCCCTTGAATTATAGGGTTTGAAGAAAGAGGCTCTGAACATGAGCCATCTAGATGATGAGGTCACAAAGACCCTTAAGAAATCAGCTTAGCTGGCACTACTCTTCTCCGGTTTTTTTAAATTTTTATTTTTTTGTGTATTTTGTGCCTTCTGATGTTATTTTCTCAGCGTCTTCTTTAGAAGCCTTATTTTTGGTCTAGTATTTGGAGATTATATGTATATATCTGATTTTATGTAAGAATATTTGTATGAAGGGTTTTGGGTCCCTTCAAAACCTACTTTTTCTGTAATAAAAAAATAATTGTATATTACTATTCAACAACTATAATATAGTTTTAATAATTATATGTTTTGAGTTTACCATTATTAAGGGAAGAATATTTGAAGAAGAATATTTACAAAGAAGATAAAAATTTGATCACTGGTCCATATTAAAGGATGATCTACTTTTCATTTTGGAATAAATGGAAAGTTGTTTATTTATGGTAGATTAGTAAGAGTTTTCCAAGGCACAACATGATATGCCTTCATAAGTGAATTCTTTAGCTAAGCTAGAGCATACGAGACACCTATATGAAGATATGATACATACAATCACTTCTTATATTTTTGAAGTCACACATATACATATCCAAAAGATCCTTATAAAAATAGTATCATGAAGGAGTTTTTATGGTTGATTATGGATGATTTTTAATGTTTGAAAAATACCAAAAGTTCTTTTGCTAAGTAGGTAATTTTTAGAAACTATTGCAGAATAGATAATATGCTAATATGTTAGATCTAGATTGTAAGTCCCTCAATAAAAAGATTCTCTACACCATCTTCTAAGTTTGACCACACATGTTGAGTTATGACTTTCTTACATAGTTCCATTATATTGTGGGCTCATTTTTTAAGGCTTAAAGTTGTAAGCCATGAGATTCAAATGCATGTCCTTCATCTGATAGTCCATAGTTCTATCACTTTAATTCTTCACATCCTGAGATCAAGTGGTAGGACTTAATTCTAAGTCACAAGAGTGTGATATTTTTCCAAGTGTCTTTATCAAGTATTCCTTAGCCATTTCAAAGATGGTAGTAATTTGAGATTCATGCACTCAAAATAATAAAATGCCAAAAGAAAAAGAATTGTAGTACTCTAAATATTTCTGAATTGCTTTTATTTATTTATTATAAAAATAGATAAGATTAAGAGGCCCAAATGCTTCACACATAAAAGTGTTCCTATTTTTCAACAAAATGTAACATAGTTATCTAGTGCGCATTCCATTTTTATAGTTGCAATTAATATTTTAAAAAACCCACTGGTAGAAATATAGTTAAGAGTGAGTACTAGAAGATATATATATGTTTTGTAGTTTTTTTGTTGAGTATTCTTTAATGATCTTTTTCAAAGTGGACACATCATACAAATCACATCATTGAGCATGCATGTCATATAAATTGCATGAAAATAATAAAATATAAATATTTTTCCAATGTATACAGAGTGAAGTGTAGAATAATATTTTTCTTTTGAATCCAGATCCAAGTATGTCAAAATTTCTTTAAAAAGTCAAGACAAATATCTATAATAACTACAAAAACATTAGTGAAAGAAAATAAAAGAAATATGTTGATTTAGTTCAAATCTTAAAAAATATTAGAAGTATGTGTTGATGGTTTTTTGTTCTATTAGGGTGTTCATTTTTTCAGCTTAATATTTATCTATCTATTTTTTTAATCATACCACATTAATTGGGAATCCTTTTCTATTATAATACACTGGGCCAACCTCAACACAATAATTTCTGTCAATCTTGATGTCTAAAATTTTCCTCTATTGGCTCCACCAAACAAGCATCTTTGGAAATTTGTGCCCAAGTTTCTTACAAGGTATGTATCGTAGTAAATTTGAAGTTGTTTTTACAATTTAGGATTTTGACAATGCATTCACATAACTATAACAATACACTTTGATATAGGTTGATTTGATAGGAGGGTCTCCCTTGAAAGCATGCACCAGGATTGGGTCTTCAAGGCCTGAGGCCCTTACGCTACCTTGATAGTATCTAAAGCCTAACCAAAGTTTTTTTCTTTTTAATTTTTTCAAGCCTAGTCATGTTCAAGCCATTTTTTAGCATGGGCCTTGGTATGTCTAGTCTTTACTTGTTTCTCATCCGTGGTATGAAATACATTTTTTTCTTTGATGATAAGAAACTCCATATTTCTATTTGGAATAAGTTCCAAGGGTTTCCTTTTCCATGTTGGCCTTTTCTTATAAACTATTTCTCAATCTCTTAGAGAGATTGTCTGTGTTGAGCTTCATCAATTTTATCATGCTTGACCCTAGAAAGATAGTTTGTGTTGAAGTAGATTTTTCTCACATGACCTCAAAGAGATAATTAATATTTATATAGGAATTTTTTTCCACACCCAATGTGTGTGCTATTTGAATTTTACCAATACTTGTTTTCTGTACCAATCGTTAGAGAAAAAAAATTAAGTATTGTCCTTTGGTTGTTTATACTTGGTTAGAACCCCTCGTAAGGAATTTATTCCTCCACATATTTCAGAGGACCCAAAATTGGAGGAGAAATGGACAATGATTATCTAAAAGCAGAGGGTTGCCTCGTCTTCTAACTAACGAATTCCAAGAGTTAGCTATTTAGCAACTGTAACCACATTGCCAGTTTCAAACCTTTAGGAGAATGGGAAGGAGATCACCATCCCTTAAATTATTAAGGGTTCTATTCATCCCATTTTTATATGAACTAAGCCAACCTCAATGATTTTATCTCATCTCCATAGTCGTCATTTCTCTTGTAATCCTTCAAAGTACGTAGAGGATGGAAAAAATTTCCTAGAAAAGCACAAGGTTGCATAACCTAGCTTCTACAACACATTATATTTCTTTAATAATATATAGTTTCTTCTCTCTTGAAGATGGATATGAAATAGAAGAATTTGAATTATGAATTTCATGTCACAGAATATCCATGGTCTTTCTAACCTCATATAGAAGTATTTCATGTGTTGGATACTTAATAGAATTATCTTGATATTAATGTGTTATGTCTTTAGAAATTCAAGATTTGTTTGTTTAAGATTTTTTCTATAGAGAAAATTAAAGCATGAAAACTAAAATGTAGCACCTTCAGAAACCTATTAAAATTAATAATCTACTACAAGAAAAAATATGTATATATACCAAAAAGTAAAGAAAAACACAAAGCCAAATAGTTAGAATGTTCACCAGAAAGTTACTCCCCTATGAAAAAAACCAAAATCCATCTTTAAAAATTTAGGAACAACCTAGGAACACCAAATATACCTCATAAAAGCTTCTTCAACATAGTTTACATGTTTGTGATATCATATATGTACATA
Organism: Chamaecyparis obtusa; assembly: GCA_027943335.1. Classification (NCBI taxonomy): domain Eukaryota; kingdom Viridiplantae; phylum Streptophyta; class Pinopsida; order Cupressales; family Cupressaceae; genus Chamaecyparis; species Chamaecyparis obtusa. The sequence continues at coordinate 227,952 of BSBK01003055.1, read as the reverse complement.
TTTTTTATTTTACTACTCTAAAACACACTTAGAAAAACTAGAACACAAATCTGAGACACTTTGTCTATCTATCTTTCACACACACACACGCACGCACACACACACACACACACACACACACACACACACACACACACACACACACACACACACACACACACACACACACACACACACACACACACATGCATATGCATTTAGCGTAGCTCTTCTTCTACTCATATTTGTATCAATGATATGAGATGAGAAATAATAACATGCCAAAATAAATAAAATAATAATTATACTATTTTCAATATATGCCAGAGATCCTAAACAAATCAAACCAGACAACTTTAGGTCTTGACACTAGAAACACTAAGGTATCAATACTACCCACTAAGGCACTAGACTGACAATAATAAACCCTAACAAAGTCAAGTTATCACTTAGGGGCATGAATTTTGGTGTTAATGGAAACTTTTACCCCTTCTCATGTCTACATACATCTCTCTAATGATAGTATCTCTCTCCTCCCAAATGGTAATGAGGTATCTGGAACACACTTAGATACATATATGTAGTTAGACTGTAACCTAAACCATATCAACAAATACATTCAAAAATATTATATCAAATGTTTGTTTAAAGCAAAATTTATTCCTTTCAATCTAACTCTTCCATTGTTCATGAAAGATGGACATAACATATCCTCCCCATTGAGAATCAACATCCTTAATTATTGATGTATAATTTAGGATCTAAAAGAGATAAAATGAAGCACAATAACACAAGATAGAGCCAAGTGTCAAATGAAAATGGATGAATAAGTAGGATTAATAAGACTAAGTTTAAATAAATTGAATAAATCTATTAACACCCTCCCTTAAGAACAAATTAGGACCCAACAAGATAAAAAATGGGTCCTGACTACTAGCCTAGTGATGTACCCATGTACAATGAAATCTCTCATAAAAAGGAGAAAGATAGAAAACCTAGTGGGAAAAACTATCCTCCAAAAAAGAGATAAGAAGAGAAGAATCCTATAAGACCCTCCAAAGGGTGATGCTACTGCTGATGTAGAGCACACACCAAGAAGATCTTATTGCCCTTCCTAAAAATCTTCCTGAATATGATTGTCATCTATTGAATCATTTGATTATCAGGACTAGAATAAGGATTTGAATATTCCACATCAAGTTGAGAACCCATATGATATGTAACACCAAAATGTAATCTCTTTAGTATATAAGACCTTTCCTTTCAATTTCTCTTTATCAGGGTAGTAATTTCCTAATTTGAAGATGCTTTGACATAATTAGTTACCTCAATTTTATTCTTTTTAAGTAGAAAAGTGAGGTGCTCAATTAGATTTTTCATGCATTAATGTTCTCCAACATCCATTTGGTGGACAAGAAAAGTTTATATAGGAAGAGTGATTGGGTCGAATAAGAAGTCAAACCCAACACTCAATGAGTAGTGGTGAGTTTCATCCCACTAAACTAGGATGAGGTGTCAAAATGGAATCGACACCTCTGTTAAATAACTCCTAAATGATGACAACTTGTATGAACAAGTGTCAAAAGAACATCCGGTGTAAATAAATTAAATAAATACACTAACAAATAGGTTTGGAATCTTGAATACCATCTAACTTAGCAATCTAGGTAGATTGCTTGGTGAAATCATGCTATCTAGCATAGTTCTATCTTCCTTTAGATTTATGGTCACCAAATTTCCATTTATCATCAATCTAATCCTATGAGGCTACCACTCTGAATCTCCACCATGCCATGAAGGCCCTTTAAACTAGGTCATTTTCTCAAAGCTTGCAAGCTCGGTTTTCTCAGCTGTGCTACTAGAAGTAGATTGTAAACAACCATACTGCTTGTGGATCCCAAATCAAAGCTAGACTTCACTAGCTAAAGGCAAGTAATTGAGATTCCAAAGAGTTCTTGAAGGATACCATATTTTTCTTATTTTTAATTGAACACAACAATGAAGAACCCTTAAGTGCAAGGGTAGACTTCCCATTGCCTAGTTGTGAAGGTGTGAAAAATTTGGTCAAATCAAGTTGAATTGGCTTATCAAATTGTTAAAAATGTAAAATTTCTCTCCATTATAGAAATCCTTCTTTAAATTTTCTAAAAAGACCATAAATGAAGTTGAAGCACATTTGTTGAGAAGGATTTTAGCATCTCTTGATTGGCATAGATGCCAAACCACTCCTTTTTGGTCAGGCATCCCACACGAAAGGCCCAACCCATTACATGGACCACCATTAGCGATGCATCCCTGAAAGAGGGACCTTGCATAACATTTGAGCCACCTTAAACTCTTATTTTGACTTGAATAAGACCTAGGAAATAAGGTCTCGGAATGCACAAGAGAGGCCAAGGTTTTCCATGAAGGTATAGGACACGAAGGGGCTTGACTCAACAAGAATTCCCTAGAATGCTCATGGCCATAGGATTCAAATCTATGCAATTCATGTCTAGGGAGAAGAACACATGAGGATTTGGCCCCAAAGAAGTCGATCCCCTCAAGTAGAACAAGCACTCTGGAATGCAAAGCTTTGTGGCATCTCTAACATTCTAAACAGAGTGTAGAAAGAGTGTCTTTTCGATGGAGGCACAAACTTGGCTAGTTACCCAAACATCGATGTCTTGAGAAGTGCTAACACCATTATCTCCAACAAAAAAACCTAGAATACAGGTGCTTGGAAGATTAGGAACAACATGGTACACTTAGAGCTCAACATAATGAGAGCCCTTTTTTCTTAATTTATTATTATCAATTAGAACTTTTTATTTACTTGAAAATTATTTTATTTTACTTTAAATTTTATTTTCTCTAATGCATATTTTTTATTCTAAATTCTATTTTTTTATATGTAAATTTTAAACTTCTCATTATTGTTGAAAAAATTGATTAAAAAATATTTTTGAACTATATTGATTTTTCTTAATGCCTACTAATTTAAAAAAAAATATTTGCCATACTTGTATTGTTATATATATTAACTTTTTACTAAAATAATTTTTGTTTTTGATCTAGGGGCATAGAACTCACGTAAAATTTATGACCTACTTTTTAATACTCCTGTAAGGTACAATATTTTTATATAAATTTATCTAGAATAAATAAACTAATTTAATTGACATAGAGTACACGGGGCGAAAGGTTATCCCCTTTTTAAAAAAAAATGAAAATCAAAGGCCGACCTATAACACAATAACCTAGAGTACTCTCATATTTATATGGACGCGGCTATGCTCCAGATAGAATGCACCATTGACCTAATTTGAATACGAGCACAAACAATTCATTTTTCTTACATTTTGATTGACTTCCATTGATTTCCTACGAGCTGGTATTGATCACTCAGAAATGGGGTCCAATGTACCACCAAAAAAGCAGGCGCGGGAGCGAAAGGCAACAATAACCACGGAAACAAAGAATCGTGAGATGGAAAGAAAGCTGGCCGAAGCTGTGAAAATGCCAATCCCACACAAATCTCCAGCTTCTGAAAGGCAGAAGAATAATGAGGCGCTCCCCAGTCGGATTGAATTACAAGTGCAAACGAAGGCTAAGAAAAGCAAGAAGAAGATAATTAGGGAGTCGTATAAGTTTTATATCTTCAAGGTGCTGAAACAAGTCCATGGTGATGTGGGAATTTCCAACAAGGCAATGGTCATCATGGACAACTTGATCAATGATCTCTTTGACAGGTTGAGCAGTGAAGCTTGCAAACTGGCCAAGTACGCCAAGAAGAATACGGTGACTTCCAGGGAGGTTCAGGCGGCTGCAAGGCTTATGATTCCCGGAGAACTTTGTAAGCATGCCGTGTCGGAGGGTAACAAAGCTGTTGCCAAATTCATAGGCTAGGTTTTTTTTTGTTTGGTTTCTCTAAACTAGATTTTATGTTTGTTTATGGTACTGGTTATCAATTTTATAAGCCAATTTGAGTTTACTTAATGATGATTTGTGTGCTGGTTAAAGCTTTAATACAAAAATTGATAGCAACTTTGTGATACTGAAATATTTATCTGTTGCACTCAAGGATAGCTCATTATCTATGCATATTGAAATATATTAATGATAATATATGTCCGGCGAAAAAAATGTTAGTAGTTACATTGTGCTTCGCTTCTAATTACAATATGCACTTATAGCAATTAAGTATTGGCTACCTATTGATGTAAATGGATTTGCGGCCTTATTCTTGTCTCGAATGCAACTTTTTCAGTTTGGTCGGATATGAATCAACTTTTGTGCTGTGAAGTCTTTATTACTTAGGGATTAGATGTAAATCTATTTAAATTGGAGAACTATTTTGTAAATTGTGATATTGCTATTAGAATTCAACTGTGTAGTTTTTGAGTCAAACTCATTGACCTATGTTTTATGAGTAATGGTTCATAAGAACCCATCTGTTATGAGAATGAATGGAACACTTAGCACTCATTGCATCTAGGCGATACTCACAAAGATGAAGCACTAGAACCGTAGAAGTCACCCATTCTTGTACTACCGTTCAATCTGTGCACTTAACTACAAAATTTCCTCTATAGTTAAGCCAACTTTACTTGCAAGTGTTGTGCCTTATGAACCATTCATAAATTTACAAAACTATAAATTTGCACCATCTTAGATTATGGAAAATTCATATCAAATAAAAAATTGACATTTCTTTGTCGTTGTGAAGTCTTTATTATTTAGGGATTAGATGTAAATCTATTTAAATTGGAGAACTATTTCTGTAAGTTGTGATATTGCTAATAGGATTCAACTGTGTAGTTTTTGAGTTAAACTCATTGACCCATGTTTAATGAGTAATGGTTCATAAGAACCCATCTGTTATGAGAATGAATGAAACACTTAGCACTCATTGCGTCTAGGTGATGCTCACAAAGATGAAGTACTAGAATCTGGAGGTCACCCATTCCTGTAATACTACAGTTCAAGCTGTGCACTTAATTAGGAAATTTCCTCTATAGTTAAACTCACTTTGCTTGCAACCCTATTTGCAAAACCTTTAATAAGTGTTGTGTCTTATGAACCATTCATAAATTTACAAAACTATAAATTTATGCCATCTCAAATAAAAAATTTGACACTTCTTTGTTGGGTGATTAATCTTTAATTATTATATAAATTCACAGGTCTGTATATGAATTTGTAATGTAGATCTAAACATAATTAGAATAATTCACAGGTCTATATAGGAATTCCAAAGAAAACTAAATGGGAAAGCAGTTCAGTAAAGTTTGCAGAAAATCTTAGAGCGAAGAACAGATCCAACATTTATGGACAAGTCACCTAGTGTTCATGTGCTATGCGTATCAATAAAAATTGCACGATTGTACTATTTTTTTTCTATTAAGATAGTTTAGTAATAATTACACATATAGAGCAGAATCTGAGAATTAACATCATTGTTCACACCCCCATTGTATATACAATTACAAAATTTGGGAGGTGATGAATCAACTAGAAATTATGCAGCTGTATCTAGTCCCAGCCATCCGTGTGACTGCCTTGGTCATTTTGGACCACTGGAGTCTCTACAAAAGCCTGATTCTCTTCCTGTCTGGTTCCTGTATCCATTCCTGCCAGAGCATTATCCTGATTGGGATCAATATGAGCCTCCCTCTGATAATCACTATTGATCTGCAGACCACTAATCATATTGTTCAAGTCCTCCACTTTTGTGGGGGCTAAGAAGCTTTGATACTCTGAAATGTAATTCGCAGCCTGCACTTGATCTTTGTTAATCATCAAGCTGCCTTCCTGCACTAACATCATGAACTCACTCGTTATGTGAAGAACCAAGGAGACCTGTGACATAATATTAAAATGTGTAAGTTTAATATTAAACTCAGTAAGTTTCCTTCTCTCAGCTTGAAAGATTTCTCTATTCCTGTCCTTCCAAAGAGTCTATAAAACCTCAATTGTTAGTGAAAACCAAAAGTTATTGAGCTTAGAATCAAATCTTTCCACATAGCCTGCAAGAATTTCACTCCAAGAGATAATGGACATACAATTCCAAAGACAAGGGAAACCAAGGAAAATAGCCCAAATCTTACATACATAGACACACTCAAAAAAATAAATGCTCAAAAGACTCAACAGTATTACAAAGACTGCAATAAATAGGGGAAAGACCAATAGAAGAAAGCACCTGACCAACAGCCAATTTCTTAATCAACAGCAACCACTTAAAACAAATCTTCTTGGGTTCAGCTTTACCTTTCAAAAAATAGTCAAAAAAGAAGGGCCAATTAGAAAAGGGATTAATCTGCCCCCAACACTGGGACACCCAAGCAAGAAGAGAGGAATCATTCTTCATATAGAGATACAAACTCTTAGTAGAAGTTTCAGACAACAAACTGCCATCAGACCATTTGGCCTTATTAAGGAAAGCATTAGAATCAATAATTTCACGAGTTATAAGAATTTATTGCTTTCTTAATAAGTGTATAAGTCTTCTTCTGAAAATCAGGGATATTAAATTTGGCTTTAATATTCTCCCACTCCCCTAGCTGCCCACCATCCAAGATGTCCTGTATCAGAGAAATTCCCTTTAGATTCCATACCTTTGCAGAACAACTATTAATAAGTTTTTTCATGAATATACTATTAGGCCGCGGTTACTATAACGTATTTTACTTGCTTGGGAATACCAGATTATAGCTTCAAACCGTTTGATTTTATCAGTCAAAGGATTAGAACTCAAAAGATTTTCTTTGCATGGATAATATTGCCAACCCTTGGCTTCCACCCACCGATAACCAACCCTAATTTGGATCTGCAAGATCTTTTGGCCTGCAAGAGTTGGTCAAACCCTTACTATTCTTGTAATGCTTTCTATTTTTTTTGATCAAATTAAAATAGATAACCCTAAGTCGGTGGGGGCTCCACCTTGTCCTTTGACACCTTCGGACAAGCCTGGTGCAAACCCCGTTTTTTTTTTGCCCTTGTTACGATTGGGGATGCTGATGTGGTGTTTTCCATTGAGCCTATGGATTTTTTGATTTCTGATTCCTGTGTTGATGCGGTGGCTGAGGAGCTGTTGAGACTTTCTTTAATTATCAGATTTCTGAGAAAGCTTCCGCTTTTCAAACAAGTTCTGGAGTGGGTCAAATCTACTTGGAGCAATTTGACACTTTCAACTATAGATTTTGGCCTTTTTTAATTCATTTCACCATTGCTTCAGTCTACATTTTTGTTTCTTACAATGGGCCCTGGTTCATTTTTGTTTATTTCTATGCTCAAGTAACAAACAAGTATCACTGCATGCCTTAGTTTTGCTTTCTTCTTTTCTTCTCCATGTTCCAATACATGTAACCGCACACATTTCTACACAACTAAACACGTGAAATCTACTGAAGCATTCGTTATTCCACTATTTTAACTTGGTCTTAATGAAATTTAGTTCCTTCAAAAACCAGTAACTAATTGTCCCTGTGAAGATATTACTTTCAGAGCGCCATCTATCGTTTCTCTTTTTCAATGATGCATAATACCAACATAAATTATCAAATGTAAAGTATCCGCCTTTGGATTTTTGCTTGTTTGGATCTCTACTTGAACTAGGAAATGAATAGAATATGAGATAGGGATGATACATGATACACAGTTTCAAATTCATCCCCCAACCATCCTATTCACAGGAAGAAGCGATCCAATCTTTTTGATATAGGGTAAAAACTGTTCTTGGATTTGCCTAGGTGTATTTACCATTTTTCGGAGCACTATCAGTAACTACTGCATTCACTATAAAATTTTTAAATCTCTCATAGCTCTGTTTACTTTTAAAAGTCCCCCACTTTTCACATCAAGATTTAATATTGCATTAAAATCACCTTTTAAAATCACCTTTTCTTCTTTCAATGATTTAATTTTTTCTCCTTTAAATTCCTCTATTTGAATTGGTCTATTATATTGAATAAGGGAATATATATATTTCCTAGTTAATCTCCAATTCAGAAAAACAACCAATTTTGATATGACTCTACTAATGGGAGCCCTTATTGTCTCCTTATTTCCATTTTTCTCTTAGAAAAATCCTCTTTATCTTTTGCAATATTTTAAAAATTTGGATCTTTCTTCTATTCCAATTTTAATTTCTTTTAATACCACAATGTCAGCAGTTAGCACCATTTGTCAGGGGCATTGACCCTGATGTCAATATCCTCATTTTCCTCTATGAGAGGGCTAACCAAGAAATTTTTAATACTCTATTGACCTTTGCTGCCTCCCTTTACCTCTTTTGTTTATTGGTTTTCCTACCTCTTCCTTTTTGGGAGTTCCCTAAGAATCTTGTTGGGGTCAACTTATGCACCTGTGATCTACCTTCAATTCATCTCCCCCCCAAACACTCTTCTTCCAAATTTCAATCTCCATGGTCTATCCAAATATTCACTTTTGACTTTATCACTTCTTGTTTTTCTATATTAGCATTAGTTGTTGTTTCCAAAATATCTTTTTTACTTGATCCTTTGTTTACTTCTTGTTTTTCCCTATTAGTGTTAGTTGTTGTTTCCAAAATATCCTTATTACTTGATCCTTTGTTTACTTCTTATTTTTCCCTATTAGCATTAGTTGTTTTTTCCCAAAATATCCTTATTACTTGATCCTCTGTTTATCTGGGGTAATGTTTTTTAATTCTTCCTCATCTTTGTAACACCAATGTTTTCTTGTATTTGATTTTCTTCATTTTTCTTTACCATCTTAATTGTGACATTCTTTTTTCTCTTTTGTATATCATTATTTTTATTTCTATAAACTTCCTTTTCCATATTCCATTCCAATTTTAATTTCTTTTAATACCACAATGTTAGCAATTAGTTTTTCTACATGACTCTTTATTAAGCACCATTTGTCATGATATTCAATGTCAATATCCTCATTTTCCTCTAAGGGAGGGCTAAGCAAGAAATTTCCAATACTCTATTGACCTTTACTACCCCCTTTTACCTCTTTTGTTTATTGGTTTTCCTACCTCTTCCTTTTCGGGAGTTCCCTAAGAATCTTGTTGGGATCAACTTATGCACGTGTGATCCACCTCCAATTCATCTCCCCCCAAACATTCTTCTTTCAAATTTCAATCTCCATGGTTTATCCAAATATTCACTATTGACTTTATCACTTCTTGTTTTGCTATATTAGCATTAGTTGTTGTTTCCAAAATATCCTTATTACTTGATCCTTTGTTTACTTCTTCTTTTTCCCTATTAGCATTAGTTGTTGTTTCCAAAATATCCTTATTACTTGATCATGTATTTATCTGTCGTAATATTTTTTAGTTCTTCCTCATCTTTGTAACACCAATATTTTCTTGTATTTGATTTTCCTCATTTTTCTTTACCATCTTAATTGTGACATTCTTTTTTCTCTTTTGTATATCATTCTTTGTATTTCTATCAACTTATTTTTCCATATTCCATTCTAATTTTAATTTCTTTTAGTACCACAATGTCAGTAGTTAGTTTTTCTACATGACTCTTTATTAAGCACCACTTGTCCTAATATTCAATGTCAATATCCTCATTTTCCTCTATGGGAGGGCTAAGCAAGAAATTTTTAATACTCTATTGACCTTTACTGCCCCCCTTTAACTCTTTTGCTTATTGGTTTTCCTACCTCTTTCTTTTTGGGAGTTCCCTAAGAATCTTGTTGGGATCAACTTATGCATGTGTGATCCACCTCCAATTCATCCCCCCCCAAACACTCTTCTTCCAAATTTCAATCTCCATGGTTTATCCAAATATTCATTGTTGACTTTATCACTTCTTGTTTTGCTATATTAGCATTAGTTGTTGTTTCCAAAATATCCTTATTACTTGATCCTTTGTTTACTTCTTGTGTTTCCCTATTAGCATTAGTTGTTGTTTCCAAAATATGCTTATTACTTGATCCTTTATTGTTTATCTCTGGTAATATTATTTAATTCTTCCTCATCTTTGTAACACCAATGTTTTCCTGTATTTGATTTTCCTCATTTTTCTTTACCATCTTAATTGTGACATTCTTTTTTCTCTTTTGTATATCATTCTTTGTATTTCTATCAACTTCTTTTTCCATATGATTGGTATTATCCGTGGTCTCTATTGGGTCCATCCTCTCTAACACATTGATCTCCTTCTTTATTTTTTTAATACCTTGTTTTCTTTCTATTTCTTCCATTTTTCTTACAAACCATTTTGACCTTATGCCTTGTTTCTATGTGACTTCTTCTCTAGCATTGTGAACAAAAAAAATTTCTTCTTTGATTTTCACTTTCGAAATCCATTGATCCCTATCTGAATAAATCTATAATGAGACAAATAGACATGAATCATTATCTATAGATCTAGTGTCAATATTCATAAGTGTTCTGAGAGATCTTTCTAATTTTTTGAGACACTCCCCTGACTAGTAATCTAATGGTAGATTATATAAGGATTCTTATAAGGATATTTATTTGTTACAAATATAATAATAGTAGATTCAAATATGGTGTTTGAATTCCAAATCTACTTTAGTTGTTATGCTAATTCTTTCAAGAACCTTGCATTGATACTAATTGTTGAACATTTCTAAATGTTGAGAGGGGGGCATGTTATAAGTTGAGAACCCATATGGATTAGGATCTGAGGAGTCCACATCAAGTTGAGAACCCATAGGATATGTAGCACCATAATCTATAATTTCTTTATTATTTGGTGTGTTCATTTAACCACAGGTAATAACCCATATCATTATTTTTCTCCGAACCATAGATGATATACGACTATCATCTTCCCTAAGCACTTATTTTTTAAAATAATACAGATTAATTTATTATTTGATCTGTTGTAGGTGTGTGTATGTTTGATACCAAGAGAGGAAGATTCAATCTTATTTTATACCTATCAGTGGTGCTCCTTCACCAAGGCTCGCCACTCTTCCAAGTCTGCTCCATTAATTTATAGATTGTTAATTATTAACAAATTTCTCATACAAATTAATAGACATATATAAAAATCTAAGGACAATAGGCCAACTAGACATTTATATTATTTATGTCAGCTTGAAGGAATCCGACAATAGCTACAATTACATTAACACTCCCTCTTGGCTAGTGAGGAATCCTTCTCAATATCTAAGTTATGTAGTGATATCTACCATCGCTACTCCCAGAGGGTGGGTCCATTATTGCTATTCTTATGAATAGAAATGCGAATAAACACAAGTGCTCATCACTGAATCACTCAATGTGATGTCATCATCTTATCATGACATTCACCATGATTGCTCCTAGAGGGTGAGTAAATACAAGTGCTAAGTCATGGAGTCTCTCACATAAAATCCACCATGGAAACTCCCAGATGGTGCATCCGCTATGGAAACTCCTAGAAGGTGCATCCACTAAGACTACTCCTAGAGGGTGGAACAAGGGATTTCACCTCAAACCAAGGATAAATTTAAGAAACCCCCTCCTGGGAAGAGGTGTAAAATCCCGAAGAATCCTATTTTTTTTGGGGGAAAAAAATTAATATAGTTGGTGAAATTTTTTAATTTGAAAGGAAAAATGTTAGTTTGTATTGGCTATTTTCTTTCAGTCATATGAAAATTCTATAAAATCTAGGCACATCTTTTATTATCAAAGGTTAAATTTTCCTCACTTTTATCGATGCAATTTTAGCTTAAAATATTCGATGAGTGTTTGGGGCAGTGCCACCAAGACGATGTCAAGTGGAAGTGCCCCTTGTGGGGTCTAAAATTATTTTATTATTTTATTAAGGTGCCCTAAGTTAATTTTCTATTATCTGACATATACAAACCCTATTTTTTGTAACCGTTGGATGATCCTAGATCAATGGCCAAAATTTTAAAGGACACAAAGTTCCCCAAAAAGTCAGCGGAATAGAGACACATGTCCATTGTCAAATCTACTTTGGGCCAAAGTTTTAAATTAAAAAAAGTTCCATAGAAAGTCTTTGGAATAGAGACACATGTCAAATATATATACTTAACCCTTACTCTAACTTTAAATGTTGACCAAATATTGGCAAATATGGTCGACAATTAAGACAGTTATGAATTGAGGCAAAAATATTAAATAAATAATGGAAAACATAGATTCTATTGGCAAACCCCTTAAAATAGATTAAACTAATTAATAAAAATGATGGTGAATCTAATTGCATTTGACCAAAAATTTATAAAGTGAAGGTGATCTGACCACCCCATTTGGTCCCACTTATTTGCTAATTTTGAAATCAGGGATACTAAATATTCTTCACCAAAATTTTCTTTGCCTCAAACTTATCTCTCATAGATAGAAATGCATTAATAAGGGCTTGTATCTCAAACTTCTCTTTCATAGAGAAAAATGTATTAACAAGGGCTTGCACCTCAAACTTCTCTCTCACCGAGAATAATGCATTAACAAGGGCTTGCATCTCAAACTTCTCCCTCAGAGAAGAATGCATTATAGTACATCTCTAGAAATCACTGATGCTAAGCCTCCCTCTCCGTTAGCATTTCATTCTCCACAATTCCAAGCTTGTCTCAAAAAATACACAAACTTTACTCTGGCAAGGGGCTTGGTGAGAATATTGACCATCTAATCAATGCTAATATACCTCAACTAAATAGAATCCCTTTGCACCATTTCTCTAATATGTTTATATTTAAACTCCACATTCTTGGCCTATCATGAAGTACAAGATTGGAGTGTGCATCACTCTTGGGGAATCCCAAACTCACCAAGTATCCATTTACCCATGAATATCATGACCTAGGTGTCAACATAAAGGTCTTTTAGTCTACATACATGGGACTCCATCCCATGAATCCCAGTCCTCTGATTGCTAAAATTTTCCAAGGAGGAAATTGATCATCATATCTCACTTATGCAACTTCTATCTCATGACAGAACTGGAGAAGTCATCTTCCAAATGGAAGTATACCTGATCACTAAAGAAAACATCTTGATATGATCCACTCCCTCTAAACCAATATGACCAAGATCCTCGAATGTCAACTGAAGCAGATCCTGCTCCCTCTAACATGAAAACATACCATTCTCACATGTTTACAATCATGGAAGATATCTTTCTCCAAGAATGCAATCAAGTTTGGATTGTCTCCAATGACTCTAATGATGGGCGAATTGGACTGCTCCATACTACTGCTGAGAGTCTAGGACTTTCCTTCTTTCATCCTGCGAATTCTTAGTCAAAGTACAGAACTAAGGTCTAGTCCATCGTGTTTCAAATTGTGTCTAGAATTGAGCGGCCTCTCTTGATTCCTTCTGCAACAAATCTTTAGTTTGGATGAGCAATTCTACTGCGGGATGCATTAGAGCTGAGTCTGTTGTAATAGGTCTTCGCATCAGAGGCACATGATTAGTTTCCCATACAATAATGTACTTATCTGATTCCATAGTAACATGATTGTAATAAACTATGGATTTATCCCACGCTTGGCTACATTTGAGCCTCCTTAGCTGAACGGAGTACCCACACTGTTGGTAATGTTGGTAATACACATGATAATGGCAACGGGGAGATTAATTATGAGCTCCACACTCATACCAGTTTCTAACTGCCCCATATGTTAATTGTATGTGTGATCAACTATGAACTCCTCTTATGGCTACAATCCATTATGCTGACTCAGAATTATGAAGATCGCAGTTCCACACAGATTACCTTCGCAGATTAGCTCCTTCAATTTTATTCGTATCAATAGGGAACGTTATAATAATATGACTCACCAAGTATAGGTTATAGTCACGCATAAGTCTCACTGCATATATATTATTTACTGTGAATCAAAGACACAGACAACAAATAGCTCTTAAAGGTTTCTGCAGGTATCAGTAGAAGGCTTGAATAAATTGAGAGCAACGAGAGATTCATAGAGACAGAGAGGGAAAAGAGATCCATCCGACCAATGCTGATTTCGTGAGAACTTTACACATAGGCGACTGCGTAGAGCGCAAACATTCTGTGCATCCAACATGAAACTCCTGTGCCCTTGGGTTGACAAGAAGAAACAATAGCTCTCCAAGAGGAGAGCCTAGGTCATAACGGGCTGATGCCATCTCACCAGCTTGACATGTAAAGTGTTACAGCCTGTAAGGATAAAGGTTGTTTTCTTATTTGTAATCTCATTCTAATAGAAATAGATTTCAACCAGATAATATGGAAAGTGGTCTTGGTTTCTTTGTTGTGTCCTTTTGAGTCTTCCGTTTCTGCCTTAGTCAAAATGTCATTTATATTTTTCTCTATTGAATTTTAAAAATCTTGAATCTAACAATTGATATTTTTATTAATTTGTTCAATTTTAATGTATCTATTATTTGTATAATATCCAATAAATTTTAATGATACAAATATTTAAAATCTTGGTGTAATAATTCTTAATAATTTTTGGTAAAGTAACTCTAAATAATAACAACTTTGTACCAATTCTACTTAGTTTACTTCAATAATTCTTTTTACCAAAGATTTTTCAAAATGAACAATTCTATTAAAAAGAAGGGTGTAACATGATACATATAATCTTCATCATTCAAACACACTTGTAAAAAAAAAAACATTCAAAAAGACTAAATTGATAGAAAATAAAATAGACTAAAATTCTACACTCAAATTACTTATTAAAAACACTTGTCTTCCTACACTTTGCTAGATGAATATTTCCACCAACCTACCTACAACAAAACTACTTTGCTTACTGTAACACTGATAAACAAAAACTTAGACACAATACGTCCCTTGTTATACGAAGCAATTGAAATGTAAATTTCATCCTTTCCCAAGCCGAGCACTTCAACTTTGCAAACAAAAGCTGTCAAATCTGTCATCAAACGAAACGAGCCTATGTATGATCACTTTTGTAAATTGGAAAATATTTTGTTAACAAACAAAAGGAAACATAGTATGAATAAGGTTATATTTTCTCCCAAATGTAGATACTGATCAGCTTCTATCAAATCTATTTCACCCGGTTGGAGACTAAGTGCAGGAGTTTGAAGGATCAAACCATCTTGGCCAGCTGCCTTATAACCAAATAGAGGCCATTCATAACTATTATCCAGCTGAAAGCACCCAAGTTTGATGACTTTGATAACTTAGCTTTTAAATAATTGAAACATCTTCGACTAAAATATTACCGTGCTTAGACTCCGTTCTTCTTGTTCTTCTTGTTGAATAACTTGATCCATAATTTCATGCTATAAAGAGAGAGTAAATTCTTTGTGATTGATGGTGGAGTTGTCTAAGGAAAAATTCATATCATCAAAACCATTTACAGCCTATAGTATTGTTATGCATGATTTGTGATTTTTTGACTATGTAAGTTTTTTGCCTCAACATTTCAGATCAAACTCCATGATTTATCACCAGGAAAAGAAAACAACAAGAGAAGAAAAATTACATGTGATGGATCATGGAATTTGATCTAAAATGCTGAAGAAAACTTACATGATCAAATCCATTCACAGTCCATAGTATAGTTGTGCATGATTTCTGGTTTTCTACCGTGTAAATTTTTCCCCTCAATTATTCAAATCAAACTCTATAACCCATCATCAGAAATTTCTCCTCTCTTATTTTACACAACAAATATTTTATTTTAAAAAAAAACACTGAAATAAATCACTTTTCTTGATCTAACCCTCCATAACCCTGGATAATGCACTATTCAGATCAGCTCCAAGATTGTCTAGATCCTTCAATGAAATCTCGGTGAGATTCTCTCCCATCAAATGCCTGTTAGTTCAATAAATTTCAAAAAGATAAAAGAAGATATATTCTTTATGATTGATGGTGGAGTTGTCTAAGGAAAAAATCATACCATCAAAACCATTTACAGCCTATAGCATTGTTATGCATGACTTGTGATTTTTTGACTATGTAAGTTTTTTGCCTCAACATTTCAGATCAAACTCCATGATTTATCACCAGGGAAGAGAACAACAAGAGAAGAAAAATTACTCGTGATGGATCATGGAGTTTGATCCAAAATGCTGAAGAAAACTTACATGATCAAATCCATTCACAGTCCATAGTATAGTTGTGCATGATTTCTGGTTTTCTACGGTGTAAATTTTTCCCCTCAATTATTCAAATCAAACTCTATAACCCATCATCAGAAATTTCTCCTCTCTTATTTTACACAACAAATATTTTATTTTAAAAAAAAACACTGAAATAAATCACTTTTCTTGATCTAACCCTCCATAACCCTGGATAATGCACTATTCAGATCAGCTCCAAGATTGTCTAGATCCTTCAATGAAATCTCAGTGAGATTCTCTCCCATCAAATGCCTGTTAGTTCAATAAATTTCAAAAAGATAAAAGAAGATATATTCTTTATGATTGATGGTGGAGTTGTCTAAGGAAAAAATCATACCATCAAAACCATTTACAGCCTATAGCATTGTTATGCATGACTTGTGATTTTTTGACTATGTAAGTTTTTTGCCTCAACATTTCAGATCAAACTCTGTGATTTATCACCAGGAAAAGAGAACAACAAGAGAAAAAAAATTACTCGTGATGGATCATGAACTTATTGGTCAATATTTCATCAATTTGAAACATAGCTCAATAAATTCGACTAAATAATTGAATTCTGATAATAATATCATAATATAAATTACTACTCAAAATATCTTATTTTTAATATAAAAATTTCAATTGACTTAGAATAAATAAAAAAATAAATATAATAAATCTAATATCAAATTTAAAAAACAATAAATTTACCTTAGATGGAAATATGTATACAAAACAAATTATATCTTAAACATATTACTGGATGGAAAATTGAGGCTCTGAGAATAATTTTTCATTGTTCGAGAAAATGATCAAGGCAGCATTTAACAGAACATAAAATAGAAAGCTCTCGAACATTCTTTACAAGACCGGCCCTCCTTTTGCAGAAGGTAAGCTCCTTTTTGTTGGATTCTCTATTTTCTTAATTTCATTTTTCTAAGCTTCCCATTTCGTTGCTGTAAAGAACACGTGTGAGCAGATATTCTCTTATATGAAGCTCCATTAAAATACTGTACGCAAAAGATGCCCTTTGGGAGATGACTAATGTTATTAGCATCGAGTACAAGGAGCACTTTCAGATTCTATAGCTTTGCCTTTTAAGTGTCCATTCAAATTTGGAAAGGTGTTTGATATTAAATGATTTAGTACATATTGGATCATAAGGTGTCTATATGTTAATAGAACAAATGTAGCTTATAAGAAAGTATTCATCTTCTAATAAAATTAATATAGTTAAAGTTAATATAGTTAAAGTTAAGGTTGATAGTAGCATCATTATGAGGTAGTTGAATTTGATTTTCATAAAATTCTATTTGTTATTGTTGTCATTTTCAAGGTTGTCAATGTTATTGGTAGTAAGTACAAGGACTAATGTAAGATTTTATATTTTATAATGTGTTCATTAAAATTTTGAAAAGTATTTGATATTAGATCGCAAAGTACATATTGGACCACAAGGTGTCTATATGTTAATGTGACAAATGTCATCAAGCGCTAAGATTGATAGTAGCATATATATAAGGTATTTGAATTTGATTTTCTTTTTTATAAGGCTTTGCTCATTATTGTACTTGAATGATGTTATTTTCAAGATGGCCAATGTTATAAGTAGCGAGTATCTAGGACTCTATATTTAATATCTTGTCACTTCAAGTTTTGAAAAGTATTTGATATTAGATCACAAAGTACATATTGGACCACAAAGTGTGTATATAAGAATGAACCAAGTGTCTCTTAGTGTGAGTACTCTATACTCTGTATTGTGTCCATTCAAGTTTTGAAAAGTATTTGATATTACATTGCAAGGTACATATATGACCACTAGGTTCTAGATAAATGAATCAAGTGCCACATTGATGAGCACTTTCCTTTGTAGTAAAATTAGTATAGTTGGAATTGAGCTTAATTGTAAAATTTCTATGTAATGTTGTCAAATACAATTTTCTTTCTTATAGTATATATTTTTATATTAATTTGGGGTATATGCACAACGATGGGGGACCAAAAAGTTGTCAAATTCCTTTTTGGTCCCCCTAAAGCCATAGTGGGTATGCACTAAAGCATGTGCATGCTATAGTGTGCATGCACTATGGATTGGGCTTGGGCAATTTAAACCATAGTGCATGCATGCTATGTATAAAATTACATAAAAGAAAGAAAAGAAAACAAATGTCATTTCTTCCCCTAAACCCGCGTTTCCAACAAAGAAGAGCATTTGCAAAGCGTGTATGTGGTTAGTTTTTCTTTTTTTCTTCATCAAATCAAACAAAAAATGCCTCCATGACGTCAAAAAAGTTCCAAATGGAGGAAGAAGTAAGTGATTTTATAGCCTATGCCTCTTATTAGAATCAATCTTGACCCATATATGCTTAGTTAGTGGAAAACTTAATTTATGACATGAAAAAATGGAAGAACAAATATGATATTATGCAAATAAATTGTCATATGAGGACATAAAAAAGAAACAAATCATAAAAGACAACATTGCTAAACTCTTTAAAAAGTTGGGGGAAACTGATACTCTTAGAACTACAACAAAGAGGTTCCCAATTCATTGGTGTTTGAATGAAGACATAAAAATAACTTTTGGGACTTATGGTGGATGGTCTCTGATACCCCTCCGTGTAACAATCATGAGGTTCCTATATATTTCTTGAAGAAAATCTATTATGAGTTTGTCCTCAAGGATGTGTCAAATTATTTTGACTTTCTAGAATCTCAAGGTAGAGGTGAAGGGTCATCATTTGATATACCGATGGCATGTTGCAACCCTAACACACCTAGGGTGACCATGGGCAAGCCACAGGTCCAGATCATGTTAGTATTCCTTCAGTTGTAAAGGAATATGTGGAGGTGGACACACTAGGCATGATTAGTGCTCTAACACAGACTCTCATTCAATGTGTCACTCCTTTAGTTGAGGGTGACCATGGTTGGTCTTTGAGGGGCCACATTGTTGTTTGTGTGGATATCTGTGCACATTTGGTACCACCAACATAGAGGAAGAGGATGATGGAATGATGCCTGATGATTTTCTCAATGCGACATTTGGAATTAATACACAGGTAAATATTTGCAAGTTCATTAAATTTATTTGATAATATTTTATTTATAAATGAATGAATCATTAAATTAACTTATCTTCTGCAACACCTCTATGTAGCTTTAATAATGGATTGGTTGTGTTTCTTGTAAACTCCATGCGACATAGTTTGGCCTTCATGGCTCTGATATCACATGAGAACGATTTAAGAAGAAAGCACAATGATTTTATTTATTTCAATTGAAGCCATTCATTTTTTCATAATTACCCTACGAGAAGCAACTTGCTATTAACTAGATTTTAGCAACTACATTATTTTATTAATATAAATTATAAAACTAGTATTTATTAATGTAAAAATCCAACATAGAATATTAGGGTGTGTTTGGTTGTTAGATTTAATCGAGTGCTAACTAAAAGGATCACTTCTTCTATGAGCCTAAAAGATTTAACTAGGAAATCAAGAATAATGAAGTGACTAAGGAAATATATTAGATCTGGAATGTAAATATAAAAAGAGAATGTCAAGTTATCTTGAAGTATGAAGCCTGGTTTTGAATTTGATCTTTCTACCCCCAAAACAAAAAATGGGAGCAAATCCCAAACTGAAATTGCGAGATGAACAAAACCCATAAATATTTTGTCTATAGGACAAGGCCAATTTTTTTTTATGTCTATGCCCACTTGAGGTCAGCCTTGACCTAGGACTAGACTGAAATTTGGCCTAGACTTGGCCCAGAAACTGAATCTAAAAGATTCTACTCTGAAATAACCTCTTCTACAACCTTATACCTATAATATCCTGAGACGGGGCTAAAATTCAGCCTAGTCCTAATTGTGTTTGAACATAAACCTAATTTCAAATCTACAATATTAAGCCAAATGTGTATCCAGATCTAGACTTTGATCTTCTCTTTTGAAACCTTTAAATATGGAAAAGTGTGTGTTTGGGTGGCTATATAAGGGTTTACCTTAGTCAACCCCTCGTTTTGGTGATTCTCGTCTCCATGAAAAGTCTATAAGAAAGAGTATTGCGTATGTGTAGTTGTCCTATGTAGAGAAATGTATGTAAAATCCTAAGATTTAATCCTTTAGAATGAAACCCTAGCATGTAGATATAAATGTCTATGTAAATATGAAGCAACAATATATAGATTTGAACACAACATGGAAACATACCAAGCCCCCAAGGCTAAAGTACTCCAAGCCAGCTTCACAATTTGTATTTTATACCCCATGTTGATGTCTTGTAAGCTTGATCAATGTTGTTGAATGCTTGATTTGGGAAGGAGAATGCAAAGTGAAGAACTCTCCTACATCAATGGATGTTTCCAAGATTTCTTGTTTCCACCTTGCAATTGTACTATGTCAAATCAAGATTTTCACACTAGCATTTCCACATGAACTTCACATATGATTCATGGATACCAAATGAAGCAATTAAGTGTGTTTAGATACATATCTCAAAATTAAAACCCACAAAAGTTGAGTACACAAGGTGGGAGTGCCTTGGATCTTGAATCGGGCCTAGGATATTGAAAGAGGATACCCAAAGAAGAAAGGTTAAGGATGAAATTTTCCCTAGTCCTGAGGTCAGGGCTAAAATTTGTCTTAGACCTAATGTTAGAGCTGAAATTCAGCCTAGACCTGAGGCCATAATCTTTCAAAATTCCCCTGAGGGCCCAAAACAACATTCAGTTCAGGGTAAAAGACTGAGGTGAGAAGGAAGGGTCCAATTTAAGGATGAAAATGAGCCTAGAAAGAAGAGATAGAAAATGAGGACACCTTGTAGTTAGGTCCTACCTAGAAATTTTTACAAAAGAAGAGGGAAACCAAGGTGGATTTTTTAGATCCTACCCTAATCTTACCTAGGAGAGAGAAAAGTACACATGCAAATGCATTCTAAATGCAAGTGTAGTATGCAATCACACTAAATAAGTGCTAAACTATCACTAAATTGAAGTGCTTCCAATTTAGGACAATACAATCCCATGTCTAGAGAAGTCTCTAACTCTTGCCTTATCCCTCCCCCCCCCTCTCTCTCTCTCTCTATATATATAGATCATAAATCCAAAATTAAGAAAAATGAGTACGTCTTATGTTAAGTTAAAATAACAAACATATTTTTGACATTACATGCATTTTAAGTGGAGGAAAAGTTAACAAATACTTCAAGTTTAGAGACTAATAATGCATACATGTAATAAAAACATAACATAATTTTATTTTCTTTAGGCTAAATGGATTTGAAACAGTAAAAAAATCATATGATAGTCATGTTGAAGGTCCCATTACAATTGGTCTTGATTTTTATGCAACTTTTTTTTGACAATGTATGAGACTATATTGTTTTATTTGAGTTAAAATGATTGAAATGCATTGTAATTTGACAATTAACTAATTGTTGAATCTTTTTTGTTTTTTTAAACCTTTTTGATTGCCAATTTTGATGAAAATTTCATGTTTTGTTGGTAAAAAGTTAATATTTTAAAGAAATTATATATTGCAATGGTGATAAATAAGGTTCACTAGTTCATGCATGCAAAGTAGGGATCTTTAGGAATACTTCTACCTTACATTGAGAGAGGTTTGATCCAATTGGATCAATATATTGGAAACAAAATTAACACAATAGTCCCCTATGAGGAGTTGAAAATGATACTAAAATTTTGTAAAATAAATGTGGAATCTAGGGTTGAAGGTTTGAAAATGAGGGTCTTTGATATACATAGAAATACATAAATTAGATTTGCAAAAAAAAAGAAAGTAAATATAAAGATAAAAAATAGAGAGGAACCTATTTACAAAATCTAAGGGACAAAATTGAGTGGGGTAGCCTTCATATGAACAACATTTAGTAGGGAAGCCTCAACCCTTACCATTGACATACTCAAAAGGGGTAACTATGGCTCTACGTTTTCTCAATCTAAATCCAAATTTGTTCCTTTATAGCCTGCACCTACATACTAAAAGAAGAATATTTTTGGGGTTAATGGGGTTTAGTCCAGGTCAAACTCTAATTTATTAATTATCCTTGAAAATGAAATAATTTGAAATAAAAATGAAGGTGTTCTATTATGTAGTAGCTCGGATAGATATAAAAATTAAATTGATTATACCTTCACAAGTCTTCTTTGTGTCAAGATCCTCATGAATATGTTGATGTCTACTTATAGGATTGACTTCACATGAAGAATTGATCATGGTTACCATCATGAATTCTTTAAATATGATCTTTACCCCTTGTATTCAATGCCTTGGATGATACTTGATCACTTTCTATTCGATTAAGTGCTTGAGATATTAAATGCTTGACTAAATTGATGTCTATATATGCAAATGAGTGGGGTAATATTGATTTTATACCCATACCTATAATTTTTGGTTTTGAATTTTAAAGAAAGCCACCACATGAAAATTTTTCCTACTCCAAAAAACTAGCTATTAGACTATTTGAATTTCAGCCCTAATTATCAAGACAAGGTTTCCTTAGGTGACCCTAATTTGGTTTCCCTAGGTGACCTTGACCTCCTAATAATGGTGGGGTTAAGGACTTTAGGTCTAGAATGCAAAGGAGAATCAAGAATTTGAACCAGTGTAAGAAGAATCAATTGTGATTAAGTGTGGAAGGCCAAAAATCCTAAAGTGAGGCCTAGGTGAGCATAAAATTGTATTCAAATATAATTTACAAATGCTACATTTATCCCCTAATTTAGTAAGATCATGAATCCACATTCATACTCTCGGTAAAGTATAAGACAACATTGAAAATTTGGTTTAAAAAATTCATTGAGATGTGCACATAAAGTGTAAAATAGAATGGAGTGTATGTGGCCACATTAAAATGATTGCATGTGCTTTATTGGAAGAAATAGTTTTAAAGTAGCATACATGCATAAAAAATAAAAGTATATTACCACTAGGATATGCCCCCAAGTAAGGAAAAAGTCAAGGGCAATGGAGCACATGAAAATAAGAGAGCACATAGGGGATCAACTAACTAGGTTTAATATGTGCATTTGATAAATCATGTACATCAAGTATAATCACATTTGATTGACCTCATATATATCTAGGAGGCATTTTGGATTTATCTAGGGAACACATCTAGCTTAATATTTACTTCATACATGTACTTAATATAAGCATCTACATCAACAATAACAGATTAGGCATTTGCATGATCACATGTAGGGATTTTTTAATTTGTCAAAATTTTGAACTAATCCAAAGGTTTTAATAAGAAGAGGAACAATCATCTTCCATGTCTTGCAAAAAACAATTTACCATTATCTATTGGCACCACCCTACTTACACACCAAAGGTGAACATAACTATGGAGAATAAAGTCATAAGTTCAAATTCATGATGCAAAGTAAAATATACATAGAAATGTTTGATTTTATAGTCGTAGGGTTTGAAGCTCTATTCTTGTAGAAATAGAAAAAGAGTAGATAAATCAATATTATAATTTTATAATAGTTTTTTGAAAGGTGTAATTGATGAGCACATAAATGAATCCTAGGACACCATATACATAAGATACTCTTCATCAAATTTTATAATTAAGAATCCTATTCTCTTTATTGATTTTAGTACTTATTTATAAATATAATTATGTATTGTTACTATATTAGTTCATATATCTCAAAAGCATTTTCAGTTTCATAAAGTATTAAATTTAAACATTTTTTTAAATTTTAGTTGGTGTAGTAAAAAGAAGACACTTGAGAAGGCCCAATGCTTTACCTTTGTTAACATCACCTAAATGCAATGAGTACTAAGAGTACCATTCATTCTCAGGAGAGCTGAGTTCTTGTGAGTCATTACATATGAAATATGGGTCAATAATTTTGACTCAAAAACTACACAATTGAATCCTGCTAGTAATATCACAATTTGACATATTGTGGAAAAAATATACTACTTATCTATTAATAAACTAAAGGGTCTAGACAATAAATGTTTCATAAGGCATGACACTTCCTAAAGGTTTTGAAAATGGGGTAGAAAGCTAAGTGGGCTTGACCTTGGAGAAAAATACATGGTTAAATATGCTTGAGTTAGAGTTGTATTGGGATGGGTGACCTCCCGATAAATCCTAATGCTTCACCTATATGAACATCACCAAGATGAGATAAACTACAACTAATTGAATATCTTAATGAACTAAATGGACAAGTGAAAGAAAATGATTAGAGATCACCGAGCTACTAAAGTGATATGTAAGGCAATTAAATCAGTCAATAAGTATTGTCATTGATGTCAACTAATTTTGACTATACTTATCAAGATGGTTACAAACATCTGAAGAAGAAAAATGGTAAAGGAATGAGATATCTACATAAAGATGAGATGGATATGGAGATATAGCTAAGGTATACATTGAGTAACTTATTGATGAGTCTATGACATAATTTTTTTGACTTGATTGTATTAAATGAATCTGTTATATATTGAAGATCAGAACTAGACAAGTTTATGTGGTCGGTAATTGAAGATTTCTATATACACCAAGCCAGTATAGTGTATGCCGAGTAACACTAATAACCGAGTTAGTATTCACCGACAAATTCTTTATTAACTGAGTAAGAGAAATAATGAAAGTTTATAAAAACTGACTGAATTGATGAGATGGATGATTGCTTATGATTTCGAGGTAAAAGATAAAGTTTTTTATGATGATCTAATGATTGAAAAAATTCAAGATTGATCAAATGGAGAAGGATGAAACATGTTACTGACACATCTACTGAGGAAGCTTGAAGCGAAAAAAATGAATGATGGAGATTAAGAGGCAAAATATGATGGATGAGAAGAAAACAGTTTATGACATCTATTTAAAGAGACACAAGATTCATTATTAAGTCTAGATAATTGACACTGCAGGAGAAATCACATGAAAGGACTATTTTCATGTACTATTGATCAAATTGGTTATAAACAGAACCGAGCAGAACTGCAGGTATTACCGAGCATCAAAGTATTATTCACCAAGCTGAATATGATAAAGGATATGAAGGATTGAAGTGATTATTGATCAGAGGAGGTATTTTGAGCTTAGCTTAGATATGAAAATCTGGAAATATTAGTTGTATTTGAATCAGATCACTATTGTATCAATTTAACCATTTTTACAGCTAAACCTCTTAACTGAGTGGACTTAACAATCTTATTTGTATTTCAATATGGCATTCATTGAATGTTGTTGGTTTTATTGTTGTATGAAATAAAACTAGTGTGTTAGGAATATAAAGCAAGCTAAACATTCAACATACTAATCTATTTCAACATATATGATTAGACCTACAAATGAGAACAAAAACCAAATAAGGGAATGCAAACCTCAAACCCAAGTAGCTCCCAAAGTAGAGGCTTCATCCAAGATGGAGAGATGTGTGCTCATAAAATTTTCTCAAGCTCCAAATGTGGAAGGAAATTTTCCATTATGAGGTTATGGTTGATTTTTTTGGTGTTCAAATGTCATAGTAACTTTTCTCAAATGGTGGATGAAAATGAAGGAAAAGAGGGCTCAATTTATAGGCAAGAGGAGGGATGAATGGACCAAGATTCATTTGAGGACAAGCACACGGATTGTGTCACAATGGGAGAGGTTGGAGGAAGTGGGGGAATGTGACCATTTTGGGAGATGTGAGAGGGGACAAAGGTGTAAGAGAAGGATGGAGTATGTAAGAGGCATGTAAGAGCATTTAAGGTTGACATGAGGTGAGGGAATTGGGGGATGTGTAGATGTGACATGAGGGTTGACTTGGTTTGGCTTAGGATTTCTTAATCCATGGATTATGATTGTGCAAATGCTTAGGATGTGATTAGGCTTGGATTAGGAGGCAAGTGGGAGGTTTAGGAGGATGTGATGGGAGGAGAGAGAATGAGTGGAGGGGTGGATTAGCTAATCATGGGTCATTAGCTAATTAAGAAGGATTAGTATGGGTGAATGGGTTGGGTTGAGTATGAACCACGTGTTAGGAGTTTTAGGATGAGTTTAGTTGAGGGTTAAGAATTAGAATTGAATATTTATTTAATTCCAAATAAGAGGAAAAAGGGGGTTTCATGAATTAATTTAATTAGATAAGTGTATCCATTTAAATTAATAGAAGAAATGGGAATTAATTAATTATTAGACTATAGGTTTGTCATTTGAATAATTAATTGGGCTATAGTTAATTAATTAAACTAATTAACTAGGGGATGACATAAATTAACTAAATAATAATATTTAATTAATATGATGTCCTAGGAGAGAACTAAATCAGATTACTAAATTATGTAATCAAATTTAGGTGTCTAAATCTTGCCCCTCTTCGACATAGTGTTAAAATAACATTACTTTGAAGATGTTTTTAGCAATAATAGATGACACAAAGACTAGATTAGGTAGAAGAATTGCCCTAGTTTACGGGCTAGGATGTTAGATTGGGTGATGCCCCCTCAAGAGGATGACAAGAAAAGAAAAAGGGGCCTGAGTGATGTCTTGAAAGGAAAAGGTAAAAAAGGTGTGCTGCAGGCTAAGAAGGGGGAAGAACGAGAAAATGAGACATGAAAAAGGCAATGGGTGGCAAGATTCAGCATGAGGGGAAGAAATGGGGGGGAGGGGAAAGGCATCCGGGGGTGAAAATTAGGGCTTGGTCGAAGGGCCTTAATAAGGGCCGGAGGGGGGAAAAATAAGTCATCAGCACACTTTAGAGCCTTGAAATTGAGATTTGTAGCTCTAATAAGCAAGGACAAGATGGTAGAGAGAGGGTGACTAACTCACCATTCTGAGATTGTGCGGAGGGTCCTGCATCACAGAGTGCCCGACTGACAGGTAGGATCAAAAAATGTGCTATTTTGTTGAGTTTTTACTACATTTATTACATGTTTTAGGACAAAAATAAGCATTCTCGCTAGCGTGGGATTGGCGGGAATGCACCCATGCTTGCGAGAATGCATTCCCAAAAAACATGCTAGGGTAGGGAAAAATAGGAGGGCTGAGGATTTTTCATTGGAATGCAAAAATCCTGGGGGTGGGGGGAATTTGAGGCAGGATTGTGATCCCGCAAGGTATTCTTGGAGGATTGCATTCCTGGAGCAGGACACAAAGGGAGGCTGAAAAAAAGGCATTCCCAGGGGGAAGGGGGGACAAGAAGTGTGAGAATGTGTTCGCACGTCAGTGGAAGGGTAGCGGACTAACGCGATTCCATGATGGTGGGATCGCATGGAAAAGGGAATCTCCGTGAGCACGTGGGGAGAGGGAAATTGGTGGGAATGCGGGGAAAAAGAAAGTTTGTGGGAATTAGGGAAGAATAACTTAGGTTTCTCTATAGAAGAAAGATCGACACTTTGGCTTGATTTGGGTGTAGTGGTCCTTGGATCGGCTAATGAGCCAAGAGCAACATGCCTCGGTCTTTTTTGTAGGAGAGAAGTTCACACCATTGAATTGGGTGCAAGTGGATGCACTCGGGATGGGTTATTTGGTGTGGATGGCATAGAGGTAGACATTCATGGCGTTGGTGATAGCACTCTGTGAGCATTGGCATTCAGAGATTGGGACCTTTCATCTACCGACTGGGGAGATGATGGTGACGCTAGAGGACGTATATCAGATATTTTGACTACCGATTCGAGGCACTCCAGTAGTAGTAGGGACCTACACACAAGTGCAGGAAGTGGCCCCACTACTAGGGCCAGGGGTAGCACCTATCTTGTGGCACAGACAATTAGCTTTGGCAGAGCATGAACACATGCAGTGAAGGGATTTCGACCTCGATTGGTAGGACAACTTCATCACCATATACCAAGGAGTATGGGGTGGTGCCTGTGGGGGTACAGAATGAGGTGCAATAGGTCCAGAGGGAGGGACTGATTTACAAATGCCATTCATGGCCAAAATCATTGAAATTTTTTTTTAGGATCTTTAGGATGGTTTTATTAGTTTCCTCAGCTTGACCATTTCCTTGTGGGAAATAGGGGCTTGAAAAGCATTGGTGCATGTAGAACTGGGCACAAAGTCCTTTGACATGCTAGTTTTCAAATGGAGTGTCGTGATCTGTGAAAATAGTGGAGGGGATGCCAAAATGGAAAATGATATGGTAGAGGATGAATTTTGATATCTGGACACCTGTGTTTAGGTTTAGTGGTATTGCTTCGACCCACTTCATGAAATACTCAGTGGTCGTTATGATGTACTTGTGTCCATCAAAAGAATGGGGAGTGATCATGCCAACAAGGTTGAAACACCAACACAAAAAGGGCCATGTGGGCACAATGGACTATAGATTTTGTGCTGGTGCATGGACCAGATTAGCATGTTGTTGACATTGTAGGAACTTCTTTACAAACTCATAGGTGTCATGCTCCATCATCGACCAGTACTACCCAACTCTAAGTAGCTACTTGAAAAGGATAATGTCACTCATGTGGGCACTACAAATGCTAGTGTAAACCTCTTGTAAAGCCAAAGAGGCCTCATTCGAGTCTAGACACTGGGAGAGGATGTTATGATACCCACAATGATATAGGGTGTTGGCTACAAGAGTGTAGCGGGAAGCTCTGCGAATGAGGTTTTGGCATTTGGTATTGGTGAGGTGAGGAGATATGATACTATTCTTTAGATAAGCATGGATATTGTGGTACCATGGGGACTGGAGACCAACCATGATGCATACCATGTCAGAGTCAGCTTTCTTGTAAGCGAGCATGTGTAGCTGCTCAACTAGAAACTCATATTGTGTAGTGTCATGGGGGATTTCCAATAGTGACCTGATTGTTGCCATAGTGTCAGCTGCCTTGTTTTGGAGTCTTGGGACTTGCATGAACTATATGCTAACAAAATGTTCTTTGAGTTTATCTACAAGCTCTTTGTAAGGTAATAGCTTGTTGTCTTTTGTCTGAAATTCATCAAGGACCTACTTGATGATTAGTTGAGAGTCCCTGAATACTTGTAGTTCTGTGATATTCTAGTGGACAACTATCCTGAGACCTACGATGAGGGCCTCATACTCTAAAATGTTATTAGTACATTGGAATCCCAATTTGAAAGACTTGGGGATGTAGTCACCTTGAGGGGTCACAAAAACTATCCCTACCCCCAATCGATGGGTTGTGTATGATCTGTCAAAGTATAGCTTCCAATTGGGTTGTTCTTTGACCATGCAAAGATGCTCATTTGGGAATTCCATGACTAGGGGGTATGCATCGACTAGGGGTGCTTTGGCAAGCTGATTTGCAATAACTTGTCCCTTGATGGCTTTTCGATTGATGTACTAGATGTCAAATTCACTGAGTAACATGACCCACTATTCCATCCATCCTGTGAGCATGGTTCTTTAGAGGAGCTACTTGAGAGGGTCAAATTTTGAAATTAGCTTTACTATGTGGTTGAGCATATAGTGATGAAGATTTTGATTGGAAAAGACCATAGCTAAGCATGCTTTTTCCATGGGAGAGTAGTTCAACTCATATCCGGCCAATGTAAGATTGATATAGTAAATAGCCCTCTCCTTTCCATTATCATCGAGCTGTGCTAGGAGTGCCCCTAGTGTTGTCATAGTTGCTGATATGTACAAAATGAGGGGCCTTTCTAGCATCGATAGTACAAGGATAGGCGAGTTTGCCAAATATTCTTTGAGGTTCTTGAAACTGCACTGACAAATGGGATCCCACTTGAAGGTGGTATCCTTTTGCAATAGATGCATGAATGACTAGCACTTTTCTGCTAGTTAGGAGATGTATCTCCAGACTAATTTCAACTTGCCTTGTAGGATCCTCAGCTATTTGAGGGTTTTGGGAGGAGGCATCTCTATAATGGCCTTTACCTTCTTGGGATTGATCTATGTGCCACGCCTAGACACGATGAACCTAACATCTTTCCAAATGTAACACCAAAAACACACTTCTTTGGATTGAGCCTTAGGCCATAATGATGTAGGTGATCAAGTACTTGCTTGAGGACATCAAAGTGTTCATACCATTTCTTGGATTTTTATAGGATGTCATCGACATAGTCTTCCAAAATTTCATGGATCATATTATGGAAAATCATGGTCATCTCTCGTTGATATGTAGCTCATGCATTCTTGAGCCCAAATGGCATCATGTTTTAATAGAATGTGCCCCACGGTGTGGTGAAAGTTGTCTTGTGTTGGTCTACCTTGACTATCCTAATATGATTATACCCTGAGAAGCTGTCCATCAGTGGTAGCATCTCATGACCAACCATGAGGTCTACAATCATGTCTATGTTGGGAAGCGAAAAATCATCTTTCAGATATGCTTTGTTGAGATCTCTGAAATCAGTGCAGATTCTTATTTCACCTGAAGGTTTGGTGATAGGTACCATATTGTTGGAGATCCATTCTAAATAATCAATGGCTCTGATTATCTTGGCTTGGAGAAGTTTCTCAAGCTCTGCTTTCACTAAAAATGCCACTTTTGGATGCATTTTTCTTATCTTTTGCTCGATTGGCTTGGCATTGGGACCTATTGCCAAATGATGGAAAATGAGATTTGGGTCAATTTCAGTCATGTGAGCATATGACCATGCAAAATTTATGATCAACTATCAGAGTAGAGTTATGACAACTGACTCTTCTTCTTCAGCTAGAGATGTTGCAATATAGGTGATTCTTGGGATTTCTCCTATGCCCATGTTGATTGGCTTGGTTTCCTCGATGACTATGGATGACTGTTTGGGTCAGTAATTCTAGATGGGTGGAAGAGGCAAGTCTCCATCCTCTAGTACCTCAAAGAGGTTTTCACTAGGGGATCCACCCTTTATTTTTACTATTTTTGAATCAGGATGTGCCCTAGAGGGGTTTTCACATGAGGATCCTTTATTTTAGTTTTGATTTTTACTTTTGCAGCTGGAGATTTCCTCTTCCCCAAAATATCCATGTGGGTTGAGTTGATAGACTTCTACAGAGTCTTTCTCCCACTCCAATTCTTGATCTATGGCACCCATGAATTTTAGGAGTGCAACCTCACTTCAAAACTCATCAATGTGTATCACTCTTGGCTGGTCCTAGTCTATGAGGTCGGGGTGAATGAGGGGGAGGTCAATGAGGTTGATGGAGAGTTGGTGAAGGACATAATTTCTCAGGAACATTTCATCATCAAAGATATCATTGTAGGACCATTTTTCTTCCTCTTCTGGGATGTCTTTGACTTCCATGATTTCATTTTGGATGTTCAAAATGGTCACGTTGGATGAATTGGTGCCCCTAGTCACAACAGAAGGCCCTCATATGTGTAGGTGAGGGGTATTAAAGCCGAGGCCTTGATTTTGTATATTTTTGGATGCTTCCATGGGGTCTTTCATTCCAGCCTCATTGGGTCTTAGACCACCTCCTTGATAATCCCATTTCTCAGTGGCCTATGTGTAGTATGAGATATTTGTCTTTGAAGTACCTGAGGAAATCCATATCAGGAGGTGGGGGATCCTTGTACAACCATTGATTAATATCAAGTGCCAACTCTTGGCCATTTAAAATCCTATTGGAGATGAAAGTAGATGAGTCCAGAGTCTTGATCTTGGGGCCTTCCTACGAGACCTTGGTTTGATGACATGGTCATCCCTAAGTGTGTGGGTCTAGGGGGAGAGTCCCTACTACAAAGGCACTAGTAAGGATGTATTCACCACAACTATTGTTGTTGATCTTGATGGTAGAAAGGGAGGAGGCTAAGATTGTTTCTAGATTGCAATGGGATCGGGAAGAACTGGCGACATATGTGCCAATGTCAATTCCAAGATAATGAGTGGAGTGGGAAAATGAAGTTTCAATCACATGATAGTATGTGAAAGGTTGGGGGTCTATGTGGATAGTGATTTAAGTGCCCTGATATAGGAATTTGATGCACTAATAGTAAGTAGAGGGTACAACCTGGATGAAATGGATCCATTAGCAGCCAAGGAGGATGTTGTAAGGGAGGTCAATATCAACAACATGGCATATAGTATCTTGGACTACGTGGCCAATATTGATAGACAAAAAAATAGTACCTTCAGAGGTACACTCTAGGTTGTCATAAGCCTTAATGGTGATTACATCATGAGAGATGTCTACTTCTATGAGACTGACCTACTGGAAAAAAATTAATGTACAAAGGTTAGGGCCAAACCATTATCTATCATGACCCTCTTTATGGAAAATTCATTAATCATGACAGTGATGCAGAGTGGGAGATTGTGATCTGGTTCAACGGATGGCATGTTGGATGGCTAGAAGGAGAGGGTGGAAGGAGTGGATAGGTTCCCTACAAGGTTTTTGAATTGAATGGTGTTGATGTCCACAGGGATATGAGTTTCTTGGAGGGCATTATTGAGGAATTCCTGGTGAAGGGGTGATGTGCGGAGGAGGTCGAGGATGGAGATTTGTGTCGGTGTGTTCCCAAGGTGTTCCAGGAGGTTTTATTGTGCACTGGGGATGGTTTTAGTACGAGCACCAACAATAGATATTTGACCTCTGTGGATAGTAGTGACACATAGATTGTCAGCACGTTTAACATGGATTACGTTCATAGCTAGTTTGGCCTAGGAGATGCAACCAACAAATTTTTCATAGTTGATGTAGGTTTTCATATGGTCCTTTCCATCACTATGGTCACCTTATTTACCCTTGACTTTGTTTGTGGCTGGGGGAGGATTCACATTGGTTTGATTCTTTCCTACATTGTGTTGAGGGAACACATTTTGATAAATCTATAGGTTGGCATTTGGTGATGCTTGGGAAGGGACATCAACTATGATCTCTTTCTTGTCAATGAGGTCTTGGACATAGTGCTTTAGTTTCATGCACTTCATGGTGGTGTGTCCCTTAACACGGTGGTAGTTACAATACTCATTTTCCTTGTACCAGGCTAGCTTGGGTTTTGACTCATCAAAGGGGAGGGTTTGCAGATACACAATCAGGTTTTCACTGGCCATGTGATGAAAGATAACATCTAGGGGTTCTCCTAAGGGTGTAAATGTGTGTTTATGATTGTTTTGAACATGAGGCTTGTTCTGTCCTTGGGTGACAGATATGGCATTGGTTTGATTGACAGGTGGTTGACAAAGTGGTTGCTGATAGGTGGGCATTTGTTGCTGGTATGTGGGTGCTTGATATTGGTATGTTGGGGGAGGGGGATTGGGAGCGGCTACAACAAATTGGATGTGCCTGGTGTCCGTGGCTCCATTTGTGACAACATTTTTATTCTTATTCTAGTAGCAAGAGCAGTCATTGTTATGTCTATCTTGGATGCTCTCCTTGTAATGTTTGATGGCACCATCATCCAAGAGACCTCATTCAATGTCCATTCCTTTCATTTTTATGTCTTGATAAGTCTATATGCAATTTATTCATATGAAGTGGGATAACTTTGGATGCAAATTATCAATGAATATCTTGGTAAGGTGATTTTCTAGTAGTTGACATGGCAACATTGAGGTGGGAATTTTCTATCTTTGTAGATAGTCAGCTAGAGTTTCACCTCCCTTTTGTTTGGTATTGAATAAGTCTAACAAGGAGATCTCACTCTCCATGTTTCATGCATATTGGGCAGAAAATTTCTTTGAGAGTTCTACAAATGTGGAAATGGATCCATAAGGAATTTTTTAGAACCACTTGAGGGTGGTCCCTCCCAAGCTTTTGGAGAAAAGGTGCATGAGGTAAATGTTTTTGTACGCTACTTCTTGGCATGCCATGCAAAACTCTTTGAGATGACTGACTAGATCTCCCTTCCCTTGATATTTATCAAACTCGGGTGTTTCAAAAATTTTAGGAAGGGGAGTGTTGTGATTGATCTGTCAAAAAGGTATGGACAAAATTATTTTAATTTAAACAATTTTCCCCTGGTGCTAGCTTTTTAGTTCTTTGACGGAATTCTTCATTTCTTCCCATTCCAAATTGATAGGTGGTGGAGTGGGTACTCCCATTGGGAATGGATCTGATGGTGCGGGCAAATAGGGAGGGATATGTGGGGGATGTTGTGAGGTTGGATATGGGGAATGTCCAATAGGAAAGGTTTCTTGAAAGGGATTTTGGATGGCTTTTTGGGTGACGTATTGCTGGTGTAGGGTCGAGGCATGTTGTTGCATAGGGTATGGGGTGGCTTGCTATTATGGGGTGAGAGGACTAGGTTGTTGTGTTGGGAAGTACTATTATTGTGGGGGAGGTTGGTAAAAGGGTTGCTATTAGAACTGTCATTGGGTTTGGCCGATATACAAAGGGTGCATTCATGCATTATTGAATGGAGGAGAAGATGCTTGAGTATGTACTATGGGAGGTTGAATGAGGGAGCCAGTGGGATGGGTAGAGTCAAGTTGTTTTGATTGTGGTGGGGGAGCTTATAGAGCAACTGGTGGCTTAGATAGATAATTGGTGAATGTGGGAAAAGATGCAGTGAACAATGGTGGTGGTGGTTGCTGCACTACTTGGGGGAAGGTTTTTTGCTAATAAGTTGTGTGGTAAAGGTGCCCTTGTGTAGGTATGCCTATGGAATGCATTTGTGCTTGGTTGAGGCTCCAAGTGGTGCTAATTCATATTGAGGGCTGTGATGCGGAGGTTGCTACGAATGTGGAAGAAAAAATGGGAGCTTGTGATATAGGTGGTGGGTTTTGGGATGCCATGGATGGCATTCCTATTGTGAAGGAACTTGTTAGGCCTATGTGCTAGCAATGAAAGCTGGAGGGGGAATTGGCACAAAGTGAGACTGTATGATGGACTGGTAGATGTAGGTGGAGTAGCTTGTGTTGCTCCTTGTGAGAGGGATGATGATGTAGGGGCTTGGCTTATGATGGGTGTAGGTACTATTTTCATGGTGGTTTATGTGGGGGGTGGTGGTGCTTGTATGGATTCTTGTGGATGTGTGGTGACTTGTGAGGAAGTAGGTGGGGGTGGTGAACCCATAATGGAGAAAGGAGTACCTTGGGTTACATTCTAGTTCGTGGTAATTAATGCACCAGGCTGCAAGAGATGCAAGATGAGCGAAGCTGTGTGAGATACTTGCATGGTTGGATCATGAATTTTTTGGATGACATAGGGGTGAATATTGGTGGAGATTTGGATAGGTTTCATGTGGTCAAAAGGGTTTAGGTATGGGGAATGGGAGTACCCTCCTGATGTGTAGTTTGCCAAGATAGCGAGATGGTTCTGTGCAATGATCACACTTACCTTCTGCACGTGACCTAGAAGACACATGAAAGATTCCATGGATTTGGTGGTGGGTGTCTTGATGGGGTCTTCCCACACATTCTAAACTATCTATGGCTAGTGATCATACATTACTATCATGCCAGTGGGATTGTTTGGGTCTGTTGAACTAGTGGCTTGGTTGGGATCCATTCCTTTCTACTTCTTTGATCATGTCTCAACAGGCATGAAAATGCAAAGTCCTAAGATGGGGAGGATGTAGATGTACCAAAAGGGATGCTTGGGATGAGGATTTTGGATCTAGATGAGGTTGGCAGTAGCCTAGATGTAGGATTGTGGGTGATGAGAGACTTTGATGATGGGCTTCTTTGGAAGATTTGTGGAAATGGGTCGTGATGAGCTACCTTTCCTAATGTGGAATAAATATGTGAGATTGTTGTCCTTAGATAGACTTGTGATCTTTGGATGATGGGATTCTTACTAGTGTGAACCAATCTCTGGATCGAGATGATGAGGTTTGCAAGAGTAAGTACTAGCTACCCTAGACAAGGTTTAGTCAAATGGGTATGGCGGAGGTTTTGATTCTTAAGATAAGGTTTGGGAAACTCAATGAAAGTCCTTGGATGTGATGTGGATTTAGGATAATGGTTTGGATAGGAGATGATGCTAAATGATGCTTCCTAAGAGGATGATGCAAATGTTCATATGGAATTTTCTAAGATGAGGAGATGTTGAGATGACTTCACAGATTTTGAAAAGGGAGGAGATTGAGCCTACTAGTCTTCACTTTCTAGCTTGATAAACTGACGGTTAACTCAAATTCAAAAGGAAAATTTCTTAACCCTTGCATTTTATTCCACGTTGTCTAATATGTCTTGGTATTTATCTTCTTTGGTTGTAGTGACAATGGGTTAGTGATCTTTGAGCTTTCTTTCAACAACCTTCTTTTCTTGATACACACGTGAGATATGGAGCTTAGCTTTCTTGTGCTTTATTGGTTCGGTCATAGGTCCAAAAAATATTTCTACTCTCTGGATACTAGATAGATCAAGCTAGGAAATGACTACGGTAAGTATAGCTTGGATTGGTTTTGAACAATCTTGGTTTTGCTTTCAAGACAGTTGACAAACAATCCCACAAGAGACATAACAATCTTGTGGGAGAATAGGTAGATGATCTCTTTGGCAAAGAACTTTGTAACCTTGATTTTTGTATGTTTGAACAAATGTTTTTAGTTGGTTTGATAACTTCGAGAACACACACAAGCAATTTCTACCTACAAGACATGCTAGTATCACAACCTTTTCCCACAACTTGGTATCCAAAAAGAGAAATACAGATGGTGAGTAATCTTTAGGTGACCTAGGAAACCTCTTGGGTTGGTCCTTGCACAAATATTATGATACCTTTGGGAGTAGATCAGGTGGGCCTTTAATTAATGGCTTTTAGTAAGATCTGTGGCGTCCCCCCAATTAGTGTGTACACGTGTGACTCACTTAAGAGCCTAGTTGACCATGCCAAAATCATAGGGATATTCACCTACCTTGAGCTACCATCAACATGCCTCACCTAAGCTTGAGGGGATAAGGTGAGAGTTTTCTCAACACCTTGTTTATATACCAATCAGGGAATTATCGATTTCAGGTCATTCTCTAAAGAGGAAGTGCTTCTCTCTAGACAGGCCTCACTAGAAGCAAGATCAATTGAACTTGATCTTTCTCTTCACCCAAGTTCCAAAAAGGTGAGGGGAGAGGATACTGACACAAGTTAATTGTTCTTGCATCACTTACTTTAACAAGGTTTTTGCAAAAAAATTAAAGAGCTCTTAAGAAAGTGTTGAAAAACACTCCTTCAAACACACCAAGAAGTGTTCATTCCAACTTGAACCTAGTTTAGACTAAGTGTTTTCTATCCTAGAACATCAAACACTCATTTTCTTATCATGCAAGATTCTTTGAGAAATAAATGAGAATTCTTGAAAATGATGTTTGATTGCTTTGCAAAAACAAACAAGTGTTACAACCCTTTAGCATTCAAGACTGTTTCATTATTTTTAAGCACCAATTTGAAGTGTTTGATTGTAATTTATTTATTGTCCTTTAAGCATTAGAGATTAGATATTGATATTTTTTAAGTACCATATTAAATGTATCCCATAGTTCATGTTAAACCCAAATCGAAAAGTGAGGTGTTGTGTAGGTATGCAGTGTTCTTTTTAGTGCACTAAAACAAAGTGGATTAATTCTATTTTAAAATTTTTAACCTGCATTCCCACAAATACCTGCAATCTTGCAAATAGAAAATGGAATTCCCGCAGACTATACTAGGGATCCCGCGAGACTGTCAGAAATAAACAAAAATTGGTAGAAAACAATAAATGTCAAATTAACAGTGATACCTAGGGACACGGTCCCACTTGGTCAAACAACATTCCTGCAAATTCAACAAGAAATCCCCACATTGTGGGAATGATGGCACAAATTTTGAGATTTTAGTTAATGCCTTATAGCTTACAAAAGTCAACAGGCAATACCGCCTAGTCAAATAGTGTTCCCGACTGACGGGAATGCAATCTTGTAAAAGCGTTACAGAGAATTGAATGGTGAAGTTCAGGATAGAGAGAATGAAAAAGATAGAAGATAGAAGTTTCTTCACTGGAATGCATTTCTACAAACTGTACAAGCATTCCCATAGACCATACCTACGTTCCCACAAAATTATGGGTTTTTTTTTTGTTTTTCACTGTGCAAAATTTGAAGGCAGGAATGACAGTGCAAATGTGTTTTCTTTGGCCTCAAACTTGCAAAACACCCAAAAATACCTTGGAAATCACTTAAACAACAAGAAACATTAGTTTTTGGTTAGTTTTTCAATATAAAATAGATGAGAAAGATGGAGAAATGACCCTAGAAGTGGGTCCCCCCAGGTCTGCCAAAATGTATGCAATAAAACTAGTGTGTTAGGAATATAAAGAAAGCTAAACATTCAACATACTAATCTATTTCAACATATATGATTAGACCTACAAATGAGAACAAAAACAAAATAAGGGAATGCAAACCTCAAACCCAAGTAGCTCCCAAAGTAGAGGCTTCATCCAAGATGGAGAGATGTGTGCTCATAAAATTTGCTCAAGCTTCAAATGTGGAAGGAAAATTTGGCATTATGAGGTTATGGTTGATGTTTTTGGTCTTCAAAATGGCATGGTAACTTTACTCAAATGGTGGATGAAAATTAAGGAAAAGAGGGCTCAATTTATAGGTAAGAGGAGGGA
Organism: Chamaecyparis obtusa; assembly: GCA_027943335.1. Lineage (NCBI taxonomy): Eukaryota > Viridiplantae > Streptophyta > Pinopsida > Cupressales > Cupressaceae > Chamaecyparis > Chamaecyparis obtusa. The sequence continues at coordinate 189,487 of BSBK01003055.1, read as the reverse complement.
TGAATGAACGATCAAGATGAAAACCTGAGTAAGGGCCAAGATGAATTTGAGGAGGAGCACATGGATTGTGCTTTCTTAAATGCATCCCATTGTGACAAGTGTCACAATAGGAGAGGTTGGAGGAAGTGGGGGAATGTGACCATATTGGGAGATGTGAGAGGGGACAAAGGTGTAAGAGAAGGATGGAGTGTGTAAGAGGCATGTAAGAGCATTTAAGGTTGACATGAGGTGAGGGAATTGGGGGATGTGAGGATGTGACATGAGGGTTGACTTGGTTTGGCTTATGATTTCTTAATCCATGGATTATGATTGTGCAAATGCTTAGGATGTGATTAGGCTTGGATTAGGAGGCAAGTGGGAGGTTTAGGAGGATATGATGGGAGGAGAGAGAATGAGTGGAGGGTTGGATTAGCTAATCATGGGTCATTAGCTAATTAAGAAGGATTAGTATGGGTGAATTGGTTGGGTTGAGTATGAACCACGTGTTAGGAGTTTTGGGGATGGGTTTAGTTGAGGGTTAAGGATTAGAAATAAATATTTATTTAATTCCAAATAAGAGGAAAAAGGGGGTTTCATGAATTAATTTAATTAAATTAGTGTATCTATTTAAATTAATAGAAGAAATAGGGATTAATTATTTATTAGACTATAGGTTTGTCATTTAAATAATTAATTGGGCTATAGTTAATTAATTAAATTAATTAACTAGGGGATGACTTAAATTAACCAAATAATAATATTTAATTAATATGATGTCTTGGGAGAGAATTAAATCAGATTACTAAATTATGTAATCAAATTTAGGTGTCTACACTTGTTGACCCCATAAGTGAATGCTGGTCAAGAGTTAACTGTAAGTGATAAATCCTCTAACTAGGTCACACCTCACAGTGTGCATTGTAACCTTTAAGACGGTTGGCTCCTAACTGAGCTCACTTCAGAATAGTGAAATATTTTTGGGTTACTGGTCCCAAGTGGTTTTTCCCTTAGCATGGTTTCCACGTTAAAATCTATGTGTTATGTGTATTTGATGTGATTGAATTGTTATTTTACTTTACACATTTCATATTTGGTTTAATGAGTAAACAGAGTATTGAATTGACTAGCATTTGGTAGATCAACATAAAGTTATTGTTTATAGCTTACCGAGTTGATTATTTATTGAAAAAGTTTGAATATATACATCTGGGAGTTTGGGACTGTAGGATAACTAGAATTAATTGATTCACCCCTACTCTCACTTATCTAACAATTAGTATCAAAGCATATTGGTTGCTTGGAAAGAAAGTTTAAGGACTTAAGATAAAGACACAAGATGTATAAGAGAGAGGTGCCAAAGCTGAACAAAGACAACTTCTCAACATGGAAAAGAAGAATGAGGTTACACATATCTAGAATTGAAGAATTTACAGTATTTCACCTAGACAATGCTTACATTCAACCGTCGACTGGACCTTTGACTGTTGATCAGCTGAGAGATAGACATGAGCATAACATGAAAATGATTGAGATTGTTGCTGCCTTAACAAATGCAAAATTTGAAGATATCAAGACATATAATTGTGCAAAAGAAATGTTGGATAAACTTAGACTAGTCTATGGAGGAGATGTGAATGTAATGATCTATAAAGAGCTGAAAGCCTTAGAGAAAAGTTTGATGATATGAAGATGAAAGAAGGAGAAAACATTTCTTTGTACAATAACTGAATGAAGGAGTTTGTCAATGCTATCGGAGGAGCAGGAGGTATTATTGATGAAAACACTGTTATGAGTAAAATTATAAGAACCTTGCCGCCAATCTATGCTATTAGAATCTCTGTAATTCATGAAATGAGATTTGGACTAAGTAATGTTCTTACACTTGATAGCCTAATCATTATATTGACTACTTTTAAGCTGGATAACTATGATAACAGTATTGTACCGGGTGTTGAGTTTTCATTTACATCATCTTTGAAAAATTGAAAATCAAGCAATAAACACATGATAAGAAATAAGAATGACAATGATACTGAGGAAGATGAACTTGATGAAATTGAAGCACTTATGACAAGAAGGCTGCAGAAAGGTAAAAGAATGTATAAAGGGAAATTACCTCTAGTATGTTTTAACTGTAAAGAAATTGGTTATATTGTAGCTAGATGTCCTAATAGAAAAGATGATGATAAAGACAATGACCGATTTGGTGAAAGAAAGTATGACATAAGAGATAATCGAGATTGGAGAGGCAATTGACACTATGATAGAAGAAAAAACTAAGACTACAAAGACAAAGGCAAGAAGGCATGTTACCTTGTTGTTGATGATGATGACACTAATGAAGACATTGAGGTGGTATTTGTATCTTTGAAAGAAGATTCATAAGAATAAGAAAGGTATGTAGAAAGAACACTTATTTTTTAAGTTAGCAAGAATGATACATATTTTATTGATAGTGGATGTACACATCATATGACTGGTGAGGAGGAAAATTTTGAATACCTTGAACACTATAATGGAGGATTTGTTAAAATGGGAAATGATACACCTTGTCTAGTAAAAGGAAAATGATCTATCATGTTGAACAATAAGATTAAATGTGAAAATGCATATTGGGTGAAGGGACTTAACTATAACTTGTTAAGTGTAGCACAATTGAATAACTCAGGTCACCGAGTTGCATTTGAAAGTAGGAAAGTGAAGATCTATGATGAAACATGAAAGTTGGTCGGTACTGGTGAATAATCTAAAGGTAATATATTCTATCTTGACAATGCTAAAAATTATTGTCTAATGACTAGAACTAAAGATGTGTGGTTATGGCATAAAAGGTTGTGTCATGTGAATTTTGACAACATGGTTAAGATCAGTAAGAAAAGAAAAGTTAGAGGTTTACCGAGCTTATCTAAACCTGACCATGTCATGTGTAAACAATGTCAAATGGTAAAAATGTCAAAATTTAGTTTCAAGAGCAAGACCTATTCATATAAAGCTATTTTGGAGTTGGTTCATACCGAATTATGTGGTCCTATGAGATCTCAGAGTTATTATGGTGACAAATATTTTATTTTGTTTGTTGATGAGTACTCTAGGATGATGACAATTATGTTTTTGAAAGAGAAATCTGAAGCTTTCAAAATGTTTAAATGATATAAAGCTAAAGTGGAAAGGGAAAGTGGAAAAGAGTGAAAATGATTAAGATTTGATAGAGGAGGTGAGTTTATTTTTGATGAATTCACTAACTTTTGTAATGAACATGGAATTAAAAGATAAGTTTCTGCACCAAGAACACCAGGATAGAATGTAATTGTTGAAAGGAGGAATATATCCATATTTGATTGTGCTAGAACACTAGTGATTGAGAAAGATGTTGCACAAATGTACTGGAGAGAATTTGTTAGCACTACCATATGCACATTGAACTTAGTACAATTGAAGAAAGATTCAAACAAGATACCTTATGAGTTATTGTTTGGGTACACACCTAATGTAAGTTATTTCAGAATTTTTGGAAGTAGATGTTACATTTTGAAAGATGATAGAAATGAGAAATTTGATTCTAAAGGTGATGAAGGAATATTATTAGGATATTCTACTAAGAGAAAAGCTTACAAATGTTTGAATAAGGTTTCTAACAAAATGATTGCAAGTACTAATGTGAGACTTGATGAGTTTGCTGAGAAAAATGATGAAGAAAGCACAAAGGAACCATAACAATAAGGTAGATATACATTCATTGAGATACATGCCCTACCTGAGCGACATGTAGAAGATACTAAGCAATAGGATAAAGACACCGAGCATTAGTCTATAGAGACCAAGAATCAAAAAATTTATACCGAAGAAGAAATTGATCCTACATCGACTGAGGAACAAAGAAGAGAATAAGTGTTTGCAAAATTTGTGAGGAGACACCATCCACAAGATTAGATTATTGGAGACAAGTAAGCTGGCATGATGACATGAAGTAAGTTAAGATAGAGGACATGTTTAGTTTGTGAATTTGTACCTAAAAATGTTAGAGATGCACTTGAGAATGAGGAATGGATTAAAGCCATGAATGAAGAAAATGAGAAGATAGAAAAAAAAAAACATGGACATTAGTACTGAGACCACTGATAAAAATGTTATTGGAACCAAATGGATATTCAGAAACAAGTTGAATGACAATGGTGAAGTCCCTAGGAACAAAGAAATACTTGTTTGTAAATGGTATGCACAAGAATAAGGTATAGATTATAGTGAGACTTTTGTACCATTTGCTAGACTTGAAGGATTTAGAATACTACTTGCATATGTTGCACACAAAGGATTTAAAGTATATAAAATGGATATTAAATCTACATTATTGAATGGGATACTTGAGGAAGAGGTTTATATTGAACAACTGGAAGGTTTTGTTTATCCAAATAAGAAGAACATGGTATGTATGTTGCACAAAGCATTGTATGGACTGAAACAAGCACCAAGAGCATGGTATGAAAGAATGAATTCCTATCTTATTAGTATTAGTTTTGTAAGAACAAGTGACAATAAAAATTTGTATTTGAAAGGAGAAACTGATGACAAGATTCTTATTGCTGAATTTTTTGTTGTCGATATTATATTTGAGGACATGATAATCTTTGCAAATCTTTTGCTACTGAAATAAGAAAGGAATTTGAAATTTCAATGTTTGGAGAGATTAAATTCTTTCTGGGTTTGCAAATTCTACAACAAAATGAAGGGATATTCATAACACAATCAAAGTATACCAAAGAAGTGTTGAAGACTTTTGGAATCAAAGATTCAAAACCATTAGGTACACCGATGGTTACATGATGCAAATTGACAAAGGATGATCAGTCAACTGAGGTAAATTAGACATTATATAGATCAATGATTGGTAAATTGATGTATGTTGTGCATAGTAGACCTGATATTGCACATGTTGTTGGGATTGTAGCAAGATTTTCTACTAATCCTAAGGAATCACATATGACTATTGTTAAGAGGATTTTGAGATACTTGAAGAACAAAGATAATTATGGTTTATGGTACAAGAAATAAGATAATTTTGAACTAAAATTTTACACCAATGTAGATTGGGCTGGAAATATTAATGACCAGAAGAGCACAACTAGTAGAGCATTATTTTTGGGATAAAGGTTAGTTACTTGGATAAGTAAGAAACATACATGTATTTCTTAGTCTACTACTAAAGTAGAATATGTTGATGCTCCTGCTAATTGTTTAAATATTGTATGGGTAAAACAACTTTTGAAAGGGATGAATGAAGAGATCAGTGATCCAATGATTTTATTGTGTGACAAAACAAGTGCTATAAATATTTCCAAGAATCTAGTGATGCATGCTAAGACAAAGCATATATCTATTAAGTATCACTATTTTAGGGAACAAGTACAAGAAAAGAAAGTGAAATTAGAGTTTTTGAAATCTAAAGAACAACTTGCAGACATATATACTAAACCCTTATTGAAGGATACATTTGAGTACTTGAGGACTAGACTAGGGGTCCATCCCCTGTCTGTTGATCACTAACATGATCAGGAGGTTGCATCAACCTATACTTTATCAAAAAATCAATGATGTTGATGCATATTGTTCACACTTTAGGTTTTCAAAGGTTGTGAAAGCTGGAATAGAGTAAATTGTATATTTGTACATACATGTACATGATCTAAACCAAATAACAAAGATAATTTGGCTATTGGAGAGATGTTTATTCTTTTTTGCATTTTTGTCAAAGGGAGAGAAATATTTCATATGAAATATCATTCAAAGAGAGAGAATCATTGAAATATCTATCCAATGGGAGAGAAGCATTAGAAAGGAAGAAGGAGATCAAATCTATAGGGAGAATCCACCTAAAATGCTGAAATGTTATGTAGTGATTAAACATATTAAATGAACAATCTGGGGAGAGCTTGCCGACCTACAACATTTATTGATAAGAGTTGTAGTATAGATGGTTGGTATTCTATAGCATATTTCATATTGTGTTGCCATCAATACCAAAGGGAGATATTGATAAACTAAAACTGATTGACTATCTTGATGAACTGAATGGACAAGTGAAATAAAGTGATTAGAGATCACTGAGCTACTAAAGTGAAATGTAAGGCAATTATATTAGTCAATATGTATTGTCATTGATGTCAACTAGTTTTGACTATACTTATCAAGATGGTTACAAACATCTGAAGAAGAAAAATGGTAAAGGAGTGAGATATCTACATGAAGATGAGATCGATATGGAGATATAGCTAAGGTATACATTAAGTAACTTATTGATGAGTCTATGGAATCATTTTGTTGACTTGATTGTATTACATGAATTTGTCATATATTGAAGATCAAAATTGGACAAGTTTATGTGGTCGGTAATTGAAGATTTCTGTATACATGCACTGAGCCAGTGCAGTGTATACCGAGTAACAGTAATAACTGAGTTAGTATTCACTGACACGTTCTGTATTAATCGAGCAACAGAAACAATTAAAGTTTATAATAGCCGACTAAATTGATGAGCTGGATGATTGTTTATGATTCTAAGGTAAACGATAAAGTTTTCTATGATGATCTAACAAATAAAAAAAATTCAATATTGTTCGAATGGAGAAGGATAAAATGTGTTACTTATACATCCACCAAGGAAGCTTGAAGTGACAAAATGAACGATGGAGAGTAAGAGGAAAAATCTAATGGATGAGAAGAAAAAGGTTTATGATGCCTATTTAAAGAGACATGAGATTCATTATTAAGTCTGGATAATTGACATTGTAGGAGAAATCATGTGAGCAAACTATTTTCATCTACTAATAATTAAACTGGTTACAGACAGAATCAAACAGAACTGCAGGCATTACCGAGCATTAGAGTATTATTCACCGAGCTGAATATGATGAAGGATATGAAGGATTAAAGTGATTATTGACCAGAGGAGGTAATTTGAGCTTATCTTAGATCTGAAAATATTAGTTGTATTTGAATCAGATCACTTGTGTATCAGTTTAATCATTATTACAGCTAAATCTCTTAACCGAGTGGACTTAATAGTCTTATTTGTATTTTAATATAATATTCATTGAATGTTGTTGGTTTTCTTGTTGACCCCATAAGTGAAATCTTGTCAAGAGTTAATTGTTAGTGATAAATCCTCTAACCAGATCACACCTCATAGTGTGCATTGTAACCTTTAACAGGGTTGGCTCCTAACCGAGTTCACTTCAAAAGAGTGAAATATTTTTGGGTTACTAGTCCTAGGTGGTTTTTCCCTTAGCAGGGTTTCCACGTTAAAATCTATGTGTTATGTGTATTTGATGTGATTGAATTGTTATTTTACTTTACACATTTTATATTTGATTTAATCGGTAAACAAAATATTGAATTGATTGGTACTCGGTAGATGAACAAAAAGTTATTGTTAATAGCTTACTAAGTTGATTATTTGTTGAAAAAGTTTGAATATATACATCTAGGAGTTTGGGATTGTAGGATAACTAAAACTAACTGATTCACCCCCCCTCTCAATTATCTAACAAATGTAGCAAGTTCTGAGTATACCATTCATTTTCATGAGAGATAGGTTCTTGCGAACTAGTACTCATGAAACATGGGTCAATGAGTTTGACAAAGCATGACACAATTGAATCCTAACATCAATATTATAACTTGACTCACTATGGAAAATATTTATCACTTATCAATTGATGAGCCAAAAGGGTTGTTTAATGAATGGTTCACAATACTTGCTGAATTTTCTTCAAATGAGATATAAAGATTAGTGTTCTTAGCCTTGGTGGAAACTCCATGATCAAGAAAACTTGAGTTGGAGTAGAACTAGGATGGGTGACCTCCCAAGAAGGATGAATACTTCATATCTATGAGAATAACCTAGATGAAATGCATCTTAAGTGGAGAATTTATTCTCATGAATATGGGTTATTGTGAATAACTTCTCATAAAACATGGTCACTGTGTTTGAAAAAAAAGATACACAACTAAATCCTGATAACAATATCATGATTTGTCTCATTGTGGAAAATATTTCCTACTTATCAATTAATGACCTAAAAGGGCTCTATAATGAATGGTTCATAAGACAACAATGGTTCTCGAATATCTTGGAAATGGGGTAGGACATTAAGTGGGATTAACATTGGTGGAAACTCCAAGGTTAAGAACACTTGAGCTTGTGTACCATTCATTATCATGAGGATCACCTAGATCTAACGAGTGCTAAGTGTATAATTCATTATCATGAGAGATTCAAGTTCTTGCAAAACCAGTACTCATGAAACATGAGTCAACAAGTTTGACTAAAAAAATATACATTTGAATGCTGATAGAAATATCATATTTTGATTTTTGGTAAATATTTCCCACTTATCAATTTTATTTTGATTTAAATATTTGACCTCAAGACATTACATCTTATTCTTAAACTAAGTGTCTTTCTATTATTTAATTACTTATTTATAAATATAATTGTACAGTGTTACTATTTTAGCTCTCATATCTAAATATATTTATTATTACTCATTATGCCCACTAATTAATCTATATATTTACTTACTCTAGTTTATATGTTCATGCTAACATATTAAAATCTGTTAATTTAATTGAAATATAAAATTTAAAAGTAAGTTTGTGTAGCAGAACATATGGAATCTAAGAGGACCGGAGTTCTTATACTTGAAATATATACTTAAAATGGTCTAAAGAGTGGAAATGGTGTACACTTGGGAGAGATTTTAAAATTTCAATTAAGAGAAAAATGATATTCAATTATTGTATCACTTGTAACTAATTATTCCTTATAGAATTGCACTAGCATAGATATGTTGAACATAGTCTAGGTATTAATTTTTATGCGTTTTCATGTTTTTTTTCTTGTGTCCCTCACCATCAGTCTTGTAGCTATTATATATTGTGGTGGGTTATGTGTGATAACCTACAACTAATTGAATATCTTGAAGGAAAGTTTGACAATGGAATGACTAATTGAAAGATAATGATTGATGATCACCGAGCTACTAAAGTGTATGTAAGATATTAAATCAGTTAATGTATTGTCATTGATGTCAACTAGTTTTGACTGTACTTATCATGATGGTTACAAACATCTTAAGAAGGAAAAATGGTAAAGAAAAGAGATATCTACATAAAGATGAGATGTATGAGAAAGGTATGGATATGGTATACATTCGATAACTTATTGATGAGTCTATGGCATTATGTCAATGAATTGATTGTATTACATGATTCTATTATGTATTGAAGATTAGGATTGAACAAGGTTATGTGGTTGATAAATGAAAATTTTTGTATACACTGAGAAAGTGTAGTGTATACCGAGTATAGTATTAAACTAAGCTAGTTACACTGATGCATTACAGTATTGACCGAGTGAAAGAAATAAATAGAGTTTGTAACAACCGACTAAAAATGATGAGCGAGACAAATATTTATGATTCTAAGGTAAAAGATAATGTTTGTTATGATGATCAAAAGACTAAAAAACTTTAAGGATGATCAGATGAAGGAAAATGAAACATATTATTTACACAACTGTCAAGGATGGTTAAAGTTGTGTGTGTGAAAATTGTACCTAGCTAGAGACACAACACTTCAGTAAAACATTAGAGGTTAGCAAATCAAAAAATCTGTAAATAAGAATAATATAGCTAACCAGGTGATTTACTACCTTCTAGTAGGTGTGAGTATGGTATTATCAGATTAAGACTAAGATCAGTGACAATGCAACACCTAAATGAAGGATTTAATGCTAAAAGATGAATGTAGATTAATCTATCTTTTTGTAGTTTCTATGCAATTTATGAGAAACTTATATGAAACTAGTCTAGAAATGATTTGAAATTATATGAAATGAATCTCACAATGATATGCTATGATATGAAAATGAATGAATTGAAAACAAAGATCTCACAAATGCCTATCACAAGAGCTTGATTCTTCATATGCAAATTCTCCAGAGTAAGTATGCAAATTCGAGGGATCCTTTTGTGAAGAGCTGAGCCTTATTTTTATAGAAATCTAGGGCTTGAGGATGCATTAAGAAAAGCCACAAATCACTCTTGATAAACTCAGGTTGATTTTTGAGTTAACAAGGAATCGGGAATAATTAAATCACAAAATCATGCAAAAACACTTTTTGACTCAAATAGAGTTTAGTTCACTTTTTCAACTCATAATCGCATGTTGAGTTTTAGAAAGTTAACAAATTGAAATTGATAATTGATTTGAAGTTAACTTCTTTTATGATTATGCATGATTTAATTTAAAAATAAAGTGATTTATTCTCAACTTAACTGATTTTGAGTTTAAAAATAACTGATTTATGGGTTAATCAATTATTAAATCAAACTTTTATTCCAAACCATATCATTAAATATTGACAATTGGATTTAATTAATTAAATAAGAATTTAATTAATTACTTGTAGGATTTTTTATTTATCATCAAAATTAAATAATATTAATTAGGAATAAATGTAATTAAATCTAATTAACTAATTAAGTGGAAAAATTAAATCTCATTAATTAAATATTCAAAATATTCGATTTATCAAATTCTAGGATAAATATGATTTATCACCAAATAATATTTAATCAGGATAATTATGATAAATTAGGAATATTTAGGAAATATTCCTTGATGCAGAATTAGGATAAAATCAATTAGGGTTTTGATGAACTAATGTGGATGTGCCTTAGGTAAGGACTTTTGTATCGATTTCGATCGATTTGTTGATGTAGGGGGTTAATGAACCCATAGCGCATTTTTGGGGTATTACATTTTTGCCCTCTTTGAATTATTGTGTGAAGCATAGTGGTTCAAAGATTAGTCTATTTTTATAATAATGTGGACTCAGTTATGTGGTGGAAAAAAATTGATCTTGAGAGATTAATTGATTCTGAGACAAATAAATTGATAGATTTGAAGATGTTTGATTTAGGTCCTAATTGACCAAAGAATCGAGATGATGCTAACCATATCAAAAATGAACTAGTGATTACGAAGAAGTATCAAAACACTTGATTATAAACCTATGATTACGAAGAAGTGACCATCCTAACTCCAGACCTGATTATCCAAAGGAATCGAAAGGATACCAAATCTAAACCCTTCAGTTATGAAGAACCAAGGAAATAACATAATTGAACTGATGGTTATGAAGAGGTGATACAATTTGCAAGACTAAGAGAATAGCAGATTGATATGGATCTTGATGAACCTGATATGCCCCAAGCGATGTGCCCCAAGCAACGAGGTCTTTTAATGAATCAACAACTAGACGTGGTTGTTGTCTTGATCATTGAAAGAAATATTTGATTTACAGATTTGATTGATGTGCAATACCATCCCCCCTTCAGGATGAAAATCAAAATCTGACAAGAAAAGTTAGTGTTAAATAGTTTAGAAGCACGTTAATTGATTTGAGAGGTGGTTGTACACATCTGGAGATGCATTCTGCATCATTTTGGAGGTCCTTGAGACCAAGTTTGACTAGGTTTGACCATGGTTGACCAAGTTGAAATTCAAATATTTTAATGTTAGATAATTAGTTAAGTTGAATTCTGGATTCATTTGATGTTTAGAAGGTCGATTATGCAAGTAGTCGGATGTATTGGGTCTAAAAATTTCAAATCATGATTTTGACAAAGTAAACAATCTCAGATTTCAATTTTGATCCCGAAAATGGATTCAGAACGTCAAAATTAGCTAGGGGTGCAATTTTCATGCAAAATGGAGCACTTTGAAAAAATAGGTCAAAACCTATATAAGGGCCAAAAGGGTCATTTTCAATTCATTTCAATCTTTTGTCTTTTGTGAACTTGTGGAGCCCTCTGAGAGAAAAATGGCTAACATGGTAGTTCTAGTCTCTTCTCATCAATTTGAGTGTAGCTGGCAACACCAGCAACCTCCCTAGTACGAGAACCCGATAAGTGGACCTCTATGCCTCTCTGTGAATTCCAATTTTCCATATTTTTAGCATTTTTAGATTTTTTTTGTACATTTTTAGGTTTTTCAATTTTTGCACCATGGAAAGTCATATGATAGTCCAGTAGGACTCATACAAGTTTTTAATTCCTTTTTGAAAGTCATCTCCGTTCTGTCTGAAACTCGTATGAGAGGGACCCATCTATTGTACAACATTTCATCGGGTCCCTCAAGTGTTGTACGAGAACCTCTATATTGTTGTGTACACATGAAATGTCATGCGAGAACCTGTAGAAACTCATACGAGTTTTCACACCAGTCTGAAAAATCGTATGGAAAACATCGAGTGTTTTTCTCATCCTTAGGTCAAAATTTTGATTTTTCTGATTTCACAGGCTGATTCCTTAGCATTTAATGTACCTTCTGAAGTATTCAAATTTTCACTTTTTGTACTTATAGCTTGATTTTTAACTAAGTTACTGATAGGGTATCCTATTTTTGTACTATGTAGGTCATCTATCCTGATGTACATGTCCAAATTTCACACCCTGCGACCCAGAAACTCTGTGTGTCACTGCCTGACCCTCTCAGAGTGCGCCTAGATGCGTGTGGATTTGAGTATTTGATATGGTTGCCTAAGATTTGAGTGAACCATGGTTTACTGACTATGTTGATCAAGAGATTTCATTCTAAGACATAGACATTTCATCTTCCCACTAGAGAGATTACTGTTACCCCAGAGGATGTATACATGATACTCCAGATACCATTTCATGGCCCTCATCCTGACTATATCAGTGTGGGGAATGCTGGTCTACATGCCTTTCAGACACTGTTTGGTGATGATGATCAGTTGATGTAGTCTATCCTCTAGGTGGCATTGGTATAGAGATATGGGTAGACCCATAGATTGGAGTGTATTATTGTAGGGATGATCGGTGGGATCATCATGTTTGACCATTAGCAGAATGATCTTTTGATGGGTTGGGCCCTAATGGTAGCGCACCTAATGGCCACACCTTCTAAGTTAGGATGGGGTGAGTTCTTGCTTGCACACATGTTCTCAGAGATGCACAAGATAGTGTATCATGAGGGCAAGTCTTTTTCTTTTGGTGCACTAGTATTACAGATTTGGGCATGGGAGCACATCTTGATATGTCGACTTGTATGTGGTGAGGGAAGATAGCCACAAGAGCCCCTCATTTAATGTATATTTAGGATATGTGACACAGGTTTGAATGGGAATCACTGACTACTGGAGGCATGTCCTTGATGACATGACCTTTTCTATATGGAGACCATACCTACAGGTGGAGGCATGGTCGACTGCTCGGTCTTAGTTTAGTTACTTCTATCAGTGTACGATACTGATAGGTCAATCCACTACTATGCTTGAGAGATTCATCATCACGCACATGTGGAGGCAATATGGCATCATACAGCATGCTCCTTAGGATTACGCCACCTATGTACAGATGGTGCAAGAGCTGGGATTGGGATGGACAACTAGATTATCATATGCTCTTTGTAGTCAAGAGTATACTAGATATGTGCCGAGAGATTGGGACTATAGGCCACAAGTAGCTAATGTCAGAGTTACTAATGCTTTAATTTCTTGGTTGGTGGAGCACCCTATGTTCAGGTTCTTAGATGTTATAGAGTTGATCCCGACCATGTAGGAGGCTATAGATGTTACATGTGTACCCATGGGTAGAGGCCAGAGATGCCGTGAGGTATAGATACCTATTGTGCAGCCTACACCAATGAGATCTAGAGAAGTGGTTATGTTAGGAATGAATTCTGAATATATCCTATGGGGGAGTATTCACAGACATTCTGTAGCAATTTTTGTTGCATTCATGACTATGTATGTCATTAACGTCAACACAGTGATCTACTAAAGATTAGCAAATAAGTAGATAGTGTTTGAGTTAGCACACTTGGGATATTGAAGATTAATCTATGTGGAGTTGGGGAATTACTCTATGATGTTCTATATGATCATGGTTAAGAGCATAGATGAAAATTCTTTTATTCATGACAGTTATGAGGAAATCAGTGGAAGCAGTATTTAGGTAGTGTTCCTGAGTAGTGGTTTGTGGAAATTGGATGATATCTCCTAATTGGGATGGAATCTGATCATGCATAGTTATGAGGTAGTTGAAAACATGATGTTAGTGATGTGGTCATGAGCACAAGATTCGAGGTCACACAAGTGAAGAATTATCTTAATTGGAAGCTAACAATTTTGTGTAATTTTTATGTAACATGTAGAAACTTTTATTTTGTAATTTATATGCCGACTCATTTGTAATTACTTGAGTGTGGTATAAAGGAAGGAATTTTTTCCTTGTTGTAATAGGAACAAGAACTAGTAATTGTGAATTGTATTTGAAAGTGAATTGTAGAAGTATGCAATACTTGTTGGAAGAGGATATGTGAAGTATAGAGATCTGGTATTGAGATCTAAAGGAGCAGTTAGTGCAGTTTGGCACAGCTAGAGGAGTTTTGAATGTTTGAGATCAGTAATCTTGTAGTATTATTCTATTGAGTAATACAAAGATTAGTTGGATAGTGAGTTCAATGATCTTACCCTGAAGTTGTTTGGGTAGTGGGTCCTTCTGTCTTCCATAACTCCTAACAGAGTTAGAATCTTTTAATAGGGATTCAAAGTCTCCTAACAGGGAATCATATGTACTAAATGTATTTCATAAGACTCCTAATAGATTCCATCCTCTCATAAGGAACTTTCATATTAGTGCATCTTTTGTGGGAATCATTCCCACCGGGCTTTACTCTTTGATCAAGAGGTTCCCTAGTCAACATATCTTGTGTCATTGTGTTATTGTGCATGTATATCTTTCTATGGTTGTTGATTAAATTTCTTACATGGTTAAATTCTATTGAGGTTGATAAAAGTTTTATTTATCTAATAAATGATTCACCCCCACTCTCAGTTATCTTGGTGGACCCTACTTTCTAAAAATTGGTATCAAATCAATAGGTCCTTGAAGGAAAAGTTTAACAACTTAAGGAGATCCATGGCGAATCATTTTAGGAAAGAAAACCCTAAGTTTGATGGAGTAAATTTTGACAACTAGAAAGAAAAGATGAAGACACATTTACTTTGTTTAGGACCAGGTTATTGGTTAATCACAAAGAATCAGAAGACTATAATTGATGAGGATAAGATTGAAGATTGTACTAATGAGGAAAGAGATCTATTCATGTGTAACATACTTGCCAGAGAAGAACTCTTATCAACCCTTCCAAAAAATGAGTACAGTCAGGTAAAATATCTCAAAACATCTCATGAAATTTGGTTAGCTTTAAAATCTACTTTTGAAGGTGATGAACATGCAAAGAAATTCAGATTACATAATTGGATATGTGCATTTGAAGATATAAGAATGACAGAAGATGAATCTGTTAGAAGCTATATTGGTATAATGTTAGAGATTTTTGTAGGTATAAAATCTTATGGAGGAATCAAGATAGAGAATGAAGTGATATGGAAAATTTTGAGGACATTGACTCCTGCATTTAAGAAGACAACACAAATGATTGAACAATTTATACCTTGTACTATGAACTTTACCAGAGAAACTCTTCTTGGAAGATTGGAAGTAGCAGAGATGAACCTAAGGTTATTAGGAGACTTACCTAGAATGGAGATAACATCCAGTGCACTTAGTGTTCGCCCTACTTTGTCAAGAAGAATCAGTGTGAGTGGAGATTATGCTAGCAGTAGTAGATCTAGAAATGAAGAAGATGAGAAGTTGAAGAAGGTATTTCCTTTCTTGTGAAAATAGAACCATATGGTAAGAAAATATTTAAATGTTGGACTTGTCAAGAATTTGGTCATTTTGCATCTAAATGTCCTAAGAGAGTTAAGAAGTATAGGAAGAACTTTAATCCTAAAACATAAGTTAAGGAAGAAAAGGCTTTAGTTTCTCAAGTAGAAAAGAAAGCTGATTGGATTATAGATAGTGGTTGTTCACATCATATGACTGGAGACATGAAAAAGTTCATAAAGTTTAACAATTATGATGGAGGAGTTGTTAGAGTTGGAAACAATGCACCTTGTTTGATTAAAGGTATATGATCTATTACTCTTGATGGAAACACTAATACTAATGATGTTTACTTTGTGGATGGTTTGAGACATAATATTTTGAGTGTTGGACAACTAGTTGATAAGGGATATCAAGTTTGGTTTACTGAGAAAACTTGTGTAATCAAAGACAAGGATGGTAATTTGATTAGTACTGAATCTAGAACTAGAGGTAATGTATTTCAGTTGAATCCTACTAAGATGACATGTTTGATTACTAAGATAGATGAAAGTTGGTTATGGCATAGAAGATTTTGTCATATAAACTTTGATAACATTGTGAAAGTGAGTACTACACTTGCAGTAAGAGATTTACCTAAAATAATGAAGCCTACTAACATGATTTGCAAGGAATGTGTGATGGCTAAACAGAAGAGAAGCTCATTTCCCAGCAAGAAGTTTACAACAACATAAAAGTTGGAGATTGTTCATACAGATTTGAGCGGTCCCACAAGGACTAGAGGATTCTATGGAGAAAGGTATTTTATGATTCTTGTTGATGATTTTACAAGAATGATGTGGATTGTATTTCTTAAAGAAAAATATGAAGAATTTGATAAGTTTAAGATCATTAAGAACAAAGTTGAGAATGAATTTGGAATGAAGATTAAATGTTTGAGATCAGATAGAGGTGGAGAATTTACTTCAAAAGAATTTAACAATTTTTGTGAAGTGAATGGTATTAAGAGATAGTTTTCAGCCCCTAGGACACTTGAACAAAATGGTATTATAGAAAGGAGAAACATATCAGTGACTAAAGCAACAAGAGCTATGTTATTTGAGAATGACTTGGCGAAGATATTCTGGAGAGAAGCAGTAAAAACAACATTGTATATATTGAATAGAGTACAAATATGAGTAGACATAGACAAGACACCCTATGAACTATGATTTGGACATGCACCATTAGTTAAGTATTTTAGAATTTTTGGAAGCAAATGTTATATTAAGAGAGATGATGACATTGGAAAGTTTGATCCTAGAAGTGATGAAGGCATATTTCTTGGATATTCATTGAAGAGAAAAGCTTATAGATGTTAAAATAAAAGAACTAAGACTATTGTTGAGAGTGAAAATGTAAAAGTTGATGAAAAGTTCAAAATTCAAGAAAGAATGCTTGATTATGAGTCAGATGAAGGAACTCATCCTAGACCAAATGTAGAGACTACTGAATTATTCTATGAAACTAACAGTGATTTGTTGAATGAAAGCCATAGTGAAGGAGCCATTGAAGAACCTATAGCAGAAACAAGTACTGAGATAGTGACACCTAACATAAATTTATCAAGGAATCATCCTACTGAGTAGATTATTGGAAGCATAGACAGAGGAGTCCTAACATGAAATAAGGTACAAGAACAATTGTTTTTGATTTCTCAAATTGAACCTAAATCTACTAGTGAAGCTTGTGAAGATGAACATTGGATTAAAGCCATGAAAGAAGAACTAGATCAGATTGAAAAGAACAAGACATGGGAATTGGTCCCTAGACCTAAAGATAAGAATGTTATAGGAACAAAATGGGTATTCAGAAACAAGATGAATGAACAAGGAGAAGTAGTAAGGAACAAAGAAAGATTGGTATGTAAAGGATACTCATAGAAAGAAGGAATTGACTATGAAGAAAATTTTGCACCTATAGTAAGAATTGAAGCAGTAAGAATGTTTTTGGCCTATGCAGCTTACAAAAAATTCAAAGTGTATCAGATGGATGTGAAGTCAACATTTCTGAATGGAGAATTGGAAGAAGAAGTCTACATTGAGCAACCTGAAGGTTTTCCTTTAACTCAAGAAGGAGATATGGTATGTAAACTGAAGAAAGCTTTATATGGATTAAAACAAGCACCTAGAACTTGGTATGCGAGATTGGATAAGTATTTGTTAAAGTTAAGATTTACAAAAGGCATAGTTGATAGCAACCTATACACAAAGGAAATTGAAAATGGTTTGTTGGTTTTTGTTATTTTTTTGATGATATATTTGGAGGAGAAGATGAAGCCAATGATAAATTTGCAGATGAAATGAAGATTGAATTTGAAATGAGTATGATTGGTGAAAAGAAATACATTTTAGGATTGTAGATAACACAGAATAGTGATGGTATCTTTGTAAGTCAAACAAAATACTTGAATGATTTATTGAAGAGATTTGGAATGAAGAACTATAAACTAGTTGGAACACCTATGGTATTAGGACACAAGTTATCTAGCACATATGAGACTCCTACAGTAGAACATAAAAAGTTCAGATCTATCATTGGAGGATTGCAATATTTGACTCATACAAGACCTGATATATCACATGCAGTTGGAATTGTAGGAATATTTCAAGTTGAACCCAGATAATCACATTATGTAGCAGTAAAGAGGATATTGACATACTTAAGAGGCACAGTTGAGTATGGATTATGGTATGAAAAATCTAATAAGTTTACCCTATGTGCATATACAAATGTTGATTGGGGAGGTAGTGCTGATGAAAAAAAGAGCACCAGTGGTGGAGCATTTTTCCTTAGAGGAAGATTGGTCTCTTGGCTAAGAAAGAAGCATAACTATATTTCACAAAGCATAGAAGAAGTAGAGTATGTGGGGGCAGCAAATAATTGTAATCAGATAATTTGGATGAAGCAAATGATGAAGGATATTGGAATAAAATTTGTTGAGTCTATTGTTATACATTGTGATAACACCAGCATAGTTAGTATGTCTAAGAACCTTGTGTTACACTCTAAGACAAAGCATATAGAGATAAATTATCATGTAGTGAGAGAGAAAGTGGTAGAGAAAGAAGTCAGATTTGAGTACATAAGCACAAAGGAGTAGATTGTAGATATATTTACAAAACCTTTGCCTAAGGATACATTTGAGTATCTGAGAGGTATGCTTGGGGTTATGCCCCAGCCTACTTTTGAGAAGTGATGTAGATTGTTGCATTCATCTAGTGGTATATGATCCCTATCTTTCTTCTGGACTGGATGGTGGTACTTCCTGTATGGGGGAGTATGTGTATCTGAGTTGAGTCATGAGGACTCTAGTGAATGTACTTTATGAACAATGTCTTTTGACATTGAATTTTTTGTAGACATAATGATGAAACAATTACCATTTATGTCAATGGGGGAGAAGTATACATAAAAAATCATCTATTGGAGAGAATTGAATACAAAAATGAAGGAAGATTTGATTGATGAAGAGGACGTGAAAGCATTTTTAGAGAAGCAGTGTTGCAGTGTTGGTATTCATGGAACTTGGATTTTTTTTCATCTATGTTTCCATCAATGCCAATGGGGGAGATTGTTAGGAATGAATGATGAATATATCCTATGGGGGAGTATTCACAGCCATTCTGTAGTAGTAGTTGTTGCATTCATGACTGTGATTGTCATTAACGTCAACACAGTGATCTACTAAAGATTAGCAAAGAAGTAGATAGTGTTTGAGTTAGTGCACTTGGGATATTGAAGATGAAGCTATGCAGAGTTGGGGAATTAATCTATGATGTTCTATAAGATCATGGTTAAGAGCACAGATGGAAATTCATTTATTCATGACAGTCATGAGGAAATTAGTGGAAGCAGTATTCAGGCAGTGTTCATGAGTAGCAGTTTGTGGAAATCAGATGATATCTCCTAATTAGGATGGAATCTGATCATGCACAGTTATGAGGTAGTTGAATACATGATTTTAGTGATGTATTCATGAGCACAAGATCTGAGGTTGCATAAATGAAGAATGATCTTAATTGGAAGCTGACAGTTTTGTGTAATTTTTATGTAATGTGTGGAAACTTTTATTTTATAATTTGTATGCCAAATCATTTGTAATTATTTGAGTGTGGTATAAAGGAAGGAATTATTTCCTTGTTGTAATAGGAACAAGAATTAGTAATTTTGAATTGTATTTGAAAGTGAATTGTGGAAGTATGCAATACTTGTTGGAAGAGGATATGCGAAGTATAGAGATCTAGTATTGAGATATGAAGAAGCAGTTGGTGTGGTTTGGCATAGCCAAAGAAGGAGTATTGAATTGTTGAGATTAGTAATATTTTGGTATTATTCTATTGAGTAATAAAAAGATCAATTGAACAGTGAATTCAGTGATCTTACCCTTAAGCTATTTGGGCAGTGGGTCCTTTTGTCTTCCATAACTCCTAATAGACTTAGAATCTTTTAACAACGATTCAAAGTCTCCTAGCAGGGACTCATATGTACTGAATGTATTTTATAAGACTCCTAATAGAGTCCATCCTATCACAAGGAACTTTCATATTAGTGCATCTTTTGTGGGCATCATTCCCACTAGGGTTTACTCTTTGATCAAGAGGTTCCCTAGTCAACATATCTTGCATCATTGTGTTATTGTGCATGTATATCTTTCTATGGTTGTTGATTACATTACTTACATGGTAAAATTATATTGAGGTTGATAAAATTTGTATTTATCTGATAACTGATTCTCCCCCCCTCTCAGTTATCTTGGTGGACTTTACTTTCTAATAGGTTACCCCATAAAGGCCAATAGGACAAATGAGGCCACCTCACTCTCAGAGTTCTACAATAGGAAGACCTACAGTTCTTCAGAGGAGATCTACTAGAGGAGAGAGTGGTACACTTGGTAGCATTGGGAGTGTAGATGAGGTGCTAGGGGCACAATAGGATGTAGGTGGTGATGCTAATACACAGGCAGATCCTAATTTTGATCTAGCTGCTAAGGTTAGATGTCGCAAGGCATGGAGAGAAGACATTGCTAATCAGCCTATGGAGGATACAGATATGCCATCTATAGATGTAGATCCTAGACTAAGGTAGACTCTTTAGGATATCATTAGGTGGCTTAGAATTTAGGTTAGAGACCTGAATTTGTAGAGCACTACATTAGGGGTGCAGTTGAAGGAGTTTGATAGGCAGTGCTTAGAGTGAGAGGCAGATGATAGATGGCTATAGGCCAGAGGTCATACATCAGACTACATAGGCTTCCTATTATGTGTCTGCATACTATGCCACTGTACCTACTATGTAGAGAGTACCCACTTACTCTCAGTATATGGTTGCTTCAGAGGGAGCTAGAGCACCATGGGCTGATCCACTACTAGATGCACTTGCACCACCCCCACTAGATGTGGAGGAGCAGGTAGACAACTGATCTATCATGTTGTTCTCTGATTTTTTCATTCTTTCCATACACATTGATTTGTTCTGATAGCTCACATGAGCTCATCCTTTTGTATACTGTGCCATTAGTGCACCCCTGACTATTCTGAGGTTTTATGATATATATGAGATCAATTTTTGGGTTATGACTTCATATGTACTTTTTATTTTGTGTATGATGATTATATCATGTAATGAAAATGTTTGAAATGCTTTGATTAGTGTAGAATGTATGGATTATGAAATGCAATGGTTTCTTTCAAATGTATGGATTATGTGATGTAGTTGATTATGGATTATGGAAATGTTGTTTTATGCTTTATGGATGTACATGTATGTAATGCAATGAATGTAATGGAATTATTATGATATGTAAATGAAATGATACACATGATACATTTTTCAAGTATTGATGAAGACAAGTACTTGGTCATTTGTCAAAAAGGATGTTTAAGCCAGGATGGTGACTGGTTGCTGATATGTGAAGAGACCTTCATGTGAGACTCAGTCCTTGTGTCATGTTTAGCATTGAAGAATCATTTAAGCATTAAGTTGATTCAACAATCATGAGATAAATACAATCATGCACAGTGCAAAATGAAATGCAAACCTAGGACCTAGGACCTAGGACCTAGTCACTGATCATGTGTCGGTCTTTTTCATCATTGAATATTTTATAAGGTAACCAGATAAATTAATACAATTCCCACTAGTTAGACAACTATGAACATATGAATATTTATTATTACGTCAAAAGTCAATACAACACCCACTAGCTAGACAACCATGGACATATGAATATTGATTTTTTTTGTTAAAATGTCGGATTAGATATAAGCACTAATGCATAAATGCCAGGATGACCTGAATATCATGTCCCTTTTGATATAGCAATTTTTATAAGCATCAAAACATAAACATTGTGATGACTTGAATACACCTTGCATACAAACACACCAAGCAAAGGAGACATCATTCTCATTCTTACGTGAATTTACCCACAGTGACCCATTATCATTCACATCCTTGGGTATCAGTATGTTCCACAGTAGAGAAGATGAAATCACTCAAAAATACAATAGTTAGATCAAACTTCCTTGAATATTTTGGGTATCAATGGTTGAGGTACTCATGGCCATCCAATATGAGATGGAGGCTCTTACAGATGGACACCAATTCAATCCAGAGTTTACAAAGTTGTTATATTTTCACTCAAAGAAGAAAACAAAGAAAAGATTATGCCCTCAATCATCACTCTCTAAATCCTGTGAAGGACATCATTGAAGAGCTCGAGGGTACATAATATGAAAAAATCTCAATGTGAATCAATAAGCATACAAGGAGATAAAAGAAATGAAGAAAATATTTTTTTTCAGTTTGTTGTTGATGTTTGTGTTTGATTGCAAAATCCTTTCTGGTAAGGAGACAGACACACTAACTCAAATGAAGCTTCAAAGGATTCTGATTGGATAAGACTTGTTTGAGGTATACTAGAGACCATAGGATATGACATTGGTTGTCCCCAAGTTTGAAACATTGATAGGATACAGATGCTTTTTCATATTGGTGTACAAATTGACTTTATTGAAAACAAGGATATATACAAGCTAAAGAAGACTGAAAGCTAGGAAAGACCAAGATTGTGCTGATAGATGGAGAATTTTGATACAAGTGGCACCCATTTGCCGGGTTTTCACCATCTTGGTAGAGATTATATTTTTGCTACCAAGGCACTTTTTCTTTTTCTTCTTTTTTTTGTATTTTTCATTTTTTCAATTTTTTTGTGATACATCAAGGCGCCTACTGCTAGGTTTTCACTAGGATGATCATTTTTTCAGGTCTTTTTCATATTTTTATGATTTTTTTAGGACATTTTACCATAGACTAAATGCCTTAGGCGTAGAATTTCTTCAGATGGAGAATGTTGATTGGTTCTCAGAGCTATTCTCCTTTATTCATTGAGATTTGATAGGCTCCAGATCCAAAAGTAGCAGTGATAACAAAGGGACCCAGCCAGTTGGGTTCAAACTTCCCCTTGCATTCTC
Organism: Chamaecyparis obtusa; assembly: GCA_027943335.1. NCBI lineage: Eukaryota > Viridiplantae > Streptophyta > Pinopsida > Cupressales > Cupressaceae > Chamaecyparis > Chamaecyparis obtusa. The sequence continues at coordinate 166,233 of BSBK01003055.1, read as the reverse complement.
GATGTGATTGATTTTTAGGATTCTCTCTCAAGACTATCTCACCAACCTAAAATTCTCTATATCTGACTTTCTTGTTGTAGCCTCTAGACATTATTTTTTGATATACTCTGAGATGATCATATGCTTCTTGTCTGGGCTAATCTAGTAGTTCAAGTTCTTGCAACCTAGACACTATGTAGTCATCAACAATTACTAGACCATGCATTTTGATTCTTAGTGATGGGATTTCAACCTCAATAGGTAGTACCACTTCAGACCCATAAACTAAAGCAAAAGGTGTAGCCCCAGTAGGCATTCTGATACTTGTTCTGTAGGCCCAGAGAGCTGGATTTATCATGAGATTCCAGTGTCTTCCTTTGTTATTAACTATACGATGCAATATTTTCAATAGATTCTTGTTGGATGCCTCTTCTTGTCCATTCCCTTGAGGATAATAAATGGATGACCAATGTTGTTTAATCTTGAATTTAGCACATGAGGAATTTAAGTCCTTATTCTTGAATTGGCCACCATTATCTATGACTATTGAATGTGGAATTCCATACCGACATATGATGTAGTTTAGGATGAACATCAAAATTTGTTTGTTGGTTGCTTGAGTCAAAGGCACTGCTTCTACCCATTTTGTAAAATAGTCTGTAGCTGTAATGATATGGGTATGTCCATTGGAAGAATGTTGATATATAGCTCCCATTAGATCAAATGCCCATTGTTGAAAATGCCATTGTGTAGTAGAAGGAATTAGATCCCTCCCCAGTGCATGAATCAAGTTTCCATGTACTTGGAACCTTTGACAGTTCTTTGCATATTTGAAAACCTCTTTTTCCATTTTAGGCCAATAATACCCAACCCTAATAAGTTTTTGAGCTAGTGTTAAACCATTGGAATGTGATCCACATATACCATCATGGAATTCCTCTAATGCATGTTGAGACTCTTCATGTTCTAAACACCTAAGAAGTGTACCATCTAGATTCCGTTTGTACAGATCATTACTTATGATGACATACCTGGATGCATTTCAGATAAGGTATTATTTCTCATGGTGATTGAAGGTATTGGGGATGATTTGGTATTGAAGGTAAGAGAAAATGTTTTTATATCTAGAGGAATCATGACCAACAATAGTGCAGATCATGCAGGTTTCAGGGGAATCATATGCATGGAATGATAGTGCTTCCACCAAGAATCTGTAACATAGCTCATGTTTAGGCTACTATAGTAGAGATGATAGTGTTTCCATAGCATTAGCAGCCTTGTTCTCCGTTCTAGGGATCTATTCAAATGTGATAGATATGAAATATTACTTTAGGTCATCTACCATACATTTGTATGGAACAAGTTTCTCATCTTTTGTTTGGTACACATCATTGTCTTGGTGTATGACTAGTTGTGAGTCCCCATGAATGTGCAACTCTGTCACTCGCCACTCAATTCCTATCTTCATGCCATTAAGGAGAGATTCATATTCAACAATATTATTTTTGCAAAGAAATTTTATTCTAAATGCTTTAGGTATTGAGTAACCTTGTGGTGTGATGAAGAATATGCCTACTCCAAATCCATTCTGTGTGTAAGATCCATCGAAGAAAAGAGGCCAAGTCCTAGAAGAGATGTGCATGATGGATGAATCAGGAAATTCCATCTGTAATGGTATATCATCAAGCATTGGTGCTTCCACTAACTGATCTACAATGACTTGTCCTTTGATAGATTTCCTTTCAATATATTCTATGTCAAATTCTCTCAATAGCATCACCCATTTAGCTAATCTACCTGTGAGGGTAGATTTGCTCAATAAATATTTCAATGGATCTATCTTAGCTATCAATTGCACTATATGAGCTAACATGTAATGTCTCCTTTTCTGTGATGCAAAGATGATAGTTAGAAAAGCCTTCTCAATCATTGAATACTTCTTCTCATAAGCCACCAATGTTTTGCTAATGTAGTAAATAGCTCTTTCCTTCTTGTTCTCATCATGTTGTGCTAGCAATGCACCCAATGATGTATCTGTGGTGGTGACATATAGGATCAATGGCTTCCCTTGAATAGGAGGCATCAAAATAGGAAGATTTGATAGATATTTCTTGATGTTATTGAAGTTATTTTCACACTCCTCATTCCATGCAAAAGTCACACCTTTATGTAATGTTCCTTTGAAAGGTTGTGATATATCCACTAACTAAGATATGAAACATCTGATTGATTGCACCCTTCCATGTAGAGTTCTCATTTGACTGATCATTTTAGGAGGTTGCATCTCGATGATAGCTTTGACTTTAGTAGGATCTACTTCAATGCCCTTCTTTGAAACAATATATCTTAGGACCTTTCTAGAAGTGACACCAAAAGCACACTTTTTAGGGTTCAATCTGAGACTAAATTTCTCCATTCTATCTAGTATTTTTCTCAAGTCATTCAAATGTTCTGATCTTATCATGGACTTAACTAAGGTGTCATCAACATAGTCTTCCATGGTTCGATGCATCATGTCATGCAAGATAGATGTCATATCTCTTTGATATGTAGCTCCGACGTTCTTGAGACTAAATGGCATGATGTTCCAAAAAAAGGTACCCCATGCACATGTGAAAGATATTTTCTCTTGATCTTCAGGAGAAATCTTGATTTGGTTGTATCTAGAGAAACCATCTATTAAGGAATACATTTTAAAGCCCACCATCATGTCCACTATCATATCGATGTTTGGTAGTGGAAAGCCATCCTTAGGGCATACTTTGTTCACATCTCTAAAATCTATGCATACTCTCATAGATTTGTCTGGTTTTGAAATAGGAACAATGTTGGACATCCACTCAGCATAATCAATAACTCAAATAAATCCATCCTTTAGTAACTTCTCTAGCTCAGCTTTGACTAGGAGTGCAACATGTGGATGGATATTTCACAATTTTTGTTTAACAAGTTTGACTCCTTGAGCTATAGAGAGATGATGCATTATTAGATTTGGATCTAACCCTGACATATCTGAATACTTCCATGTGAAGTTGATTTTCTTCTCTATTAGGAAAGTAGTGAATGCTTGTCTCTCTTCCTCTGATAGGGATTGTGCTACATGAATCAGTTGTGGTTCCTTTGGTGTACCCAAGTTGCTAGATTTAGTGGGCTCTATCAAAACTGGAGATATGTCCTGTAAATGACTCAGAAGGACATCAAATATCTCATCCTTAGGTGCCTTAGATAGGTTTTCATTTGTGGATACATCTTTTATTTTTAAAATTTAGGTTCTAAGACTGCCACAAAATGGTTTTCACCCTCAGGACTCTTTTTATTTTTTTAATCTTATTTTTATGACTGAGATATTTGATATCTGAATTTGTCATGCTAATGCTAGGTTCTCTAATGGAATTTTTCATAGGTTCCACTACATTGAGTTAGCAAGCAAGAGCGTAGTCATTCGAGAAGGTGTGGATATCTCAGTTTGGATCGGTAGCTATTTGGTCAATAAGCTCTAGATGTTGAATAGTCAAGCTTGGGGAGGATTGGGAAATGGTGTTCACACATATGGTGTTGTCATCATTGGTCCTAACTTGAATCTCAAATTCAAAGGTGATATTACCACTTAGAATGTTCAATTCATGAATAGTCTCAATGTCATTACCGGAGTCCACTTCAGCCATAGGTGGATCAGACTCATTAAATTCATCATTTCACTCTGGAATTATGTCAGATTTAGGTGAATATTGGTGAATTACATCAATGCATTTCTTAGTGATAAGCTCTTCTTCTTCTGGTATAAATCCCCATTCATAGTCATTTGATTCATCCTCTGATTCTTCATCTTGACCTTTGGGAAATTTGAGAACATGCATGAAGTTAGGACAAATCCGCCAAGCAGGATTACCTTCATAATTTGAGCAAAACTCATATTCATGGGAATCTATTTTAGAATCACTATTGTATCCCAAATGTTTAGATATTGTGAGAGCTTTACCTTCTTCTTGTTCAGTAGTAGGTTCTTGTGTATCTACTACGTTGATGTTCTCCTTAGGTTTCTCTTCATCCTTAAGAAGATCCAGTATGTTTTGAGGTAAACATTCATAAGGAATAAGATCAGTGGTGTCTAAATAATCACTATCTGACTGTGGTGTTTCTTCCTTTGGCTGAGTTTCTATTGTTGGTTCAATATGATCTAAGACATGAGGAGAGTTTCCATTGAGATGGAAGGATTTCTTTTGATAACCTAGACTTGTAGTATCTTTGTTTGTCTGACTAAAATGAGTGATGGGTGATATAAGACCTTTGCCTCTTGTTCCTAGAGGTCCTTTTCTAGTGTATCCCATTTTAGACATGAGTTTGTGACCTAGTCCATATGACTTAAGAGGGATTTTGGGCATTTTCGAGTCACATTTCTGAACCGTTTGGGATTGAGACTCATCTTTATATAGCCATGGAAGAAAGGCTTCATTTTATTCAAATTCTTGCTTGGATACTTTCTCTATGACAAAAATTCCATTGTAAATAGCTTGAGGTTCCTTAGAGGCTTGCTTTGTCTATTTTAAAGGCTACCCATAAGATTTAGGTGAGACTGGGAGAGATGTTAGAGATAAGATTGGTTCCATAGCATATTCTCCCATGCTTGTGTCCTTGATTTTGACTTCTTTTGTAATGTTTTCCATCTTGGATGTAGATGCAATGTCTGTTTGCTTAGTGGAAGATTCTCTATTATGTGGCGTAGGTTTGTCGACTCTCTCTTTCAAGGCATTGCAAGATGTAGATATATCAGTCAGGATCGTTACCTCTACTCCATCATAAGGAAAATTCACACATTGATGGTATGTATATGGAATAGATTTCATCTCATGTATCCAAGGCCTCCCTAGAAGAATGTTGTAAGCTAAAGGAAGATCTAGAACTTGACAGGCAATATCTCAGATGACTGGCCCTATTTTGATCAGCAGTATAATTGTTCCCTTGGAAGCTCTCTCTTGTTCATCATAAGATTTTATAGTTATCTTCTTTTTAGGATTAATAGCATCTCCTAACAATCCCATTTGTGTGATCAATTTGTAGGAACAAATGTTTAGACCAACACCTCCATCTATCAACACATGTTTGACATGACAATTTTGGATCAAGACTTCAATGTGCAAGGGTTGGTTATGTGGATGAGTCAATGAATTATTATCTTTCTCTAAAAAGGAGATATACTAGGGTGATGTTAGATGACCAACCATAGTTTGGAATTTGTCTAGATCAAGATTGTCAGGAACATTGGAACCGAGTAGAGCTTTATCCAGAATAGTCCTATGAGCAGGAGATATCTGAAGCAACTCAAACATGGATATTTTTGCATTGGTATGTTGGAGTTGTTGGACAATACTATATGATGTTGGTCTCGTCTCTTTGGGATTTTGATAATTTTGAGGCAGCCCTATGTTTAGAAGAAGATGAAAGATTGAAAGGAACCTTAGGGGCATTTGATGAACCCAACTTTGTCCTTGTAGGTGTACCTGAGCTTGTGATCGAGTTACTACATTTTTTGTTTGATTATCTCTATCTCTTCTTACAATAGTGATGACATTGCAATGTTCAGATAGGCATGGTTCAACCATGTTTATGATAGTATTGTTTCCAGAGTAGGCGTAATTGACCTTAGCACCCATGTTAGGATGAGAAGATGAATCTCCTTGGCCATGTTTTGGAAATGGTTCTGTGAATTCCGTATGATCATTGTTGGTCCTGTGATTGTCAATTATAATCTCTCCATCATAAGTTTTGTCTTGGATGAGATGCTTTAAGCGTATGCAGTATTGGTTTTATGACCCTTGTTTTGATGGAAGTCATAGAAATCATTCTCTTTCCACCATTTTGGTCTAGGTTCAGGATCAAATGATTTAATCTCAAGAAACATGATGATTTTTTTTGTGAAGAGAATTTTCATGGAAGATTCTAAGGACTCACCCAAAGGAGTGAACTCACACTTTGGTTTTGAAACCCATGGTTTATATTCATTAGAATTTTTGGATGATTCAGATGCCTTTCATTTAGAAGCTTTGATGGATTGAGTGCCCATGGTGAGATTGAATGCAGGTGCTTTTGATGGAGCACTGATGTGATCAACAACACCATCTGTCACAACATTCTTGTTCTTGTTCCAGAATTTAACTTTGTCTTTGTTGTTGGAACTAGAACTAGATTCATACTTGTTATCTTTGTTAATCGATTTTTCTCCCTTACGAGAAAGGACATTTTCAATTTTTATGGCATTTTCCACCATCTTCTCAAAAGAAGTATGATTTTACATTTGTAGATGGTAATTGAGTTCTGGAATCAGATTATTGATGAAGATTTCTAGTTTTTCAGTTTCTGGAATAAATGTAGCATAGAGAGAAAACTTCTTCCTCCATCACCTGAGGAAGGTCAAGAAGGGTTCTCCGGTTCTTTTTTTTAGATTGCAAATATCGATCATGGTGACTGAATGTTGAATGTTGTAGGAGTATTATTTCTAAAATAGTTTGATTAACTCCTCAAAGATTTTGATGGTTGCAGGAAGTTTAGAGAACTATTGAATGGCTGATCCTCCCAAAGATCATGGGAATAGACACATTAAGTAAGTTGGCTCATGCATAAACTCCATAGATTGAGTGCAAAATTCCTTGACATGATCTTGGGGGTCAGAGTTTCCATCGTATTTGTCATATTTGGGTATCTCCAACCGTTTTGGGAATGGCGGCATGAACAAGTTTTTATTGAATAGAAAAGGGCATAAAGCCTCCATAGAGAATTCCTTGGGTTCCTTCTCTTTTTCCAGTTGGTTGAGCTTAACTTGCATGGCATGCATCTATTTCATATTGGTAGTAAGAGGAGTTTCTTCCTCATGAGTGATGATATTTTCAACATTGAATTTGGGATGAAGTTTGGCTCCTTATCTTGCTAGCTCAAGGAAATATATCTCTTTGTCCTCTTGGAAGAAATGTTGCATCAATTTTTGAAAGTGTTCATTAGTTCTGAATCGGTCAATCTTAGACGAAGTTGGTTTGGGGTCCTCATGATGAGACTAATGGCCTTGGGATGCTTAGTTTCCTCCTCCTTAAGAAATTGTGTCATTATGAGGACTACCAGGGATTGTTTGATGTAGATTTGAGTGATTACTTCCATTGGTTGGTTGAGGAGGATTCGAATAACCCTTTTTTAGATGTAGATTACTTAGAGTATCTTCTTCGTATCAAGTGGTATCATATGGTTGGTTAATGCTCTAGACAACATAAGAAGAAAAAGATGATAATTTTGATTCTTCTTTAGGTTTTCTGTGTGAGGAAGCTCTAGTTTCCACCATTAACCTTGAGTGAAGCAAAAGAGCAAGATTAAGACAACTGATGAATGATCTAGTTTAGGAAAGATTGAATGATGCAACCTTGTCAAGATTGGGTTGATTGATTGATAAAAATATTGATTGGACGTAAATGAAGGATATTGTGCCCTAGATGTATGGGTAGACGCCCAAAAGATGGCGGACACGAGCTCACAACACAACCATTTTGAAGATTAAATTTGAAGATAATTTTGACAAGGTTTTGACACAAGATCAGATGAGATTCAAATCGATAGATCAGAAGGCTGGAGAAAACTCAAGAGACCACTTTGGGAAAATAGATTGGATTTCTTTGGCTCTTTTCTATTCCTGACATAGTGAATTTTCTAATAGAATTTGGAAGTTGGCTGTAAAATCTCGATTTCTGACAAATTTTGGAGGTTTTTGACAACTTTGTAAAATTTTGATACGAGTTTCTCCAGGCTTGTACGACAGTTGACAAGGCTTGCATGACAATTGAAACCAAGTTTTGATCTTGCTTGTTTTTTATGACAACACTCGTACGAGAGTATACAGTCTCCCATACAATAATCTGGGGGTTCTGGCATGACAGTTGGAAAAACTCGTACGACTTTTGCAATTTCAGGATGACTTTTGACACCAGAAAGGATTTTTGCTTCAGATTTTGCAATTTTTTAGTTTTCAATATCAAGTTGTTTGCAAAATTTTATGTCCAAGTTTGAAGATCTATGTAACAGCTTGTCTCAAGTTTGTTCATTTTCAATAACCAAATAGATATCAGGCACGTAGAACAAAAATCAAGGGAACAAACAATCATCTTCAAACAATGAGCAAGGGACAAAGCAACCTTGCACATGAACAAGAATAGTGAGTTATTGTTCTAATCCCTAAGAATGCTACTTGTGTATGTCCTCAAAGAGTTTTTCAATCACGCACATAGTCCTAGAAAATGAAAATTTGGCTACACTAGGGTTTTTAGTAATGGTCTGACTCTGCAACTTTTGTAATCTCAAGAGGGAAAAATCTAATCTAGTCACACCAGGGTTTTGATAGAGTCCAAGAATTTAATCAATTAGGAGCTACTGAGGAGATCTGATATCCCAACAAGAGACTACACCTATGGAGATTTCTTCCACAAGGATATTTATATAGCGGCTGCTGCTACCATGACAAAAATGGCTATTACCACTTGATTTTTCATCCACGTGGTTGACCCAATAAAGGGAATGTCCACTATGGTTAACCCTTTCTAAAAGGTGACTCACAAAATGGACCATAAGGGGACTTAGTTCAGATTCAAGGATCTGAGTTTCTGGTACTGCCCAAAAAGGGAGTAGAGCATAATCCTCTAGCCTCTTCACTTCACTAAAACATAGCAAATAGATTCTTTGACACGCTAAGATTGAAACTACTTCACCAAGGTTTGTGATGTCAAAAACAATGTCTACCGAGCTCCCTAAGTGGGACCAAGAGATAATGTACCAATCAAAGTTGAGGACTAAACCAAGTGAACCATGAGATAATAATAGTAGCCTCCCTACCTACAAGGGGATCTATCTTTGAGAAGAGTTTCACATGAAAAAAAAGTGAATGAAGCCCACTCCCTCAAGAACTCAACAAATAGTGTTCATAGGGCCTAATTACTTTGTGTAACAGATATGCAAAAAGCAAATCTATGTTCTTTTTAGAGCCCAAAATCGAAGTGTGAGTTATGAAAGCAGGAAAGACACTCAAGCTAGACACGTGAGAGATTTGTTTTATGTCCCAAATTGAAATGTTATCAGATGTAGCAGAATACCTGAGTTCCAATGCAATGCGCTTAGTAGATTTTACCTAATTTTCAATTTTGTTGCACTTTTTCGTGAGACAAAACAATAAGTACCAATCAAATACAACATATATCAATCATTAGGGTTAGCTATCAGTCCAAATTTGAAAGATTGCCTATAAATCTGATATGGTAATTGAATTTATGGTACCAAAACTTGTATGACAATGTGTTACCTCTTGTACAACAATCCAGACATGAAACGATAGTGGGTCTATGCACACATGATAGAGTAAGTCCCAAATGACAATCCTAAACAATCAGGATGATTCTTGAAAATACCAACTATCGTACAACAATCAGTAGGTCCTCGTACGACAATCTGTCAAACGTCGTATGAAAATTGTATGGACATAAAATAAAAATCATAGTTTTGAGATAAAATGATATAAAATTGATAGAAAAGAATGGAAACCTATTTCAGGGCCCCATGGTGGGTGCCAAAAATGTGTGTGTGAAAATTGTACCTAGGTAGAGACACAACACTTCAGTAAAACATTAGAGGTTAGCAAATTGAGAAATCTGTAAATAAGAATAATATAGCTAACTAGATGATTTACTACCTTCTAGTAGGTGAGAGTATGGTATTCTCAAATTCAGACCAAGATCAGTGACAATGCAACATCTAAATAAAGGATGTAATGCTAAAAGATGAATGTAGAATGAATGGAGATTAATCTATCTTTTTGTATTTTCTATGCAATTTATGAGAAAATGATATGAAAATAGGCTGGAAATGATTTGAAATGATATGCAATAAATCTCAGAATGATATGATATGATATGAAAATGAATGAATTGAAAACACAAATCTCACATACGCCTGTCGCAAGAGCTTGATTCTTCAGATGCAAATTCGCTAGAGTAAGTATGTAAATTCGCTAGAGTAAGTATGCAAATTCGAGGGATCATTTTGTGAAGAGCTGAGCCTTATTTTTATAGAAATCCAAGGCTTGAGGATGCATTAAGAAAAGCCACAAATCGCTCTTGATAAACTCAAGTTGATTTTTGAGTTAAGAAGGAAATAGGAATAATTAACTCACAAAATCATGCAAAAGAACTTTTTGACTCAAAATAGAGTTTAGTTCACTTTTTCAACTCACAATTGCATGTTGAGTTTTAGAAAGTTAACAAATTGAAATTGATAATTGATAATTGTTTTGAAGTTAACTGCTTTTCTGATTGTGCATGATTTAATTTAAAAATAAAGTGATTTATTCTCAACTTAGCTGATTTTGAGTTTAAAAATAACCTATTTATGGGTTAATTAATTATTAAATCAAACTTTTATTCCAAACCATATCATTAAATATTGACAATTGGATTTAATTAACTAAATCATAATTTAATTAATTACTTGTAGGATTTTTGATTTATTGTCAAAATTAAATAACATTAATTAGGAATAAATGTAGTTAAATCTAATTAAATAATTAAGTGATAAAATTAAATCAATTTAATTAAATATTCAAAATATTCAATTAATCAAATTCTAGGATAAATATGATTTATCACCAAATAATATTTAATCAGGATAATTATGATAAATTGGGAATATTTAGGAAATATTCCCCGATGCAGAATTAGGATAAAATCAATTAGGGTTTTGATGAATAGATGCACAGATGTGCCTCAGGTTAGGAATTTTGTATTCATTTTGGTTGATTTGTCGATGTAGGAGGTTAATGAACCCATAGCCCATTTTTAGGGTATTACAAAAGCAAAAAAATATACGATGAACATTAAGAGGAAAATCTATGGTTGGAAAGAAAATGGTTTATGACATCTATATAAGGAGACATGAGATTCATTATGGAACTAGAATTCTAGATGTTTGAGGAGAATTTGCATGAAAAGGATTTCTTTCATGCAACATTGATCAAACTAGTTGAAGAGAGAATCAAACAAAACTGCAGACAACACCAAGTGTCATAGAAAGTAATTATCAAGAAAAATAGAGTCGGAGGAAAGAAATATGTTGATTTCATTATTGATTAGAGGTATTTTTGAGCTTAGCATAGATCTAAAAGTATGCAAATCATGTTGTGAATCATATCATTATTGTATCAGTTTAACCATTGTTACAGATAAATCTATTAATCAAGTGGGACTTAACAGTCTTTATATTTCAATATGACATTCAATGAATGTTGATTGTTTTCTTATTGACCCCACAGTGAATGTTTGGTCAAAGGAGAACTATTAGTGATAAATCCTCTAACCAGGTAATACCTCATAGTGTGTTTTGTAACCTTTAACAAGGTTGGCTCCTAACTGAGCTTGCTTTAGAAGAGTGAATTATTTTGGGTTATCGGTCCTAGGTGGTTCCCCCCTAACAGGGTTTACACATTAAAAATCTATGTGTTATATGTGTATGGATCTGTTGAATTGTTATTTTACTTTACACATTTATATAACTAGATAGATTGGTAAACACAATATTTAATTTACTGGTAATTGATTTATGAAGAGAAAGGCACAATTGATATTTTATCGAGTTGATTGTTTGATTTAAAAGTTTTGTTATATACATTTGGGAGTATTTGGGACTGTAGGATTACTGGACTTAACTAATTCACCCCCCCCCCCCCCCCTCAGTTATCTAACAATTGGTATCAAAGAATAGAGTGCTTGGAAAAAAAGTTTGAAGGACTTAAGCTAAAGATCACAAGATGTATAAGAGAGAGGTGCCAAAGCTAAACAAAGACAACTTCTCGACATGGAAAAGAAAAATGAGATTGCATCTATCAGGAATTGGAGAATCTACAATATACTACTTAGATAATTAATGTATCTTTCCTACTACACCCTTGACTGTTGATCAGATGAGAGATAAACATGAACACAATGTTTCAATGATAGAACTTGCTACTTCCTTATAAGATGTTGAATTTGAAGATGTTAAGATATATAATTTTTCTAAGAAGATGTGGAACAAGCTTGCACTAGTTAACAGAGGAGATGTGAATGTACTAAGGGCTAAAGTTGAAAGTCTTAGAGGAAAGTTTGATGACATGAAAATGAAAGAAGGAGAGAACATATCATAGTACAACTTGATTGAGTCAAAGAGATTGTCAATGCTATCCAAGGAGGATGAGGTATTATTGAAGAAGACATTGTTGTAAGTAAAATTCTTAGAACCTTGCCACCTACTTATGCTATTAGAGTCTCTACAATTCATGATATGAGATCAGCTCTTGGTAATCATCTTACAGTTGATAGTCTAATCGATAGATTGATTAATTTTGAGTTGAATAAATTTGATAATAGTGTTGTTCCTATTGTTGAGTCTGCATTTATGTCATCTCTAAAAATTTGTAAATCAAGCAGTAAACACATGATAAGAAATGAGAGTGATAGTGAAAGTGATGAGGACGAACTTGATGATCTTGAAGCATTAATGGCTAGAAGACTGCATAAAGGTAAAGGAAGATATAGAGGAAAACTACCTTTGGTATGCTTTAATTGTAAAGAGATTGGCCACATTGCAACTAGATGTCCTAATAGGAAAGAAGAGGAGAAAGACAATGAAAGATCTGGTGAAAGGAAATTTGATAGGAGAGATAATCGAGAACACAGAGGCAACCGACAGTATGATAGAAGAAGTAACTGAGATTACAAAGACAAAGGAAAGAAAGCATGTTACCTTGTTGAAGATGATGATGATGATGACACTGAAACTAATGAAGACATTGAGGGGGTATTTGTACCTTTGAAAGAAGATTCAAAAGAAGAAATGTATGTTAAAACAACACTTATTTATAAAGCTAGCAAGAATGATACAATTATTGATAGTGGCTATACACATCATATGATTGGTGATGAAGACAAATTTGAATACCTTGAACATTATAATGGTGGATCTATTAAAATGGGAAATGATACACCTTGTCTAGTAAAGGCAAAAGGGTCTATATTGTTGAACAATAAGATCAGATGTGAGAATGCATATTGGGTGAAGGGACTTAATTATAATCTATTGAGTTTAGAACAAATGAATAACACAGGTCACCAAGTTGCATTTGATAATAGAAAGGTGAAAATCTATGATGAGACTAGAAAGTTGGTTGTATTGGTGAACAATCTAAAGGTAATCTATTTTATCTTAATAATTCTAAAACTTCTTGTTTATTGGATTGAACTGAAGAGGTGTGGTTATGGCACAAAAGGTTATGTCAAGTGAATTTTGACAACATGGTTAAGATCAGTAAGAAAAGGAGTGTTAGAGGCTTACCCAGCTTATCTAAACTTGGCCATGTCATGTGTAAACAATTCCAAATTGGAAAAATGTCAAAATCTAGTTTAAAGAGAAAAAAATATTCAACCAATACTATTTTGGAGTTGGTTCATACCGACTTGTGTGGTCCTATGAGAAATCAAAGTTATTATGGAGACAAATATTTTATCTTGTTTTTTGATGACTACTCTAGGATGATGTCTATTACATTCTTGGAAGAAAAATTAGAATCTTTTAAGATGTTTAAATGGTTTAAAGCTAAAGTGAAAAAGAAAGTGGTAAAGAGTTCAAATGCTTGAGATCAGATAGAGGTGTTTAGTTTATTTTTTATGAGTTCACTAACTTTTATAATGAGCATGGAATTAAGAGACATGTTTCTGCACCAAGGACACCACAACAAATGGGATTTCTGAAAGGAGGAATAGATCTATCATTGATTATGCTAGACCACCAATGATTGAAAAGGATGTTGCACAAATATACTGGAGATAAGCTGTTAGTACTATTGTATACACATTGAACTAAGTTCAAGTAAAGAAAGATTCAAATAAGACACCCTATGAATTATGGTATGGTTACACACCGAATGTAAGTTATTTTGGAATATTTGGAAGTAGATGTTACATTCTAAAAGATGATAGAAATAAGAAATTTGATTCAAAAGTTCATGAATGAATATTCTTAGGATATTCTACTAAGAGAAAAGCTTACAAATGTTTGAATAAGGCTACTGAAAAGATGATTGAAAGTAAAAATGTGAGAGTTGATGAATTTGCTGAGAAAAATGATGAAGAATGAAAAAAGGAACTGGAAGATTGTGATGTTTTTACTTACTTTGAGTAACATAACACTCTACCTGAGCAATAGCCTGGCATTACCAAGCAACAGGGTAATGCTACCGAGCATCAGTCTATATAGAATGAGAATTATCAAGATGTTACTAATGAAGATCATGATCCTACATCAAGTGAAGAACATGATGAAGAAAAAAGAATTCAACCTGTACTTGCAAAATTTGTGAGGAGACATCATCCACATAATCAGATTATTGGAGACAAGAAAGTTGGCATGTTGACATGAAGTAAGTTGAGACACAACACATGCTTAGTTTGTGAATTTGAACCTAAAACTATTAGAGATGCACCTGAAAATGATGAATGTATTAAATCCATGAATAAATAAATTGAGTAGATACTGAAAAATAAAACACAGACATTGGTATCGAGTCCAAATGATAAAAATGTAATTGAAAGAAAATGGATATTAAGAAACAAGTTGAATGAAAATGGAGAAGTCACTAGGACTAAAGCAAGACTTGTATGCAAAGGGTATGCAAAAGAAGAAGGAATTGACTATGGTGAGACTTTTGCACCAGTTTCTAGACTTGAAGGAGTTAGAATATTGCTTGCTTATGCTACTTACAAAGGGTTTAAAGTTTATCAAATGGCTGTTAAATCTGCATTTATGAATGGAATACTTTAAGAAGAGGTATACATTAAACAACCTTAAGGTTTTGTTGATCTGAATCAGAAGAATATGGTATGTAAGGTACACAAAGCACTATATGGATTGAAACAAGAATTGAGAGCATGGTATGAAAGACTGCATTCCTATCATGTCATTATTGGATTTTTTAGAACAAGTGACAACAACAATTTATACTTGAAAGGTCAAACTGATGATAAAATTCTTATTGCTAATTTTTTTGTTGATGATATCATATTTGGAGGACATGATAATCTATGAAAATAATTTTTTGATGAAATGAGAAAAGAATTTAAAATGTCAACATTTGGAGAGATTAAATTCTTTCTTGGCTTGCAAATTTTACAACAAAGTGAAGGTATATACATTACACAATCAAAGTACATAAAAGAAGTATTAAAGACCTTTGGTATGGAAGATTCAAAACTAGTCGGTGCACCTATGGTCACTTGATGAAAATTGATAAAGGATGATCAGTCAACCGAGGTAAATCAGACAGTATACAGATCAATAATTGGTAAGTTGATGTATGTTGTGCATAGTAGACTAGATATTGCACATGTAGCTGGAAGTATAGCAAGATTTTCTGCTAATCCTAAAGAATCACATATGAATATTGTAAAAATAAATTTGAGATACTTGAAGAACACTGAAAACTATGGTTTGTGGTACAAGAAAGAGGGAAATTTCAAACTGAAAGTTTACACAGATGCGGATTGGGCTGGAAACATTGATGACCAAAAGAGAACTACTAGTGGAGCATTCTTTTTGGGAGAAATATTAGTAACTTGGATAAGAAAGAAAAAAAGATGCATTTCTCAATCCACTGTGGAAGCAGAATATGTTGCTACTATTGCTAATTGTTTGAACATTGCATGGATAAAACAACTTTTGAAATGTATGAATGAAGAGATCACTAACCCAGTGATAATATATATTGTGATAACACTAGTGCTGCATGCAAAGATAAATAATATATCTATAAAGTATCACTATTTGAGGGAACAAATACAAGAAAAGCAAGTGAAATTGGATTTTATGAAATCAAAAGAGAAACTTACAAATATATTTACTAAACCCTTACCTAAGGATACATTTGAGTAATTGAGGATTAGACTAGGGTTCCATCCCCTGTCTATCGGTCACTAAGGTAATCAAGAGGTTGCATCAACCTATACTTTATCAGAATATCAAATAATCTTGATGAATATTGTTCACACTTTAGGTTTCCTAAGGTTGTGAAAGCTGAATGAAGAAGGACAAACTGAAACTTCATATCGGTACTTGGAAGGTACTTGATATGAGCTAAACACCAGAGATAATATTTTGGCTATTGAAGAGTTGTTTATTCTTTTTTGTATTGTTGTCAAAGGGAGAGAAGAATTAATGAAATATTATAAGGGAGAGAAGACAATAGGAGAGAAGAAAATACAAACACAGGAAGAAGATCAAATCTACAGGGATAGATTGCATGGAGTATTAATGTTGTGTAGTGATTACACATATTAAATGTACAAGCCAAGGATAGCTTATTGAGTTACAACATTTTCTTACAGAGTTGTAGAACAAATGTTTGGTATTCTATGGCATATTTCATATTGTGTTGCCATCAATGCCAAAGGGAGAGATTGATAACCTACAATTGATTGAATATCTTGAAGGAAAGTTTGACAATGGAATGGCTAATTGAAAGACAATGATTGATGATCACCAAGCTACTAAAGTGTATGTAAGACATGGGTATGTGCAGGATCATGAGGGGCCAAACTATGCCCTTAAGTGGCAATGAAAAATCAGAAAATCAAGATTAGTCAACTTGATGTGAAAAAATGAGCTAGTTATCTACCTAATATCAAAAAGTTGTAACAACATAATTTGTAGGAAATTGAATGTAGTTTCTAAACTACTAAGCCTTTTTTGAAAAAAAATTAATATGACTGGTAAAAAGTATAGATTGCAATGCAGCACTACAAACATTTCAGCAAAAAAATAAGAAGTATGTGTGTGTCTAACCACCCTAATCAAAAGAAAATGATAATATTTTTTTATAATATTCTACGTATAAGTAGCTGACTCATGCCCAGATGTGACAAATATTTTTTGGTATTTTTATTCCAAACAGATAATTAATTATGATTTTTTTGCTACAGTGCTTTCAAAATTTAAAAACTCTCGTGTCTGACCACCTTTACTCATTGAAAACTTATCATAATTCAATTTTTAAAATTTTTTTCTTATACTAGATGAAGCATAGAATGTGACGCATCTTTCAGATTTCAAAAATGTTATACGGTTTGAAATTTATAGCTATTTTTCCATCAGTATGTCAATCAGGACTTTAGATGTAAGTGAACTAGAAAATAACTAATAAATACTTAACAAATTCAAAATCTGACAGCACTTATATCGATGGAAAGCTGACAATCATCCAAAGAAACCCTTTTCATTTTATCGAAATCGGGTGGAAAAAAAGTCGTCAACCTAATGGTCGAAGTGTTGATATAAGAAAAATAGAGAAAAAACACATTTTTTGCACACCTTCAACATTGACCATGGGGCTTTGGTTTCCAAAGCTATTACCAAGCCTAATCGGGTACCCAATTTTTTCATGTACCCGATTTTGTTTGAATTTGAATTTTGAAAAGTTTCCCCCTCCCACTCTTTTTTTATTTCCCTTTAATTTTGATGTTTTTTTCTTTCACCCTGACAATCAATAATTTATATATTTTATATTTATGTTTTATATTTTATGTTTAATATTTTATATTATATAGTATATATATTATATATATTATTTATTTATATTATATATTCGATAATATCAATTTAAACGACCTAAGTATATAGTCTGTTCAGATTTATATTAAATGCAATATTTTTATATTATAATATAAATGTTACATTATATATATATATATATATATATATATATATATATATATATATATATATATATATATATATATATATATATATATATATATATATATATATATATATATATATATATATATATATATATATATATATATATATATATATATATATATATATATATATTGTTGCACGTATATAATATAATGTCTAATATATATAATATATAAAATGAATAGGACATTAATATATTGTATATTTGATAATATATATTAAATGTAATATCTAATATATCTTATATATTTAGTCTATTAAATATTATATTTTTTCAAATATTTTATATATTATTTTAATATTTAATTTAAGTTATAACAGATCCTCTCATGAGACAATAGGTCGAATCACGGTCGCTAGACGTCTTAATGGGTAATTACGGTTTATGAGGCAACTTCGGATGTACAATGACCATTTGGAAGGCAATAGGGCATATCCAAGGACCAATGTACCAAATTTTAACTACTTTTTCCTAGTCAAACTTGAAAAGGGTCCATGGGGTGCTCTCAGGAGACCACATGTCCAATCAGTGTCGCTAGGCGTCTTAAGGGGTCATCAGGGCTTGTGAGACAACCTTTGATGCACGGTGACCATTTGGAATGCATTAGGACATGTCAAAGGACCTAGCTCCACAATTTAGATGAATTTTGATTAGTCAAACTTGAAAAGGGTCCATGGGGTGCTCTTGGGAGACCATTATGCGATTTAGGGTCGATAGGTGACTTAAGGGGTCATCGGGGTTCCAAATGAAACTTTCAATGAATGGTGATCCTTTGGAACGCATTAGGACATATCAAATGACCTACGTACCAAATTTGGATAACTTTTGCCTAGTAGAACTCGAAAGTGGTCCATGGGGTGCTCTCGGGAGACCACATGTCGAATCAGGGTCGGTAGGCCTGTTAAGAGGTCATTAGGGTTCCAAATGAAACTTACATGGAATGGTGACCCTTTGGAATGCATTAGGATATGTCATAGGACCTATGTACCAAATTTGGATGACTTTTGCCTAGTAAAACTTGAAAGGGGTCCATGGTGTGCTCTCAAGAGACCACGTGTCGAAATGGGGTCAGTAGGCCTGTTAAGGGGTCATTAGGGTTCCAAATAAAACTTTGATGGAATGGTGACCCTTTGAAATGCATTAGGACATGTCATAGGACCTACATACCAAATTGGATGACTTTTTCCTAGTAGAACTCGAAAGGGGTCCATGGGGTGCTCTTAGGAGACCACATGTTGAAACAGGGTCGGTAGGCTGATTAAGGGGTCATTAGGGTTACAAATGAAACTTAGATGGAATGGTGACCCTTTGGAACACATTAGGACATGTTAGAGAACCTATGTACCAAATTTGTATGACTTTTTCCTAGTAGAACTAAAAAAGGGTCCATGGGGTTCTCTGAGGAGACCACATGTCGAATCAGGGTCAGTAAGCTTGTTAAGGGGTCATTAGGGTTCCAAATGTGACTTTAATGGAACAATGACCCTTTGGAATGCATTAGGGCATGTCAGAGGACCTACATACCAAATTTGGATAAATTTTTTCTAGTAGAACTCAAAAGGGGTCCATGGGGTGGTCTCGGGAGACCACATGTCGAATCATTGTGTGTAGGCCTATTAAGGGGTCATTAGGGTTCTAAATGAAACTTTTATGGAATGGTGACCCTTTCAAATTCATTAAGACATGTCAGAGGACCTATGTACCAAATTTCAATGACTTTTTCTTAGGAACACGCAAAAGGGGTCCATGGGGAGCTCTCGGGAGACCACATGTCGAAATGGGGTCAGTAGGCATGTTAAGGGGTCATTAGGGTTTGAAATGAAACTTCTATGGAACCATGACCCTTTGGAATGCATTAGGACTCCCTAGGGGTCAAAAGGGGTCAGGGGGACTCCCTAAGGGTCCTAACATGTACTAGGACCCCTAGGGAGTCCCTGTGACCCCTTTTGACACATTGAAACACTCAAGTGTGTCTTAAGGGGTCCTTTTGACTCCCTAGGGTTCCTAACACATTATAAGCCATACTAGGACCCCTAGGGAGTCATTGTGACCCCTTTTGAAACATTGGAACACTCAAGTGTGTCTTCAGGGGTCCTACAACCACTTAAGACACACCTGAGCGTTCCAATGTGTCAAAAGGGGTCACGATGAATCCCTAGGGGTCCTAGTACACTTTATCATGCGTTAGGACCCCTAGGGAGTCCCCGTGACCCCTTTTGACACAATGGAATGCTCAAGTGTGTCTTAAGGGGTCCTACCACCCCTTATGACACACTAGAGAATTCCAATGTTTCAAAAGGGGTCACGATGATTCTCTAGGGGTCCTAGTACACTTTATCACAAGATTGGACACCTAGGGAGTCCCCATGACCCCTTTTGACACATTGGAATGCTCTACTATGTCTTAAGAGGTTTTACAACCCCTTAAGACACACTTGAGTGTACCAATGTGTCAAAAGAGGTCACGGGGACTCCCTAGGTGTCCTAGTACACGTTAGGAATGTTAGGGAGTCCTTGTGATCCCTTTTGACACATTGGAATGCTCAAGTGTGCCTTAAGGGGTCCTACGACCCCTTAAGACACACTTGAGCATTCCAATGTGTCAAAAGGGGTCAAGGGGACTCCTTACGGGTCCTAACATGTACTAGGACCCCTAGGGAGTCCCCGTGACCCCTTTTGACACATTGGAACGCTCTAGTGTGTCTTAAGGGGTCCTTTTGACTCCCTAGGGTTCCTAACACATGATAAGGCATACTAGGACCCCGAGGGAGTCATCGTGACCCCTTTTGACACATTGCAACACTCTAGTGTGTCTTAAGGGGTCGTAGGACCCCTTAAGACACACTAGAGCATTCCAATGTGTCAAAAGGGGTCACAGGGACTCCCTAGGTGTCCTAGTATGTGTTAGGACCCTTAGGGAGTCCCCTTGACCCCTTTTGACACATTGGAATCCTCAAGTGTGCCTTAAGACATCGTAGGACCCCTTAAGACACAGTTGAGTGTTCCAATGTGTCAAAAGGGGTCACGAGGACTCCATAGGTGTCCTAACATGTGATAAAGCATAATAGGACCCCTAAGGAGTCAACGTAACCCCTTTTGACACATTGGAACACTCAAATGTGCCTTAACGGGTCCTACGACCCCTTAAGGCACACTTTAGCATTCCAATGTGTCAAAAGGGGTCATGAGGACTCCCTGGGTGTCCTAGTATGTGTTAGGACCCCTAAGGAGTCCCCCTGGCCCCTTTTGACAGATTGGAATGCTCAACGGTGCCTTAAGGGGTCACAGGACCCCTTAAAACACACTTGACCATTCCAATGTGTGAAAAGGGGTCACGAGGACTCCTTAGGGGTCCTAGTATGCTTTATCACACGTTAGGACACCTAGGGAGTCACTATGACCCCTTTTGACACATTGGAATGCTCAAGTGTGCCTTAAGGGATCGTAGGACCCCTTAAGACACACTTGAGCATTCCAATGTTTTAAAAGGGGTCACGGGGACTCCTTAGGGGTCCTAATATGCTTTATCATGCGTTTGGACACCTAGGGAGTCCCCATGACCCCTTTTGACACATTGGAATGCTCAAGTGTGCCTTAAGGGGTCCTTAAGGCACACTTGATCATTACAATGTGTCAAAAGGGGTTGCGGGGACTCCCTAGGTGTCCAAATACGTGACAAAGCATACTAGGACCCCTAAGGAGTCCTCGTGACCCCTTTTGACACATTGTGATGCTCAACTATGTGTTAAGGGGTCCTTCGGCCCCTTAACACACACTTGAGCATTGCAATGTGTCAAAAGGGGTCACGGGGCCTCCCTAGGTGTCCTAGTACATGTTAGGACCCTTAGGGAGTCCCCTTGACCCCTTTTGAGACATTGGAATGTTCAAGTGTTCCTTAAGGGGTCGTAGGACCCCTTAGGGAACACTTGAGCATTCCAATGTGTCAAAAGGGGTCACGGGGACTCCCTAGGTGTCCTAACACATGATAAAGCATACGCGTTAGGACACCTAGGGAGTCCCACTGACCCCTTTTGACACATTGGAATGCTCAAGTGTGTCTTAAGGGGTCTTACAACCCCTTAAGGCACACTTGAGCATTCCAATGTATCAAAAGGGGTCACGAGGACTCCTTGGGTGTCCTAGTACATGTTAGGACCCCTAAGGAGTCCCCCTAACCCCTTTTGACACATTGGAATGCTCAAGGGTGCCTTAAGGGGTCGTAGGGCCCCTTAAGACACACTTGAGCATTCCAATGTGTGAAAAGGGGTCATAAGGACTCCTTAGGGGTCCTAGTATGCTTTATCACACATTAGGACACCTAGGGAGTCCCCGTGACCCCTTTTGACACATTAGAATGCTCAAGTGTGCCTTAAGGGGTCGTAGGACCCCTTAAGACACACTTGAGTGTTCTAATATGTGAAAAGGGGTCACGGGGACTCCTTAGGGGTCCTAGTACGCTTTATCATGCGTTAGGACCCCTAGGGAGTCCCCGTGACCCCTTTTGACACATTGGAATGCTCAAGTGTGCCTTAAGGGGTCGTAGGACCCCTTAAGGCACACTTGAGCATTCCAATGTATCAAAAGGGGTCACGGGGACTCCCTAGGGGTCCTAACATGTGATAAAGCATACTAGGACCCCTAAGGAGTCCCTGTGACCCCTTTTGACACATTGCAAAGCTCAAGTGTGTCTTAAGGGGTCGAAGGACCCATTAAGACACACTTGAGCATTACAATGCGTCAAAAGGGGTCATGATGACTCCCTAGGGGTCCTAGTATGCTTTATCATGTGTTAGGATGCATAGGGAGTCCTCGTGACCCCTTTTGACACATTGGAATGCTGAAGTGTGTTTCAAGGGGTCCTACGACCCCTTATGACACACTAGAGCATTCCAATGTGTCAAAAGGGGTCATGATGATTCCCTAGGGGTCCTAGTATGCTCTATCACGTGTTAGGACACCTAGGGATTCCTTGTGACCCCTTTTGACACATTGGATCACTCAAGTGTGCCTTAAGGAGTCGTAGGACACCTTAAGACACACTTGAGCATTCCAATGTGTGAAAAGGGGTCACAGGGACTCAGGGGTCTTAGTATACTTTAGAACGCGTTAGGACACCTAAGGAGTCCCCGTGACCCCTTTTGACACATTAGAATGCTCAAGTGTGCCTTAAGGGGTCGTACGATCCCTTAAGGTACACTTGAGCATTCCAATGTGTCAAAAGGGGTCATGGGGACTCCCTAGGTGTCCTAACAAGTGATAAAGTGTATTGGGACCCCTAAGGAGTCCCCGTGACCCCTTTTGACACATTGCAATGCTCAAGTGTGTCTTAAGGGGTCGAAGGACCCCTTAAGACACACTTGAGCATTGCAATGTGTCAAAAGGGGTCATGATGACTCCCTAGGGGTCCTAGTATGATTTATCATGCGTTAGGACCCCTAGGGAGTCCCCATGACCCCTTTTGACACATTGGAATGCTCAAGTGTTCCTTAAGGGGTCCTAGGATGCCTTAAGACACACTTGAGCATTCCAATGTGTGAAAAGGGGTCACGGGGACTCCTTAGGGGTCCTAGTATGCTTTATCACATGTTAGGACACCTAGGGAGTCCTCGTGACCCCTTTTGACACATTGGAATGCTCAAGTGTTGCTTAAGGGGTCCTACAATCCCTTAAGGCACACTTGTGCCTTCCAATGTGTCAAAAGGGGTCACGGGGACTCCCTAGGGGTCTTAACATGTGATAAAGCATACTAGGACCCCTAAGGAGTCCCCGTGAGCCCTTTTGACACATTACAATGCTCAAGTGTGTCTTAAGGGGTCTAAGGACCCCTTAAGACACACTTGAGTGTTGCAATGTGTCAAAAGGGGTCACGGGGACTCCCTAGGTGTCCTAACGCGTGATAAAGCATACTTTAACCCCTAAGGAGTCCCTGTGACCCCTTTTCACACATTGAAATTCTCAAGTGTGTCTTAAGGGGTCCTACGACCCTTTAAGGAACACTTGAGAATTTCAATATGCACAAAAGGGCTCACGGGGACTCCTTAGGGGTCCTACTATGCTTTATCACATGTTAGGACACCTAGGGAGTCCCCCTAACCCCTTTTGACACATTGGAATGCTCAAGTGTGCCTTAAGGGGTCCTACGACCCCTTAAGGCACACTTGAGTGTTCCAATATGTCAAAAGTGTTTAGGGGGACTCCCTAGGGGTCCTAACACGTACTAGGACCCCTAGGGAGTCCTTGTGACCCCTTTTGACACATTGGAATGCTCAAGTGTGTCTTAAGGGGTTCTTTTGACTCCCTAGGGTTCCTAACGCATGATAAGGCATACTAGGACCCCTAGGGAGTCATTGTGACCCCTTTTGACACATTACAATGCTCTAGTGTGTCTTAAGGGGTCGTAGGACCCCTTAAGACACACTAGAGCATTCCAATGTGTCAAAAGGGGTCACGAGGACTCCCTAGGTGTCCTAGTACATGTTAGGACCCTTAGGGAGTCCCCTTGACCCCTTTTGACACATTGGAATGCTCAAGTGTGCCTTAAGGGGTCCTAAGGGGTCGTAGGACCCCTTAAGGCACACTTGAGCATTCCAATGTGTCAAAAGGGGTCATGGGGACTCCCTAGGTGTCCAAACGTGTGATAAAGCATACTAGGACCCCTAAGGATTCCCCGTGACCCCTTTTGACACATTGCAATGCTCAAGTGTGTCTTAAGGGGTCCTTCGACCCCTTAAGACACACTTGAGTGTTGCAATGTGTCAAAAGGGGTCACGGGGACTCCCTAGGTGTCCTAGTATGTGTTAGGACCCTTAGGGAGTCCCCCTGACCCCTTTTGACACATTGGAATGCTCAAGTGTGCCTTAAGGGGTCATAGGACCCCTTTGGGCACACTTGAGCATTCCAATGTGTCAAAAGGGGTCACGGGGACTCCCTAGGTGTCCTAACGCATGATAAAGCGTACGCGTTAGGACACCTAGGGAGTCCCCGTGACCCCTTTTGACACATCAAAATGCTCAAGGGTGCCTTAAGGGGTCGTAGGACCCCGTAAGACACACTTGAGCATTCCAATGTGTGAAAAGGGGTCACGGGGACTCCTTAGGGGTCCAAGTACGCTTTATCACACGTTAGGACACCTAGGGAATCCCCGTGACCCCTTTTGACACATTGCAACACTCAATTGTGGCTTAAGGGGTCCTTCGACCCCTTAAGACACACTTGAGCATTGCAATGTGTCAAAAGCAGTCATGGGGACTCCTTAGGGGTCCTAGTATGCTTTATCACACGTTAGGACCCCTAGGGAGTCCCCGTGACCCCTTTTGACACATTGGAATGCTCAAGTGTGCCTTAAGGGGTTGTAGGACCCCTTAAGACACACTTGAGTGTTCCAATGTGTCAAAAGGGGTCACGATGACTTCCTAGGGGTCCTAGTACGCTTTATTACGCGTTAGGACCCCTAGGGAGTCCCCCTGGCCCCTTTTGACACATTGGAATGCTCAAGTGTGTCTTAAGGGGTCCTATGACACCTTATGACACACTAGAGCATTCCAATGTGTCAAAAGGGGTCACGATGATTCCCTAGGGGTCCTAGTACGCCTTATCACATGTTAGGACACCTAGGGAGTCCCTGTGACCCCTTTTGACACATTGGAATGCTCAAGTGTGCCTTAAGGGGTTGTAGGACCCCTTAAGACACACTTGAGCATTCCAATGTGTGAAAAGGGGTCACGGGGACTCCCTAGGGGTCCTAGTATGCTTTATCACATGTTAGGACCCCTAGAGTGTCCCCGTGACCCCTTTTGACACATTGGAATGCTCAAGTGTTCCTTAGGGGGTCATAGGACCCCTTAAGACACAGTTGAGTGTTCCAGTGTGTGAAAAGGGGTCACAGGGACTCGGGGTCGGTAGGCCTGTTAAGGGATCAATAGGGTTCAAAATGCAACTTCGATGGAATGGTGGCCCTTTGGAAGGCATTAGATCATGTTAGAGGACCTACATACCAAATTTGGATGACTTTTGCCTAGTATAACTCGAAAGGTGTCCATGGGCTACTCTCGGGAGACCACATGTAGAAATGGGGTCTTTAGGCGTGTTGAGGGGTCATTAGGGTTTTAAATGCAACTTCAATGGAACAGTGACCCTTTCTAACACATTAGAACATATTAGAGCACCTACATACCAAATTTGGATGACTTTTTCGTAGTAGAATGCGAAAGGGGTCCATGGGGTGCTCTTGGGATAGCTCATGTCGTATTGGGGTCGGTAGGCCTGTCAAAGGGTCATTAGGGTTTGAAATAAAACTTTGATGGAACGATGACCCTATGTACCAAATATGGATGTCTTTTGCCAAGTAGAACTTAAAAGGGGTCCATGGGGTGGTCTCGGGAGACCACATGTCGAATCAAGGTTGGTAGCCCTGTTAAGGGGTCATTAGGGTTACAAATGCAACTTGGATGGAATGGTGACCCTTTGGAACACATTAGGACATGTTAGAGGACCTATGTACCAAATTTGTATGACTTTTTCCTAGTAGAACTCAAAAAGAGTCCATGGGGTTCTCTGAGGAGACCACATGTTGAATCAGGGTCAATAGGCCTATTAAGGGGTCATTAGGGTTCCAAATGTGACTTTGATGGAACGGTGACCTTTTGGAATGCATTAAGACATGTCAGAGGACCTACGTAACAAATTTGGATGACTTTTTTATAATAGAACTCAAAAGGGGTCCATGGGGTGGTCTCGGGAGACCACATGTCGAATCATGGTGTGTAGGCCTGTTAAGGGGTCATTAGGGTTCTAAATGCAACTTCTATGTAATGGTGACCCTTTCAAATTCATTAAGACATGTTAGAAGATCTATGTACCAAATTTGGATGACTTTTTTCTAGTAGAACGCAAAAGGAGTCCATGGGGAGCTCTCGGAAGACCACATGTTGAAATGGGGTTAGTAGGCATGTTAAGGGGTCATTAGGGTTTGAAATGCAACTTCTATGGAACCATGACCCTTTGGAATGTATTAGGACTCCCTAGGGGTCAAAATGGGTCAGGGGGACTCCCTAGGGGTGCTAATGCGTACTAGGACCCCTAGGGGGTCCCCTTGACCCCTTTTGACACATTGAAACGCTCAAGTGTGTCTTAAGGGGTCCTTTTGACTCCCTATGGTTCCTAATGTGTGATAAGGTGTACTAGGACCCCTAGGGAGTCATCGTGACCACTTTTGACACATTGGAATGCTCAAGTGTGTCTTAAGGGGTCCTACGACCCCTTATGACACACTAGAGCATTCCAATGTGTCAAAAGGGGTCATGATGATTCCCTAGGGGTCCTAGTATGCTTTATCATGCGTTAGGACACCTAGGGAGTGCCCGTGACCCCTTTTGACACATTGGAATGCTTTGGTGTGTCTTAAGGGGTCGTAGGACCCCTTATGACACACTAGAGCATTCCAATGTGTCAAAAGGGGTCACGATGATTCCCTAGGGGTCCTAGGATAGCTAGGGAGTCCCCGTGACACCTTTTGACACATTGGAACACTCAACTGTGCCTTAAGGGGTCATAGGACCCCTTAAGACACACTTGAGCATTCCAATGTGTGAAAAGGGGTCACAGGGACTCCTTAGGGATCCTAGTATGCTTTATCACACGTTAGGCCACCTAGGGAGTCCCCGTTACCCCTTTTGACACATTTGAACGCTCAAGTGTGCCTTAAGGGGTCCTAAAGCATGATAAAGCATACTAGGACCCTTAGGGAATCATCATGACCTCTTTTGACACATTGGAATGCTCTAGTGTGTCATAAGGGGTCGTAGGATCCTTTAAGACACACTTGAGCATTTCAATGTGTCAAAAGGGGTCACAGGGACTCCCTAGAGGTCCTAATGCATGATAAGGCATACCAAGACCCCTAGGGAGTCATCATGACCCCTTTTGACACATTAGAATGCTCAAGTGTGTCTTAAGGGGTCATGATGACTCCCTAGGGGTCCTAGTATGCTTTATCACATGTTAGGAACCCTAGGGAGTCAAAAGGACCCCTTATGACACACTTGAGTGTTCCAATGTGTCAAAAGGTGTCACAAGGACTCCTTAGGTGTCCTAACGTGTGATAAAGCATACTAGGACCCCTAGGGAATCATCGTGACCCCTTCTGACACATCGTGACCCCTAGGGAGTCCCCATGACCCCTTATTACGCGTTAGGACCCCTAGAGAGTCTCTCTCTTCCTCTGATGAACTATTCTTCAAAGAGTCCATTTTTGCATTGCTAGGGTTTACGACACCTATAAAAGGCACATTTAATACAAAGATTTAGCCGGCCACATTAGTACATATATAATATACATTATATATATCATATGCCTCTTTTTTATATATATTATATACATAAATATATGTAAAAGTTCAATTGTTTTCATTTACTCCCGCCATTTTTTCATTAGTCAGGGAATATCGGGTACCCAATTTTCACTAGGCAATATTTGATGAAAATATTCCCTGTCCCCACAAAGCAGACAATCATGGGATTTTATACTTTTTTCACACATTGCAAAACAAAAAATGTGATTTGGGGCCTATTGTTTGATTTTTGTCGACTTGTGGTTTCACCATGGGAAGCACCAGTCGTCGAAAGGCTAAACGTAAGAGGAAGCTAACAGATGACGAAATTCAGGCATATAGGGAAAAAGATAAGGAAAATCACTGAAGAAGGAGAGAAGGTATGTTAACCATTAATCAAGGTGACCTCGTAAATGTAGTTGTAAGTGAAGAGGATGTTCAATTTGAAAATGCATAGATGGAGATTGAAAATGTAGACTTTGGGAATGAAAATGTTGCACAAGAATGACATGAATGTTATACATCTCCAAATTATATGCGAAATGAAGTCAATAAAGATAATCAATCTTCAAATTCGGGGCTTTCAAAAACACCTAAATGGTTAATTGAAATTGAGGAGAAAAATATGAATAATTGGGAAGGAAAGAGGTCACATAGAACCATTAGGTTGTGGGCTTCAAGACTTTATGATCAATTTTTTCAAAACAAGACATTGGTTGAGAAATGTCAAATTTTTGTGCAGTTGTTAAAGATGCAAAAGATGAGACCTGTGCTTGTGAAATTGAAGATTCGTGTGAACAAAAAAATGGAGAGAAATGCCATTGTTGTGAAAAATCTTTTCAATGCTCTCAATAACATTGGGAAGACTAGCAAAGAAAAAGAAAATAGAGTTTCTCGGAGGGTTATTACAACCTCCTTAGTAAGTCATCAGTTGAGAAAGGCTCGTTTGATGAGACAAACTTGTGTTGACTTCAATATAGACCGTAAAACTTTGCGTAGAGCACTTACAAGAAGAGAAAGACTTGATGATCTGCTTCAAATTGATACATGGGCTTATGGTGGGAGACTTCCACATTTCGATAAGAAGCTAATAGACATTGTCAAGGATGAAATTCAACAATTTTGAGATGCTAACTCAAGAGTGTCACCAAATGTGAAGGATGTCTTGAAGTTGAGAGTTGGCAATCAAGACCGCACTCCACATCCTAAACATTATGTGGAGGTAAGTCAAACAATGTTTTATAAAAAATTTTGTGAGACACATCCAACATTGAAAATATCACAAAGGTCTTTTGAATCCGTGAAGCCATTTTATTGTGTACCCCTTAAGATTTGAAATACATGTTGTTGCAAATATCATGTTGAGTTTTCAATGCATCATGAATTATTACGGTCCATTCATTCTAAATTGCATACTAATGAAATGCTAGAGGATTGTGGTGCAAGTGGTCTTTCCAAATCATCAAGAGACTTGCTAGATCAATTTTTATGTCATAGAGATGATGGTTGTTTATTTTATAAAAAAAATTGCTTAAATGCCAAGTGCTCAGAATGTGGTGGCTTGTCCAAGTTTAGAACATGTTTTCATGAGGGTTTGGAACACAATTTTGGAAAGACACTCATCCAAAAAAAGGTATATGAAACAGTGAAATATACATTGAAGAGGGAGGTGAAGGCTCTAGATGTGAGTTAGTTGCAAAAGAATACAATGTTGTTGATTTTATCTCAGATTTCAAGAAAAATCTTTTTTACAAGTATGCAAGGCATAGTCATAGGTCTTAATGGTTGGATCAACAATTCAGGACATGTAAGGACACTTTCCCCATTGGAACTATTATATCCGTTGTAGACTTTGCGGAGAACTATACATTGCAGCCCCCAAATGAGACTCAAGCTCAATATTACAATTCGATTCAGGTTGCTATTTTTGTACACATCACATATAGACATTCCCCTGATAGCACAAAAGATGAGCGAAAGATAATCAGAGAGTACCATTTTTATATGAGCGACGATAGGTCTCACTCTCATGAGTTTGTTCAACATTGTTTCCATAGCTATTTTGACTTCTTGTAGGAAAATGGTATTGCTATGGATAGGCATCTCATTTGGTCGGATAATTGCACTGGTCAATTTAAGAATGCCAGAATGTTTTATTGGTTGTGTAGAATGCATGTGGAGAGAGGTGTACCTCATATTTGGAGTTTTTTTGAGTCAGGGCTTGGGAAAGGGGAGCATGACAGAGTAGGTGCGTGTGTCAAGAGAGCTCTAGTTAAGGAGCAATTGAGGATTTCAGGTGTTGCACTTCTTGATGCTCATTCTATTGTTGATTGGTGTACTTTAGCAGTGTCACAGGGGGGGACTCTTGATTCTATAGTGCGTAGATTCTTTTGGTTGGTTGAGGACGGAACTATAGGAGATAGATTGGATTGTCAAACAGTGAAAGACTCTTA
The DNA here is from genome assembly GCA_027943335.1 of Chamaecyparis obtusa. Lineage (NCBI taxonomy): Eukaryota > Viridiplantae > Streptophyta > Pinopsida > Cupressales > Cupressaceae > Chamaecyparis > Chamaecyparis obtusa. Next base: position 135,673 of record BSBK01003055.1, on the reverse strand, counting down.
AAAAATGCATTCATTCCAAAGCTCCAATAGTAGTACATGGACCATTTGGACATAAGAGTTGGCTTGTTTTTGCCCCATGTGTTTTCAGTATGATTGGGATCATTGCGAGTCAAGTGAGTGGGTGGATACATGGGTTCCACGATATCTGACTCCTTTATCTTTGACACTCTCTATAAGAAATGATGACATGGACACTTCAGTTGACTATGACCATCTTTTAGATCTTTTGAAGCCAGGAGATGTTTTTGAATTGGTTGCACCACAGGGGAATGATGAGAGGTCAGATTATTGGTTAGCACGTTGTGTACAAGGTAAAGAAAAGCTTGTACAACCGATGACAGATGGTGATGGGTTCACATATCCTACTGGTTTAGTTGTTGTTGCAGGAACATGGTTGCGAACATACATGATTAGAAAGAATGGAGTTCCCGCATTTGAAGACTATGAGAAGCACAAAACTATTCTTATGTATTCACACCTTGTTATAGCAACAAATGTCAAGTTGTCAAAGCATCAAGGAAGACCAAAGACAAAAGAACTTTGGACTATTACTACTACTGATCATGAAGCACTATTGGAGACCCTGAAGCAAAGAGATGACCCTTCAGGAACACTTGACTAGGTAATAAGTTAACTTAGTGCATTATTTTCTAAGCTTGTTAAGCTTAATTTCAATACATTAATTTGACCTTTCTTAGATTGTATTTTGAGTCAATAAACTTGGTTTTGTATGTGGAATGTAACTTGTGCAGGAGCACCTATGAAGATGCCTATGGTCACCATGGATCCAATTAGAGATAGAAGGACAAAAGGATCCTTAATGGTTAATTGAGATCTTTTGAAGCCTATAATGGCAATTTGTAACAATCAATTTGATTTAAAAGTTAAATGTCCTAAAACTCTTCATAAGGACTTATGACCAAAATCATGTATGGGTGGCCAATAGTGCCAAGAAGAGATCTTACATGTCATCTACTTATGTCATTTGCATGGTTTAAACTCTTACATGTTTGATTGTTGTTTTTAATGCTTTAAGGATATTATTTTTTATCAAATTTAACAAGCTTAATCATGATTAATTTCACAGTTCAAATTTCAAACATACCACTAACAGTCAGTTGAAAGTAGCTCGTATCTTAGACCTTGTGAGAGGTATTGAAAAAATATTAGGTGCTATGGGATCATGTTTTTGAGATCTACAATAACCTCTCTCGGATTTGGGCAATTCGATTTCGTTTGTATTTGGCAAGGCGATCTCAGTCAACGCCAAAACTTGCAGTGAGGGTCAGTTGAAAGTGGCTCAGCAGTGTATCTTTCAAACCATCTGACCTAGCATTGAACCATCTACTCCATTAGCTCTAGTTGGCTAGGTAAATGCTAGTGACAACCCCATTCTACCCACAGAGTCATGAAAACACTCGCGACCACACTCGACCCAAGTGACCCCAAGGTGCACTAAGCATGATTGGGAAGTGATCTTCTGGGGCTCGTATCTCAGACCTCGTGAGAGCTATTGACAAACTATTAGGTGCTATGGGATTGTGTTTTTGAGGTCTACAATAATCTCTCTCAGTTTTGGGTGATTCAACTTCATTTACATTTGGAAAGGCGATCTCAGTCGATGCCAAAACTTGCAGTGAGGGTCAGTTGAAAGTGGCTCAGCAGTGTATCTTTCAAACCGTCTGACCTGGCATCAAATCGTCTGCTCCATTAGCTCTGGTTGGCCAGGTAAACACCAGTGACAACCCCATTCTACCCACAGAGTCATGAAAATGCTCGTGACCACACTCGACCCAAGTGACCCCAAGTTGCACTAAGCACGATTGGGCAGCGATCTTCTGGGGCTCGTACCTCAGACCTCGTGAGAGCTATCAACAAAATTTTAGGTGCTATAGGATCATGTTTTTGAGGTCTACAATAACCTTTCTCAATTTTGGGCGATTCGACTTCATTTGCATTTGGCAAGGTGATCTTAGTCGATGCCAAAACTTGCAGTGAGGGTCAGTTGAAAGTGGCTCAGCAGCGTATCTTTCAAACCGTCCAACCTGGCATCAAACCATCTACTCCATCAGCTCTAGTTGGTTGGGTAAACACTAGTGACAACCCCATTCTACACACAGAGTCATGAAAATGCTCGTGACCACACTCGACCCAAGTGACCCCAAGTTGCACTAAGCACGATTGGGCAGCGATCTTCTGGGGCTCATATCTCAGACCTCGTGAGAGCTATCAACAAAATTTTAGGTGCTATAGGATCATGTTTTTGAGGTCTACAATAACCTTTCTCAATTTTGGGCGATTCGACTTCATTTGCATTTGGCAAGGTGATCTTAGTCGATGCCAAAACTTGCAGTGAGGGTCAGTTGAAAGTGGCTCAGCAGCGTATCTTTCAAACTGTCCAACCTGGCATCAAACCATCTACTCCATCAGCTCTAGTTGGTTGGGTAAACACTAGTGACAACCCCATTCTACCCACAGAGTCACAAAAATGCTCGCGACCACGCCTGACCCAAGTGACCCCAAAGGTGCACTAAGCATAATTGGGTAGTGATCTTCTAGGGCTCATATCTCAGACCTCATGAGAGCTATTGAAAAAATGTTAGGTGCTATAGGATCATGTTTTTGAGTTCTACAATAACCTCTCTCAGTTTTGGGTGATTCGAGTTCATTTGCATTTGGCAAGACGATCTCAGTCGATGCCAAAACTTGTAGTGAGGGTCAGTTGAAAGTGGCTCAGCAGTGTATCTTTCAAACCATCTGACCTAGGATCAAACCATCTACTCCATCAGCTCTAGTTAGTAGGGTAAATGCCAGTGACAACCCCATTCTACCCACAAAGTCATGAAAATGCTCGCGACCAGGCTCGACCCAAGTGACCCCAAGGTGCACTAAGCACGATTGGGTAGCAATCTTTTGGGGCTCATATCTCAGACCTCATGAGAGATATTGAAAAATTGTCAGGTGCTACAGGATCATTCTTTCAAGGTTTACAATAACCTCTCTCAGTTTTGGGCGATTTGACTTCGTTTGCATTTGGCAAGGTGATCTTAGTTGATGCCAAAACTTGCAGTGAGGGTCAGTTGAAAGTGGCTCAGTAGCATATCTTTCAAACCATCCAACCTGGCATCAAACCGTCTACTCCATCCACTCCAGTTGGCTGGGTAAATGCCAGTGACAACCCCATTCTACCCACAGAGTCATGAAAATGCTCGCGACCATGCTCGACCCAAGTGACCCCAAGGTGCACTAAGCATGATTGGGTAGTGATCTTCTGGGGCTCATATCTCAAAACTCATGAGAGAAATCAACAAACTATTAGGTGCTATGTAATCATGTTTTTGAGGTCTACAATAACCTCTCTCAGTTTTGGGCGATTCGACTTCGTTTGCATTTGGCAAGGCAATCTCAGTCGATGCCAAAACTTGCAGTGAGGGTCAGTTGAAAGTGGCTCAACAGCGTATCTTTCAAATCCTCTGACTTGGCATCAAATCATCTACTCCATTAGCTCCAGTTGGCCCGGTAAATGATAGTGACCACCCCATTCTACCCATAGAGTCATGAAAATGCTCGCGACCACGCTTGACCCAAGTGACCCCAAGGTGCACTAACCATGATTGGGTAGTGATCTTCTAGGGCTCATATCTCAGACCTCGTGAGAGCTATGGACAAAATATTAGGTGCTATGGGATTGTGTTTTTGTGGTCTACAATAACCTCTCTTAGTTTTGGGCGATTGGACTTTGTTTGTATTTGGCAAGGTGATCTCAGTCGATGCCAAAACTTGCAGTGAGGGTCAGTTGAAAGTGGCTCAGCAGCGTATCTTTCAAACTATCTGACTTGGCATCAAACCGTCTACTCCATCAGCTCTAGTTGGCCCGGTAAATGCCAGTGACAACCCCATTCTACCCACAGAGTCACGAAAATGCTCACGACCATGCTCGACCCAAGTGACCCCAGGGTGCACTAAGCATGATTGGGTAGTGATCTTCTGGGCCTTGTATCTCAGACCTTGTGAGAGCTATTGACAAAATATTAGGTGCTATAGGATCATGTTTTTGAGGTCTATAATAACCTCTGTCAATTTTGGGCGATTTGACTTCGTTTGCATTTGGCAAGGCGATCTCAGTCGATGCCAAAACTTGCAGTGAGGGTCAGTTGAAAGTGGCTCAGCAGCGTATCTTTCAAACCATCCAACCTCACATCAAACCATCTACTCCATCAGCTCCATTTGGCTGGGTAAACGCTAGTGACAACCACATTCTACCCACAGAGTCACGAAAATGATCGCGACCACGCTTGACCCAAGTGACCCCAAGGTGCACTAAACATGATTGGGTAGAGATCTTCTGGGGCTTGTATCTCAGACCTTGTGAGAGCTATCAACAAACTATCAGGTGTTACAGGATCATGTTTTTGAGTTCTACAATAACCTCTCTCAGTTTTGGGCGATTCAACTTCATTTGCGTTTGGCAAGGTGATCTCAGTCGATGCCAAAACCTGCAGTGAGGGTCAGTTGAAAGTGGTTCTGCAGCGTATCTTTCAAACCATTCGACCTGGCATCAAACCGTCTACTCCATCAGCTCCAGTTGGTGGGGTAAACACCAGTGACAACCCCATTCTAGCCACAAAGTCACGAAAATGCTCGCGACCACGCTCGACCCAAGTGACCCCAAGGTGCACTAAGCATGTTTGGGCAGTGATCTTCTGGGGCTTGTATATTAGACCTCATGAGAGCTATCAAAAAACTGTTAGGTGCTACGAGATCATGTTCTCAAGGTCTACAATAACCTCTCTCAGTTTTGGGTGATTCGACTTCATTTGTATTTGGCAAGGTGATCTCAGTCGATGCCAAAACTTGCAGTGAGGGTCAGTTGAAAGTGGCTCAGCACCGTATCTTTCAAACCATCCAACCTGGCATCAAATCATCTACTCCATTGGCTCTAGTTGGCTAGATAAACACTAGTGACAACCCCATTCTACCCACAGAGTCACGAAAATGCTCACGACCACGCTCGACCCAAGTGACCCCAAGGTGCACTAAGCATGATTGGGTAGTGATCTTCTGGGGCTCATATCTCAAACCTCGTGAGAGCTATTGATAAAATATCAGCTGCTATGGGATCATGTTTTTGAGGTCTACAATAACCTCTCTCAGTTTTGGGCGATTCGACTTCATTTGCATTGGGCAAGGTGATCTCATTCGATGCCAAAACTTGCAGTGAGGGGCAGTTGAAAGTGGCTCAGCAGTGTATCTTTCAAACCGTCTGACCTGGCATCGAACCATCTGCTCCATCAGCTTTGGTTGGCTAGGTAAAAACCAATGACAACCCCATTCTACCCACAAAGTCATGAAAATACTCATGACCACGCTCGACCCAAGTGACCCCAAGGTGCACTAAGCACGATTGGGCAGTGATCTTCTGGGGCTTGTATCTCAGACCTCATGAGAGCTATTGACAAATTATCAAGTGCTATAGGATCATGTTTTTGAGGTCTACAATAACCTCTTTCAGATTTGGGCGATTCAACTTCATTTGCATTTGGCAAGGTGATCTCAATCGATGCCAAAACTTGCAGTGAGGGCCAGTTGAAAGTGGCTCAGCAATGTATCTTTCAAATCGTCTGACTTGGCATTGAACCATTTTCTCCATTGGCTCTAGTTGGCTGGTTAAACACCAGTGACAACCCCATTCTACCCACAGAGTTACGAAAATGCTCGCGACCACGCTCGACCCAAGTGACCCCAAGGTGCACTAAGCACGATTGGGCAGCGATCTTCTGGGGCTCGTATCTCAAACCTCATGAGAGCTATCAACAAACTGTTAGGTGCTACAAGATCGTGTCTTTGAGGTCTACAGTAACCTCTCTCAGTTTTGGGTGATTTGACTTCGTTTGCATTTGGCAAGGCGATCTCAGTCGATGCCAAAACTTGCAGTGAGGGTCAGTTGAAAGTGGCTCAGCAGCATATCTTTCAAACTGTCTGACTTGGCATCGAACCATCTACTCCATCGGCTCTAGTTAGCTAGGTAAATGCTAGTGACAACCCCATTCTACCCACAAAGTCACGAAAACACTCGCGACCACGGTCGACCCAAGTGACCCCAAGGTGCACTAAGCACGATTGGGCAGTGATGTTCTGGGGCTCGTATCTCAGACCTCGTGAGAGCTATTGACAAAATATTAGGTGCTATGAGATCATGTTTTTGAGGTCTACAATAACCTCTCTCAATTTTGGGTGATTGGACTTCATTTGCATTTGGCAAGGCGATCTCAGTCGATGCCAAAACTTGTAGTGAGGGTCAGTTGAAAGTGGCTCAACAATGTATCTTTCAAACTGTCTGACCTGGCATTGAACTGTCTACTTGATTGGCTCCAGTTGGCCAGGTAAATGCCAGTGGCAACCCCATTCTACCCATAGAGTCATGGAAATGCTCGCGACCACGCTCGACCCAAGTGACCCCAAGGTGCACTAAGCACAATTGGGCAGCGATCTTCTAGGGCTTGTATCTCGGACCTCATGAGAGCTATCAAAAAAATATTAGGTGCTACAAGATTGTGTTTTTGAGATCTACAATAACCTCTCTCAATTTTTGGTGATTCAACTTCATTTTCATTTGGCAAGGCGATCTCAGTCAATGCCAAAACTTGCAGTGAGGGTTTGTTGAAAGTGGCTCAGCAGCGTATCTTTCAAACCATCTGACCTAGCATCAAACTGTCTACTCCATTGGCTCCAGTTGGCTGGTTAAATGCTAGTGACAACCCCATTCTACCCACAGAGTCACGAAAATGCTCGCGACCACGCTCGACCCAAGTGACCCCAAGGTGCACTAAGCACAATTATTCAGCGATCTTCTAGGGCTCGTATCTCAGACCTCGTGAAAGCTATTGAAAAATTGTTAGGTGCTATGGGATCATGTTTTTGAGGTCTACAATAACCTCTCTCAATTTTGGGCAATTCAACTTCGTTTGCATTTGGCAAGGCGATCTCAGTCTATGCCAAAACTTGCAGTGAGGGTGAGTTGAAAGTGGCTCAGTAGCGTATCTTTCAAATCATTTGACCTGGCATCGAACTGTCTACTCCATTAGCTCTGGTTGGCTGGGTAAACACCAGTGAAAACCCCATTCTACCCACAGAGTCACGAAAATGCTCACGACCACGCTCGACCCAAGTGACCCCAAGGTGCACTAAGCATGATTGGGCAGTGATCTTCTAGGGCTCGTATCTCGGACCTCGTGAGAGCTATCAACAAACTGTTAGGTGCTACAGGATCATGTTTTCGAGATCTACAATAACCTCTCTCAATTTTGGGTGATTTGAATTCATTTGCATTTGGGAAGGTGATGTCAGTCGATGCCAAAACTTGCAGTGAGGGTCAGTTGAAAGTGGCTCAGCATCGTATCTTTCAAACCATCCAACCTGGCATCAAACCATCTACTCCATCAGCTCCAGTTGGCTGGGTAAATGCTAGTGACAACCCCATTCTACCCACAGAGTCATGGAAATGCTCACGACCACGCTCGACCCAAGTGACCCCAAGGTGCACTAAGCACGATTGGGCAGCGATCTTTTCGGTTGTTGGATTCATAGAGGACTGGGACTATATCAGTGGGAAACTCAAGAGTGATTTTCAATACCAAGCTAATGATGCCTTCATGATGCATGATAATTTAGTTCTTTGTGTTGACATCAGTCATGATTCAGAGATGTTGGCTTCAGGTTCATAGGGTGGGAAAATTGAGGAGGATGTGCTCGCAATTGAATCCCAAAATACATATGTATGATGGATTTGACAAAATATTTATTGGTGTCACTTGCATGAAGTGGTATGTTTGTGGAGAGCTAGAAATGACACGCTCTAGTTATAGCACCAAGCATCCAATCAAAACACAGATGCATTAACACTTGTGTTGCAATAAGATCCAGATGGCACTATTCAATAAATTAGTCCCTTCACGTCTATCTCATGTTTATGAATAAATGTTTGTAAGCCTTTAGTGCTTTCAGGTTAAAAGCATTATCATTTATAGTTTAGTTGATTCATTGTAAATCCTACATAGGGAGTTGTACTCGAATAATTCAAAGGGCACTTACGCTTCTCAATAGCGAAGTGACCCAACTATTGGTGTTGGTTGAGTCTTTTTGTTTGGGCTTTAAAGGTCATTTTGTAAGCATTTCTTTCGAAGACAAATCTGTTCACCAACAAGAAGTTAAACCTCAAACATAATAAGCTCCATGAAATAGGTATTCTAGAGTAAAGAAAAACAAATGTAACTTCAACAAGATATAATTTAAATCATAATGATAATCATAGTCAAGATATAACTTCACCATTCAATTCCACAAACATGAATAATAAATATGTATATACAAAAGATGACGCAAATATAACATATAAATGAATATGTTCTATATATGTATCAAATGTATCAAAAGTATGTCCATATACAAATATGGCACATGCCATTTCAAAATGTCTACAAAATCAATGTTTTAAGGTGTACAATGTGGCATATATGCCATCTCAAAATGTGCCAAGTGTCATCTCTAAATGACCACAAAACTAAAACTGCATCCTATGCTGTAGGGGGATCATCAAAATGTAGCCTCTTTGAAGAAGTGTTGGGCTCTGATTGATCCTGCATAAAAAATGAGTTCAAACCAAAGTTAGATTGCTTACTTTATATGATTTGTACATATATATATATATATATATATAATTCATAATTTTCAAACACTAATTTAATTAAAATTATAACTGAATACAAATAAATTTTTACCTAGTCTCTCAATCACCTACCATGATCAGGTGTCCTAACATAAGTCCTGGGTAGCGAAGGGACCATGCCAACAATACCAACTCTAACCTATAAATATATATTTGCAATAATGAGATTAGTAGACTGGTGCAACATATAGTAATAAATCTACAAAATAGGATGATAGCATAATAAAATTACAAATTGATTTAACTAAAATTAAAACTTACATCTGGTGATCCCTCCTCTGGAATAGTGGGCTGGGTCAACAAAGAAATGAAAGATTCTCATGGGACCTCCCTCACAGTCAGAGTAACCTATGAGAGTAAAAAGATTGTCAATTATATATCAATGTACTTCATCATAGCAACCCTAGTTACAAAATACAAATAACAATATGTAAAAGTCTACGTACAATCAGGCTATCACTCTGAATCGAGACACCTGTAACCCTACGCTGTCGAACCAGTGTTGGGACATCATCAATAGCCACACCCTATACAATAAAATGCAAGTAAAATATTTATTACTACACACAAGTGGCATACATATCAATGCATAATTAATCTTAAACAATTAACTACCTTTCCTTTATCGACACCTGATGAAGGAACCCCCTCACGCCCCCCACTGATGTTGGCTGTAGCCTGCAAGAACACAATAAGATGACAATATATATTAGTAAATGTATGAATTTTATTGCTCTAATTGATAGAGATTTAAGCATGTACACCAAATGATATAAAAAAAAACTAATGGGTTCATAATTTATAATATAACGTATAGTCATCAAGGCCAAATGAAATGGCCAAAAGTGTGGACTCATCCACCTGTCTCACCTCCTCTTGTGTCATTGACTGAACATAAATGTAAAAAATATATATACATAAGTGCATGCAATCATTAAAACTAATCTAAATAAATAAATTATTTTTAAATTAAATAAGTCATGTGACAAATTTATTTATAATGTTTACTCTTACCATATCAATAGGAGTCAATAGCTCTATGTGCACCTCTTGAGCACTCTCATGAGATGTAGATGCTCCATGAGGTGTTGCAGCCTTTGCAGTAGCCTCTCCTGTATCTCCCTCATCAATATCATGAAACTGATATATATCAGAATCAGTAAGTGATCCAAGGCACATATGCCTGCACATAATGCACGTATGGGGCTCGCATACATGTGAACTCTGACAAGATGTCGATGTGCCAGCAGCATCCATAGGAGGCAACACTGACCTAGTCTATGTGATCAACTGATCACTCAGTAAATGAATTGCCCTAATAGTCTATTTAGCAGCCTCTCTAATGCTATCAAGATGTTGCACTGAAGGAGGGGGTGCAACATCAGTGGGGGGGACAAAGGTAGTGGCCTTTTGGCACTGGGAAGATGGCCTAGTCTAAGGAGCTCCTCTGCCTACGCCCATGTTGGGCCTCATACTCCAATAATCAACATGTTGACCAAGCACAAACTCAGCATACAATTTTTTAAGGAAATAAAATGGGACCTCTAAATTGCTATGTGGTGGTTTATCAAAAACCATCCACCAACGATCCCAAAAGTTTGTGCGCATTGCTTCATTTGTGCACCATTTTATTGATAATTTGGGCTTTTTGGGGTCAACTGGTATTCCAATTTTAGGATCGACAAAAAGGGCAGCTATATCTTCCTTAGTTATATTAAGGGCTACAATCCCATCATGGTCAAGCCCATCATCAAATTGGTCATGCATATCATCACGCCAATGAAGAGCAGCATTATGTTGTTGCGTGAGTGTGTCAATATTTCCAACAATTGTATTTAGTGTGGTAAGCATGGGAGCTAATGTAGGTATATTTTGATACGTGTTTTGGAAACCTCGTATTGTGTTCAAATTTTCTTCTATCAAATCTTGTAAAGATTTAGGGTTTAGATATGGGGGATTGTTTTCGGGATTGTTATTTGGAGGGTTATTTTCTTCATTGTTGTCAGCCATGCCTGATTAAATAAAAAAACAAATCTAAGTTTCAAATATTATTACAAATATAAATACAAAACCCTATTTTAAAAAAAAACACTACATTTACAATGAAAATGAAATAAATTAATAAAAATATACAATTAACTACATACCAAATATGCTTGAAGTCGAATTTGACATTTCGAATATCAGGTATCCAAAAATATATCGGGTATTAGAAAACCGCGGCTAGAAAATGATAAAATCATGCTAGGAAATGAAGAATAGGGCTCGTGGGTGCGGGATATATGCCACAGTTATTGGGTACCTGAAAATATCGGGTACCCGATATTTTTGGGTACCCGATTAGGAATGTTCTTTGGTGGCAGGCTTGCCTAGGTGTACTGACACCTAGGCCTACTAAAAAGTCAACAAGCGCTTTCATGCGCTCTTGGACGAGTGAAAAGTGAATATTTTTCACATCGCCACTTTTTGGCCCCTCATCTTCTTGCACATACCCACATTAAATCAGTTAATGTATTGTCATTGATGTCAACTATTTTTTACTCTACTTATCATGATGGTTACAAACATCTTAAGAAGGAAAAATGGTAAATGAAAGAGATATCTACATAAAGATGAGATGGATGAGAAAGGTATGGATATGATATACATGTTGGGTAACTTATTGATGAGTCTATGGCATTATGTTAATGACTTGATTGTATTACATGATTATTATGTATTGAAGATCAGGATTGAACAAGGCTATGTGGTCGGTAAATGAAGATTTATGTATACACCGAGCAAGTGTAGTGTATACCGATTATAGTATTAAATGAAACTAGTTATCATCGATGCATTATAGTATTGACCGAGTGAAAGAAATAAATAGAGTTTGTAACAACTAACTAAAAATGATGAGATGGACAATTGTTTATGATTCAGAGGTAAAATATAATGTTTTTTATGATGATCAAACAACTAACTAAAAATGATGAGCTGGATAATTCTTTATGATTCTAAGGTAAAATATAATGTTTTTTATGATGATCAAACAACTCATAAAATTTAAGTATGATCAGATGAAGGAGAATGAAATGTGTTATTGACACAACTACTAAGGATGATTAAAGTGACAAAATCGACAGTGAAGATTAAGAGGAAAAATCTATGGATGGAAAGAAAACGGTTTATGATGTCTATATAAGGAGACATAAGATTCATCATGGAACTAGAATTCTAGATGTTGTAGGAGAATTCACATGAAAATGATTGATTCCATGAAACACTAATCAAACTAGTTGAAGCCAGAACTGAACAAAACTACAGACAACACCGAGCATCAGAGAAAGTAATTACTGAGAAAAAAAGAGTTGGAGACAAAGATGTTGAATTAATTATTAATCAGAGGTTATTTTGAGCTTAGTATAGATCTAAAAATCTACAAATCAAGTTGTATTTGAATTAGATCATTACTTTATTAGTTTAACCATTGTTATGGATAAATCTCTTAACCAAGTGGGACTTAATAGTCTTCATATTTCAATATGACATTCAATGAATGTTGATTGTTTTCTTGTTGATCCCATAGTGAATGTTTGGTGAAAGGAGAAATGTTAGTGATAAATCCTCTAACTAGGTCACACCTCACAAAGTGTTTTGTAACCTTTAACAGGGTTGAATCCTAACCGAGCTCACTTCAGAAGAGTGAATTATTTTGGGTTACCGGTCCTAGGCAGTTTTTCCCCTAATAGGTTTTCCATGTTAAAAATGTGTTATTTGTGTATGGATGCATTGAATTGTTATTTTACTTTACACATTTCTATAATGGGATAGATCGATAAAGAAAATATTTAATTTACTGGTAATCAATATATGAAGAAAAAGGCATAGTTGATATTTTACTGAGTATTGGCTTTATTGGCTTTATTAGAAATGGATTCTAAAAATGTCAGAGAGTTATTGAAGCCAAGATGAGTAAAAGGGTACTTTCTCTTGGAAAGTTTAAAATTCTAAAAGTACTCTACACTTTTGGGGAAGCTAGTTTTTAAGAGAATACACACATGCACATAATGGTTTTAGTAGTTCTCTGTAAAAATACTTATATGATTAAATATTAAGTGGGTGTAAAGTAGAAATTAGAAGAGAACTTATATTTAACTATTTAAAAATGATTTTTTTTAATAATAAAAGCATCAACTTAAGTATGTTGATCCTATACAAAGACAAGAAATATAGACCACTTACAACTGGTCAAGAAAAAAACCACTGGAAAAAAATGCTAGTACATAACACTTACAACATACTAGAAAAATAAATAGTAACCCACATCAAGGATGGGTAGAAATTTCACCCACAACACATGAAATATTTTGGAAAGAGGAGGAAGAATGATCTTTCCTCTATTGATGAACAACAATCCAAAAAATAGTAACATTAGGAACACCATCACAAAGGGGAGCAAGTGGGGAAATATCCTAAGTGAGACTATGAGCATAGAGAGTAGAATGTTAATGAGGTGAAACATCATCTAAAAATTATTGGTGATGAATCAGAGAAATAGGAGAAGAGTCCATATGGATAAAGGGGGCCACAATAGAAACAAGAGGTGGAATAAGATCCACAAGGCATGAGGAGTCCATACTAATATGCAGGATGAAAAACATCATCATGGGAGGAATCACCACTAGCTTGTGGAGATTCGTCAGAGGAAGAATCATAAGATAGGACAATAATATGATCACCATTGGCATCCTTCCAAAAAGTGGTAGTGCCTTTATGATGTGATAAAGAATAATTTGTAGCTAAGTGACAATTAAAGAAGCACTGACAACATTGAAAGGGAAGATCCTCATAATCCAACAATTGAGTCTAGGGCCTATTCTAGAACATGAGAAACACATCTCTAGGAAGAGGTATGTAAATGCCAATTTATCAATAAAAATATAAGCAAAAGTAGAAAGACTCATGGAGGAAGTGGTATCATAATTATTTAATAAGTAGTTGATAGAGTTTCCAATAACTTAAAATAAGAATTCTCCTAAAATGAGGGGGAATTTTGGGAAGATGAACTCACACTATATTTACACTACATGGTTTCATAAGAGGGTTAAGGGATATTGTCCAAGGTTTGACCAAGAGAGAGTGAACACCCCAAGGCTATAGTTTTCTCAACACTAAATCATAGTAAAAAAAAGTGGTAAAAAATTGCCTACCAAAATGGAAATGCTTAATGTTATTATAAAATGAGGGCTTCCAAGAATCCATCAACCATTGATGAAGATATAGTTTAGAAGGAAAAAGACCAAAAAATATACACACCAATCCATGAAATTGGTAGAAATAAACATTATACACTACATCATGTCCATAAACCACCCTAGGAAAGGTCTTATAAAAATTCAAAGGATGTGATTTCCCCTTGCGAGGAAGATCAATATTAGATTCAACAACATGAGAAAATATCCATATAACATTAGTGGAAAGAGGATTTGGAAGGGAGAACCACAATACCCATAGTACTAGAAGACCTAGGAGTAGGTCTACCATCTAAATAACACTCAAAGAGAACTATGCAAAAGCATCACCAAGAAGGGTTTCCCTTGAAACCTCAAGAACTTATGGCCCAATCCCCATAAAGTGATAAACATAATCTACACTAGACATCCCATGAACTAATAAAGGTTTAGCATAGGAAACTATTGTAGGTGCATTTAAAATCATCTCATGAGTGAGAACCATTTTGTGAGCAAGAGCCATATTGTAAGATTCCTTATCTTTTCTATTTTCTAGATTTTAGTTTATAAAAAGGATTTGTTTTGTCAAGGAAGAAGGATGATTTATTTTATGCTAAAAAATAAAGTTTAACTAAGAAGTCACTTTAGGAAAGAAATTAAAAGTTTATAAAAATAATATTTACTATTTTAAAAAATGTATAACTAAGAGAATTGAGAAGGGAAGGATAATTTTTGGCATTCCCATTTTCAAGAATTCGATTTAGAGAGTGAACATATATGCATCTTCAGTTATAGGATGAAAGCTCTATATTACAATTGATTTTGGAAATGAAAACCCTTCTAACCAATTTACAAGTTGTAATGTAAGGAAATAGGACTCATTAGCTTCTAAAATTTAAGCAAAGAATCAAACCCCAACCCTATCAATCAGATTAGATAATTTATGTAGGAGCATCCTTGGGTTCACATCAATCTTGCATCAACCAAAAATATTTACTTTCTATTTGTTTTTGTTTAGTTAGTTTCTGCATTCCTCTAAGTTGGATCATTTTCTCTTTCTGGCCTTATAAAACATTCCTGGCATCATGGTTGATCTTCTTCTAGGTTCACATCTTGATTTGTTTCTTCTTGGTGGAGCTTTGATTTTGGCTTAGATCTATTTTTTCTTCATGCTTCTCACCTAGTTGGATTTTTTGTGATCTTTCAAACCATTCCTTAGTTTGTGATCTAATTTTGTGCATCATTTGATGTTCCTAAAATCTTAGTTGAACTACCTTTGGTTTCACACTTTATTTCACATCTTGCTAGACACATTCTTCATGATTTGGGTCTTGACCTATATTTGTATGTTGCATTTTCCTTCCTAGAAGATTGTGATCGATCTTGGCTGACTTGGATGTTTTGCAAACATTGTATGTAATGATGTATTTGTTCCTTTAGCTGGTAGCTCTTAGTATTGAAGATTGGATAAATCCACATAAAGGATGAAATCTAGATAATATCTATAAATAGGCTTGTATGCCTGTAATCTAAGCCTACATGTTACTGGCCTATTGTAAATGATTTTATTTCTAATGTGACTAATGGATATTCCATTCGCTAGTCTATCTTGAGATGTTGTTTCTATTGTGCGACTCCTACTGCATAGTTTGGAATATCCTCATTGAGGATCCTCTTGCCATAGCTATTTCAGATGGTATTAGAGGGATTTTTCATTCTTGTGATAACATATCTTTATTCTTGGGGTTGAAAAATCTTGTAATTGATTTGTTGTGGGATGAAAGAGAGAGGATCTGATCCATAGTTGCAAAGAACTTGTGCGAAGATGGACCAAAGAGGAAATATAAATAGTCATTAAATCATCTCGTGGGTGAATAAATAACCAAATTGAGGCAGACTATAAGTGTCTTCAATAGATCACCGAGTGAGAGGAAATTGAAACCTTGTATTCAGATTGCTAAGTTGATGGAGTTACACATAAGTAAAGGGAGAGATGACACCAAGGAGATATATGGTTACAAGACTGAAGGATAAATTCATTCCAGAATACTATGAGTTGGAGTTGTTCAATAATTTGCAAAACTTGATGCAGAAGGATATGAGTGTGAAGGAGTATACAGAGGAATTTTAAAAGATGACAATCATATTTGGATATTGAGAGATAAATAGGGAGAAAGTGGCTAGATATATAAATGGCCTTAGATTTAACATTCAAGATGAAATGATTATGCTGAGAATTTCCATAGCAGAGGATGATTAAAAATATGCTCTTAAGGAAGAAGATTAAGTAAAGAGAAGACAACATAATAACCCCAGAGGAAAAGAGAAGAAAATGAGTAGCAGTATGGAGAAGTAGAAAAATCAAGAAGAATCAAGAGCTTTAAGAGGAATATAGAAATGAATCAGAAGGAAGAAAGAAGAGGAAGTGGACATAAGGAATTCATAGGTAAATACTTCAAGTGTGGAGAAATAGGACATAGATATTTTGAATGTTTTGAGAGATCTAGTAAAGGTATTGGTAAAAATAATTTTATGGCACATGAGGAGTAGGTAAATGGAGAACTAGATGAGAGTATGATAGAATTGTATATGGGATAAACCCTTATGTTTAAGAGAGTTTTAATGGATCAAAGAAGAGAGGAAAACAAACTTTCACAAAGGAGGAATATTTTTTGGAATATATGCAAAATAGGGGTAAGTATTGTAAGTTTATTATAGATAGTGGAAGTTATGATAAATTGGTATCTAAAGATATGGTAGATTAATTGGTTTGAAGAGACTTCAACATCCTTGTACCTATAAGATAAGTTGGTTGCAAGATGATCATGTAGTAGAGGTGAAAGAGTAGTGTTTGGTGAAATTTAATATTGTCCTTTTCAGAGATGAAATTATATGTGATGTATTGTCTATGATTTCTTGTCATGTTCTATTGGGTAGACCTTGGAAACATGATATAGGAGAAATTTATGATTGTAGAAGGAACCTAGTTACTATAGAGAAGGATGGACAAAAATTTACTTTGGTTTCCTTGAGGGAAAAATAAGGGAGTAAGGAACATGAGTCTTGTGAAGATTTGGCTTGATAAGAAGAAACATGTAGAGATAATACTAGAGGATGATGTGGATTTGAAGAAGGATCTTGTGGGTAGATCTTAAAACAAGATGGTACCTGATGGTAATAGGGGTAGAGTTATGCAAAAAAATACATTGGTTGTAGATAAAATGGTGTCTTTTGGAAGAGGTAACTTAGATGAGAAAAATAAAGAAAGTGGTGGTAAATTTCCGTTATTTCCATATGTAGGTATGAGGCAAGGAAAAGAAGGTGAGAACAAAGAGAAATTGAAGGATCTAGCAAAAGAAAGAAAGGAGGTAAGGAGGAAGAAAGAAACATAAGAGAAAGACATTTGGATTAAGAATAAGCATAGGATTTACATCTCAAGTCCTATTATATGTTCTTGAGTTCCTATCATGGAACATATTTTCTCACCAGGGGTGTCTAATGCAAGAGAATTCTTGGGTTCATGACAATCTTGCATCAACCAAAATTATTTTCTTTTTGTTTATTCCTATTTAGTTAGTTTCTGTGTTTATTGCAACATTCCTTTAAGTTGGATTGTTTTCTCTTGTGGACCTTATGACACGTTCCTGTAATTTTGGTTGATCTTTAGTTGGGTTCGCATCTTGATCATTTTCTTCTTGGTGAGGATCTCTTTGATTTTGTCTTAGACCTATTTTGTTCTTCATGTTTCTTGGCTAGTTGGAGTTTTTTTATCTTGCGAACCATTTCCTCAATTTGTGATCCTATTTGGTGCATCATTAAATGTTCCTAAACTCTTAACCAAACTCTCTTTGGGTTCACAATTCATTTAACATCTTATTGGAGGTTTTCTTCATGATTGGGATCCTGACCTATATCTACTTGTTATATTTTCCTTCTTGGAAGATTGTGATCGATCTTGGTCAACTTGGATTTTTTACGAATATTGTATTATAATGATGTATTTGTTCCTTTAGATGGTAGATCTCAGTATTTAGGATTGGATAGATCCACATAAAGGATAAAATATGGATAATATATTGTAATAAGGTCTGTATGTCTGTAATGTAAACCTACATGTTGTTGGCTTGTTGTAAATAATTTTATGTTAATGTGAACAATGGATCTTGTATTCTCTCTATCTTGTGATGTTGTTTCCTCTTTGTGACTCTTTTTGTATAGTTTTGACTATCCTCATTAAGGATCCTCCTACTGTGGCTTCATCAATAATAGCTAATAGGAACAAATACATACCATTAGGAAAGCTGAGCATAATCTGTTGATTGTTCTCTTTAGTGCTCTGATTTAATTTGGATGTAATTGGAAAGTAATAATACAAGTGTTAGGCTTAAAGCTATACAATTTACAATAATCAACATAAAATGAAAAATTTATATCTAAGAAACTATGATATATAGAAATGGAAAGATGACAAAAAGAGGAAATCGTGTATGAAATTTAAGTACAAAATGGTAGGAATAATTTTCTACACGCCATAGTCCTTCAGGTTTCCTATGTTTACAATAAAAGTTAAGCAAGTCTTAGGAGCCTCCAAATAGTCTTTGATCCAACTTTCATGGACAATTGCAATGAGTACGACTTTAGGAATCTTTTTTTCTAGAGGACTATGGTGCTAGGTTCATTAGACCCATTCATGAAAAGTAAAAAATTACTTTTGCCTCTTGTATGCACCCAAAAATGGTCACCTAGACTTTGGGCCCCATTTATTTGATTTATCAATCCTGAATCAGTTTTATCAATAATCAACATTTTCAACATTATCAATTTCTTGATCAAATCTTAGTTTCGATCATATATTGAATTTTTATCCTTGGATTAACCATTTTATCCTAAGCTTTTATTTACTTAAAAGGAATATTTCCTCCCCTTTTATTTAAATAAAAATCCCCACCTTTTCCTCTTATCCTAAGTTGCACAAATAAAGCATCATTCTTATTTTATAAAAAGAGAAAAAGTACTTTTTGTCTCATATGGACACTAAAGTCAACTCCTATTTTCCTATTGGAGGATATTTGTGCACAAGGATCAAGCTTCCATTTTTCTCCAGTGTTGATTAAGTCTTTTTCCTCTTAATCTCAATGGTCCATTTCACCTCATTTCTTATAAAAGGAGAGCTCTCTCCTTCATTTGCATATCCATCTCTTTCATAGTAATGTTATGCTACAGGTTTTCTAGGTTATTTGGAGTTCTCTTTGAAGACACTTTTTCATCCAAGCTTTGAAGATCTTTGTTTCATTTCATCTAGTTCATATTTTCTTTCTTAGTTGCATAATCATGGCATATTAGCTTAGTTTCCTTTTATGCAATAGATTAACTTCACATAGCTTAATTAGGGGAATTGTAATCCATTGCTATTTCCTTTCATAGTTGCATTGTACTTTCATTTTGATAGATTAATCTTGCATATTCATATTAGTTTGCATTGCATTGCATATCTTGATTCCATTTGGGGATATTGACATTGTTTCCCTTGTCTTTGATTTGGAATCTCTCATTGTGTGGTTGACTAGCAACGTCATGAGTTTATAGCTCTAGCTGAGAGCAATTTTATAAATCTTGCAACTCCATGCATAGAGAGCTATGGATCGATTTGTGAGGGCTCATTGTTGAGTTTTCTTGCATGTAAAGATTCATAGAAGTGTGGTCACATTTTCACCATACATTTTTGGCACCCACCGTGGGGCAGAGTAGCTTAACTTTGTCCTTTATTTTCTACATTTTCACAAATTTTTTTGTCAATTTTTGGCTTTATTTTTGGTCTCTGGTTTTTCTATCTCAGAGTGTCACACGACATTTTTCTAGTGTCGTGCGACAGTTCTTTGTATAGAGGTGTGACACTTTACTAGTTAAAAGTGTTGCCCCATGTGATAGGAAGTGTCACCCTGTTTGTTGTGTTCTGTCACCTGGAGGTTTTGAAGTCTGTCACCCCGGGAAGAATTGTCACACCAGTATATAGAGAAGTGGCGCACAATAGTTCTGGTGACTGTACTGTCACCTGTACCTCATAGTGAGTTTTTTTAGACCCTTTTAGCTGAGTTTAGATTGATTTGTTTGTTAGCTTGATTTGCTGTAGCTTAATAGATTGCATTTCCAGATTTCAGTTGGTTTATTTGCTTTCATAGGCACATCTCTTTTTGGGTTAATATAAGAACATAGATTTTCTATTGGTAGTTTGTGAATGCTCTTTGGTTTCCAATATCAAACATCTCATTTAAGTGATTGAGGGCATGGATTCATTCCTTGTTTGCATAGGGGGTTAAATGTTCCACTTTTTGGACTCAACCTATGTTTGCTTGGAAAGTTAAATATTCCATTGATTCCCTTTTTCATTTGTGGGTAGTATTCATAAGAAACTTTAGATTACTTTTGATTGAGCTTGTTAGCTAAATTGGGTGTTGGACTCGCTTATTTCTAATCACCCCTCATTATTTTCCCTTTGGGTGCAAGGTCAACATTCATACATGGGGGAGGGGTCTACTTGAAAAGAGCATTAAGTGTTCCACAAAGTTCTCCTTTTCATGCTTTCTTGATCTCATTAGTTTTCTAAGGTGTGGACTCACTTTGAGTTTGTGTGAGGAGTTAAATGTTTCAATTTTGGACTCACTTTGAATTTGTGTGAGGAGTTAAATGTTCCACTTTTGGACTCACTTTGGGTTTGTGTGAAGAGTTAAATGTTCCACTTTTGGACTCACTTTGAGTTTGTGTGAAAATTTAAATGTTCCACTTTTGGACTCATTTTGAGTTTGTGTGAGGAGTTAAATGTTCCACCTTGTGGACTCACTTCACATTCACTTGAAGAGTTAAATGTTCCACTTTTGGACTCGCTTCACATCCACTTGAAGAGTTAAATGTTCCACTTTTGGACTCACTTCACATTCTCTCGAAGAGTTAAATGTTTCACTTTTGGACTCGCTTCGCATTCATTTGAAGAGTTAAATGTTCCACTTTTGGGCTCACTTCACATTCGCTTGAGGGGTTAAGTGTTCCACCTTTAGTGCTTTAAATACTTTTGATAGTGGATTGCTTGGAGCTAATTGGATTTTAGGATTGTTCTAACCATTGTGAAGCTAACAAGTTTCTTTGTAGGTACTCTTGCTTGAAAAATGAAAACAAAATTAAAATTTTGATGCTTTGCATGCTAAAAGGGCTACTAACAGTTTTTGTAGGGCTACCCAAAGCATAGGAAAACAAATTAAGTGTTTGTTTAATTGCTTTGTTTATTGATTGAGTGCGGCATATACTAGTTGTTTCATTTCATAGGCACTTAATATCTTGTGGAAGGAATTTTGAGGTGGTAGGAGAAGTATGCTCTTCACCCTTGTGGTGAACCAGAAAAATCTTGACCCATCTTAGGATTTTGGAAACAAGAGGGTAATTGAACTTTGCTTGGTGTGTTTGGGAGAAGGATTTGGGATAATGGGAGTATGCTCTTCACCCTTGTGGGGAAACAAAATCCTTGAATCTCATAAGTTGATCTATTTTTTTTTAGATTGTTAGAATCCTTTAGCAGGCCTGCTCTTGAGTAATCAAGATGAACAACCCAAGTGGGAACAAGCTAATACCGAGCTATTCCAACCCACTATAATCTCAAGGCTATTAAGGACACAAAACCTTGGTAGACGTAGTGCTTGTCTTCTCTTGATGTGAGTACTTGTGGGATTGTGATCGTGAGGAAAATATTGAGCAAAAATGCTTAAGGTACTCCTGAGGCCATGAGGTCCTAGTCCTTTATGAGGAGCAAGAGGGGTACTATGAATGGAAGCCCTTACTAAGAACCATTAGATAGGAGCCACCTTACTTAGCTGCTTACCTTCTTGGTGCAAGATTGATCCAAGTGGAACAACCCGAATCACCTTAAGATACTCACCATATGTGTTCCTTTTGTTGTGTCTTTGGCACTTCCATGACAAAGCCAACATCTATTGTGGGTAACCACTTTGTGTGAGGTGAAGGGACATCAAGTTGTGGGCCAAGTTGATAAGTAATGAGCCTTGACTTTCTAGGATAGATATTGCTTGAAGTGTTTTCAAATGTGCTAAACCATTGTAAACATTCTCAACATACAACAATTGGTAGCATTCATAGGGTGCTTTTTCAATTTTTGATATCACAAGTGTTTTTCTTGGCAAGGTTGCTTTTGCCCTTGTTTCAAGTGCTTGAAGACACATTTGATCCCATACTATTTGCAAACCTGTCAATTCACTACTGTCATTGTGATTACATTCAAAAAATCAACCCTCAAACTAAAAATTTTGAATAGACAGTCTCAAAAACTAAGATTTTAAACTTCACTGGTCAAAGAGTCGCATGACACTAAAGGTCTATCGTGCTCTATTTTGAGAATTGTCACGTTCCAGTTCACCCCTGCAAGTCTGTCACCCTGTTTGATGAAAAGTGGCACGTTGATAGCCTGGAAACTATCGCTTTGATTAAGGCGAAGTGTCGCCTAGATACAAACTGTCGCATATCTTGCCTGGAAAGTGTCGCCTGGGCAGTTTCTGCTATGTTTTTTAGTTTCAGTCAGTTTCAGTTGTTGCTAGTCAGATTAAGTCTTGGAGTAGGTTTCTTGCTCTATTGTTGAAGGCTTGTTTTGGCTCTAAATCTCTCGGTTTTGCCCTCTAGGAATAGCATCAATTGATTTACAAGGTCACTTGGGAAATAATTTTCAAGTTAGAAGGTTATTCTTGGTAAAAAAGTTTATCTCTAAAATTGTTAGCTACATTCTTGGAAAATTTCAGTACTCTTATTATCCAAATAATTTTCATTTAATCTCAATTTCAGTTATATTTCAGCCTAGCCCAACCTCCTAATTCAAAAGTGCAAGGGTAGTCACCTTTTGACTTCAAGCACCTCTCTGATAGTGTCGGTAAAGCCTCTTTTTCTATCTTTTCATTTCACTTTGGACAATAGAGAACTTTGATTATCCTAGTTTGGTGTTGACATTTCAGGAGGTCATCTTATCATTGAGAATCTCTTTCTTTCATGTCAGTTAGAACAAGGTACCAAGTCAATCAAGGGAAGTGACCCCCTGCTGTCTTTAGCCAGTTACCACCAGTTAAGACTTGTCAACAACACAAGGGAAAATAACCCCTTTTTGATCAATCTCCTAAAAGTGAATCTGAAGTTTGTTTTAATCCAAAAGGTAATCCTCATGAAGTGAGCACCTCTTTAGCACCAATTTCATCAAGTATGGACATGAGTTACACTTTCACTCGACAACAAAGAGAAGCCATGAATCAAACTCTTGAAGATACTTTCCAATGGCATAGGAGTACCAGAGTGTATGGTGGTTCTTCTCATGCTAGTCCACCTGGGTCACCCCCCAACAACACAAGGTATTTTGATGCTCACCAATGAGCTGAGAGACATCATCAACAAACTCACTCAGATTTAGGGTCACAACATGAGGACCAGAACAACGAGTCTAGTGACCACCACATCAACGCAGCCAATGCAATGAGGCATTCAAGACAATTTTCTCCACTTAAAGATACCTCTCGATATGCAAATATGAAATTGAAAAGAATTGAAAGGGAGAAGCAAGCCTATCTAGATGAACAAGCTGCCAAAAAGGAGAAATTTAGACAACTAGAGGAAGAGGAATGTGCATTATTGGACATAAGAAAAAGAGTTTCCCAAGAAGAAGAAGATAAGCTCTATGCGCAACAACTCCAAAATTGATTTAATGGGAGGGGTACCAATAGTGGGACCAAATCACCCCCATCTACCCCTTCACCAAGTCCTAGAAGAAGGTCAAGGACACCCTCAAGGTCCCCAAGTCCTAGAGGAAGAAGGACTTCAAGATATGATCACCATAGGAGATGGTCACCTCATAGACTTCCAAAACAACCCTCCCAACAAGCACATCATGGTTCACAACATGGAGGAAGCTATGCCAACTTTGATAAAATGGATTTTATGACTATGCAACAAGAACCATCTTTTCAAGCATATGTGGAAAGATATGTGGAACAAAACAAGGACCAATTCCTAGAAAGTCTCATCAACAAAGGTGCTAAGGTCCCATATAATTTTGATGTCCACCAAAAGATTAAGAAATAGAATCCTTCAACCAATGAGGTGATCATGAAAATGCAAAAGGATATAGAAAGGATGAGGGCTCCTAAGAGCACATTTAATTTAGACTCCATATGTCCCAACCCCATAGACAAAAGTGTGGTGATGATTGAATTTCCTAAGAAGGTTGAGTTCTCAACTTATGACAAATATGATGGCATTGGTGATCCTCATGACCATGTTAGAAAATTTTATATAATGAGCTTTGCTTTTAATCATGAAGACTCCTATTTAATGAGATTATTCCCAAGGAGTCTAAAAGGTCAAGCTATGGAGTGGTTCACCAACCTTACTCCTCCAGTGAAGACATTCAAAGAACTTGTCCAAAGATTTGTCCAACATTTTGCTTACAATCTATCTAGGTCTGTCACAATGCTTGATTTGTGCAAATTCAAACAAAATCAAGGAGAACCTTTTGTCACCTTCTTACAAAGATGGAGACGGTTATGCTCAAAGTATCCTAGGACAATTCCTAAGGAAGAAAGAATAGACATCATTATGAGCAATTTAATACTAGAGCTAAGGTATGAGGTCAAGAAGATCCCATTTAATTCTTTTGATACCATGGTGGAAGTGGCATGTCACATAGAGGATGTTCTAAAAGATCAAGGAATTTTGGCTAAACCAACTAATAACAACAATGGCCAAAACAACAACACTAATGGTAATAAGGACAAAAATAACCCTTATTGGAATAAGAATAAGCAAGTGGTCAATGATAGAGTTGTTGAATCATCTCAAGCTAAGAATGAAGGAGTTCTTAATCTCTCCAATGCAATCCAAGCCATGAAGTTGCAAACATCTTCAGCGCAACAAGAGAATAAACCCAAGTATCAAGTGAGACCTAAAATAGAAAAGAGGAAATTTACCAAGCTTGGGGACTCCTATGCAGACATTTTCAAGATGTTAATTGCTCATAATTTGGCACACCCCCAAGATCCTACAAAGCACCGCATACCAGACCGTAAGCCTCATTGGTGGTATGAGAAGGCTTTTTGTGTCTTTCACAATGGAATTGGACATGATATAGAAAATTGTTTTAAACTTAAGCATCTTGTCCAAGATCTTATTGAAAGTGGATGATTACAAGTTGATGGTTTAACCACTAATGCGGAACACAAAGCTTTTAAAGAACCCTTGCCCAAATATTAGAAAGGAGAGAATTCTAGCAATAAGAATGGCAAGGCTGCTATTAACTACACCTACACAAATGCGGAGAATGTTATTAACATGCTCAAAGTTGTTGATGATAATGTCAACTTGATGAGAGGGAAAGACCCTTATGGATATGATGTGGATTTGACTCCTATGCCTGATGAAGGACCCGTTGTGGTCTTAAGAGGTCCTCACTCATGAAGGATGTCTCAACCCCTCAATGTTGTCACTAGGAGCCAGTCTCAAGCTCCCATTGTTATTAGAGGTCCTAGCTCTAGTAAATCTAAGTAGCCCATGTCAAAAGGTGCTCTCCCTAAATCTTCCATTGGTCCTGATTTGAACTATAACCTTATTGATCAATTACAATGCACACCAATATAGATATCTATCTTTGAGCTTTTGGAATTGTCCCCTAAGCATAAGTGTGTCCTTGAGGATGCCTTGCAAGCGGCTAATGTCCCTAATGATATAGATGTAGATCAATTCCAGAATATGGTCAACCACTTGGCTAGCCCCCACTACCTTACATTCTTAGAAGAAGATGACAAGTCATTAAGCCACCCACATAATTTGGCCCTTCATATAGAGGTTATGATCCACAAGACCCGTGTCCGGTGCGTGTTGATAGATGGGGGTGCTAGGCTTAATATTTGTTCTTTGAGCTTATTGAAGGCCTTGGGTTATTCAGAAGAAGTCATTGATACAAGGAAGAAGATAACTATCAAGGCTTATGATGAAGCAGAACGTAGTTCTAAAGGATTGGCTATTCTTCCTATCCGAATTGGTCCTGTAGAGAAAGATATTTTGTTTTAGATTGTTGATGCCGGTCCTTTGGCTTACAATATTTTTTTAGGTAGACCATGGATACATGAGATGCAAGTGGTCCCATCTACTTATCATCAGTGTGTAAAGTTCCCTTACAATGGAATAGAAGTCTGCATACCTGGGGACAACACATTGTCAGTTAACACAATTTCAGTAGGGTCTCATGTTCCTTTGAATAGGGAGGCTAGCACTTTTGATACTACATTTGAGCAATGCAAGAATAAATTCAAGACCATAGATCTTGGTAAGGGGGATTTCAAAATGGATTCATTCACAAAATTTCCAATTTCCCCTAGGTCTTATGGCAAACCTTCTCAAGAAATGAAGCCCTCATCTTTAGCCATGACATTGTTCGATAAGTTTGTAGAATCCTTAGTTCTGATTCAAGAGGAAAAAGAAGAGGTTGCCATTAGGGACTGGATTTACCGAGAAGAGAAATACCTACACAATGAGAATTTTGCACCTTCCCCTAGAGCTTATGGGAGAGGGTATACATTGGTCAAGAATATGGATTATCCAGGACATGGTCCCCTTAGTCATAGGTTGGATGCTAAGGCTGAACCTCTTAATCATGCCCTTTTTTGATGAAGGAATAAGTCAATAGTTGGCTTAGGTTTTGAAAATAAGAAACAAAAAGGTGTCCCTATCTCAGCTATGACGGATAGTGACAATGACTCAGACTACACACCTAATCTCTCTAATCAACAAGACATGTCTGATGATTGGGTGCCTTGAACAAACCTCCTTTGGGGAGATTCAAAAGCTTTGACAACTGACAGTACTCCTATCCTAGCTGTGATAGATAGTGACTATATGAATGCTAGATTGACAATGGAAAGTGTTGCTATCCTAGCTGTGACGGATAGTAACAATGCTAGTGTTACAGAAGGGGAAACTCTTCCCAATCTTGAGGATTCTACATCACAAGGCCCAAATAATGATTCAGAAACAGACTCAAATGAGTTCAAATGGGACTCACTTTCAGATGCAACAGTTGATTTGGACATGGATGTTGTCCATACTTATAGTACTTGACCTGATGTGATCAACGAGCCTAGTGTAGGACTAGAGGATTGGACTCCTCAAATTGCCTTAGTGGACGATGCTTTGTTTGATAGGACAAATCTTGACTCATGTATCTTAGGAGGGGACTTGATGAATCCTGATTGTATGGTCACCAGAGATAACACCTTCCACATAAACAATTTTGAACTAGTCATTGACTTACCCCTTGTTTACTATGACCTAATTGACTGGTCTTAGCGACATCAAGAGCCTAAACTCCTCACTTTTTAGAATGACTATGAAATTGCCTGCTATCTGAATGCTCTTGAACCTGTAGTCTCTTCCACTAGTGAACTGAAAACAAGTATGATGGAGTCTGATATTAAGTACCTCAGTCTAAAAATAAAAGAAAATGAAAAAAAAGAGAAATAGGTCTGATGGCAAAACCACTTTGTGGCGGTGTCAGAACCAAAAATAGTAAAAAGAAAAGACGTATCCGAGGGTGAAAACCTCTTTGAGGAACCTAAGGATGGGGTACTTAATAACTTTCCAAGTTACTTCCAAGATAGGTCATCAGTTCTTATTGAGCCTACACAACCGGTGAATGTGAATATAGAAGAGGCTCCACAAATAGTGCACCTAGCTCAGTCTCTATCAGCTGAAGAAAAAGAAGCATATACAAAGTTTTTGCAAAAGAAGAAAATCAACTTTTCTTGGACATATTCAGATATGCCAGGACTGGACACTAATCTTATTATGCATCATCTATCTATAGCTCCAGGAATAAAATCGGTTAAACAAAAGTTGAGGAAAATGCATCCTCACATAGCTCTCCTTGTTAAAGCTGAATTAGAAAAACTCCTCAGTGCAGGATTTATTAGAGCTATCGATTATGCTGGGTGGATCTCAAACATTGTTCTAGTCTCAAAGCATGATGGATCCATTCGTGTATGCACAGACTTCAAGGACCTTAACAAAGTGTTCCCAAAGGATGACTTTCCACTCCCTAACATAGACATGATAGTGGATATGATGGCGGGTTATGAGATATACTCCTTAATGGATGGTTTTTCCGGATATAACCAGATAAAAATAGCTCTCAAAGATCAAGAGAAAACAACTTTCACATGTGCATGGGGAACCTATTGTTGGAACGTCATGCCATTTGGCCTAAAGAATGCAGGAGCAACATACCAACGAGATATGACCACAATTTTTCATGATATGGTGCATAAGAACATGGAAGATTATGTGGATGATACCTTGGCTAAATCTAGGAAATGGGATACACACCTCGATGATTTGGAAGTGATTCTAGATCGCATGGAACAGTTTCAACTTAGATTGAATCTGAAAAAGTGTGCATTTGGAGTTACCTCAGGTAAACATCTAGGATTCATAATTTCAGCAAAATGAATAGAGGTTGATCCTGAAAAGGTCCAAGCTATCTTAGATATGCCACCTCCAAAGAACATAATTCAAATGAGAAGTCTCCAGGGATGACTCCAATCCATAAGGAGGTTTATTTCATAGCTTGCAGATAGAGCACAACTATTCAATAAAACATTGCATAAGGGGGCCACATGTGCTTGGAATGAGGATTGCCAAAAGAGCCTTGATCAAATAAAATAGTATTTGGCTAATTCTCCTATTTTGATGCCGCCTATTCCTGGGAAACCATTGATTAAATATACATTTCATCAATAGAATCTTCCTTGGGGGCATTGTTGGCTCAATTAAATGACACTGGGAATGAAAGGGCCATATACTACATTAGTCATACTTAGTATCTTATGAGATCAATTATAATAACATTGAGAAGTCTTGTCTTGCAGTAGTGTTTGCTTCCCAAAAGTTGCGACACTATATGCTTGCTCATACTATACATTTGGTTGCAAAAATTGATCCTCTTAAGTACTTGCTTAGTAAGGTTGCCCTCATAGGTAGACTTGCTAAGTGGATGATGGTTTTATCTGAGTTTGATATAGAGTACATTGAGAGAAAGGCCATAAAAGGGCAAGCTATTGCTGATCAGTTAGCTGATTTTCCAATTAAGGATAGTGTGCCTATTCAAGTAGAGTTCCCAGATGAACATATTCTATACATGACCACCCGCACTTGGAAGATGCTCTTTGATGGTTCCAACATGCAAAATGGATCAGGTGCAGGAGTATTGTTTGTCTCTCCTCATGGGTATAATATACCAAAATCCTACAAACTTTTATTCCCATGTACAAACAATATTGCAGAATATGAAGCATTAACCAATGGATTGAAACTAGCTATAGAATGGAACATAACAAAGTTGCATGTCTTTGGGGATTCACAATTAATTATCAACCGAGTCAATGAGGAGTATCAAACCAAGGATGATAAATTGGTACCTTACAAAAAGATGGTTGAACCATTGAGACGTTACTTTACATTTGTGACATTTCAACAGATCCCTGGGATAGAGAACAAAGCTGCAAATGCTATGGCCACATTAGCTTCACTCCTTCAGTTGGAACAACATGAATCAAGATTTGAATTCCTGGTGTAACAGCTACACCATCCCATATTTGACTCATCTGAAAGCCATGTCATTTGTACCCTGGTCACTCATGAGTCTTCCCGATATGGTGCTATCTATTCATATCTTTGTGATGACATCATCCCTAACACATTCAACCATTTTGAACATCGAAACCTTGTCTATAATACCTCTCACCACATCCTTATCTCTAGTGATTTGTATAGGAGGGGTCTAGATGGGACACTTCTTAGGTGCTTGGAAAAGGAGGAATCCAACCAAGTGTTAGCAGACATCCACGAGGGCATTTTTGGTGGACATTCCAATGGTCTTACCATGGCCTGAAGGTTGCTTAGGGCAGGGTATTACTGGCCCACAATGCAAAAAGATGCAGTAGCTTTCTCTAAATCTTGTGAGAAATGTCAAAAACATGGAAACCTGATTCGTGCTCCAGGTAGGGAGCTAATTCCTTCTATTTCTCATTGGCCATTTCAGCACTGGGCCTTTGACCTTGTGGGGAAAATTCACCCTAATTCATCAGGTGGACATAAGTTTATCATCACAACTACTAATTATTTCATGAAATGGGTAGAGGCAGTCCCTCTTTCTGTTGCCTCAGGCAAGACCGTTTCACTATTTATCCTAGATCATATTATTTGTCGATTTGGAGTGCCTTCTGAGATTATTACTGATAATGGAGGTCAATTCAAGAACAAGGAGCTAAAGCATTTATGCAAGAATTTTAAAATTAAGCAGCATTGGTCCTCCATCTATTTTCCATAGGGAAACGGATAGGCAGAAGCCTCTAATAAAACCATTCTTAAAATCCTTCATAAAATAGTACACAAGAATGGTAGGGATTGGCACTTACAAATCAATCCAGCACTATGGGCCTATAGAACTAGCATTCATACACCTACAAGAACTACTCCTTTTGCTCTTACCTATGGTGCTGAAGCAGTGTTGCCTTTAGAAGTAGAGATACCTTCACTTAGAGTTTCTCTCAAAGGCTTGATTACAGATGAGGATTACTGCGCCATGAGGTTTCAAGAACTAGAACTTCTAGATGAGAAGCCTAAGGCTTCCTTTGATGACATGAGAGTATATCAGAAGCGTATGTCCAAAGCATTCAACAAGAAGGTTCACCCTAGGGAATTTCAAATAGGTGATCTTGTTTTGAGAGAGAACCCTAAGAATAAAAAAATAGAGAACAAAAAGGCAAGTTCAAACCTAATTGGCTTGGACCATACATTATTACAGCAGCTTTTGGTACAGGTGCATATTTACTGTCGAATGAAGATGGAGAACAGCTCCCTGAGCCCATCAACATTTTTCACCTAAAGAAGTTCTATCCTTGATGCCTGTTTCTGTCTAGGGGCATCCTTTGTACATACTTATAAAGTCCTGAAAAAATACAAAAAAATCAAAAAATACAAAAAATTCAAAAAAATAAAAATAGAAAAAGTGCCTTGGTGAAAACCTGGAAACAGGCGCCTTGGTAGAAAAAATACAAAAAAAGAAAAAAATAAAAAAAAATCAAAATGAAAAAAGAATCCAAGTGGTGAAAACCTAGAAACAGGTGCTACTTGAGGCCTTTGCACTCCTATTTGTTAGAATGTGTCCTCGACACTGAACCTTTCTCCATCTTGCCTTGACCTTATTTGACTTGGTCTGGAATTGGTCTTTATTTTTGTCTAGGGGGCATACCTATTAGCATAGGTCCTTTAGGTGCATTTGTCTCTTGGGGCATTTCACAAACAAGTGTTTTTCAACACCACCCCAAACAGTGTTTTTCAACACTACCCTAGCATCTAGTGTTTCTCAACACTTATTAGGTGTCTTACCCAATAGTCTAGTATGATGCAATGTTTCTCATCGGTAGATGTGATAACCAAAGTCTGACTCTATGACCAACACACATGCACTTAAACAATCAACTCACTGAGATATGTTGACTTTATTTTTCTTTGTGTGCTGTCTATGAGGATTTCTTTGATGAGTGGTCTCTCCCTGAGAAGTTTTCAATGATGCATAGCTAGAAGACTAAGGGTATAAGAACATGTTTTATTTCTTTATCTGCTTGTGGGTATATTTTGTTGGTCCTAATTATCATGAGCATTTTATGCTGGTCTTACTTGACACTATGGATTGACAAGGTATTATCCTTGACTATTGTGTGAGTGCATGCTTCTAGTTATCCTGACTTTCATGTGTCTTGATACAAGCATAATCTCACCATATCAAACTTAGGTAATCTCACCACATTAGTCATCTTAACCTACATGTCTTTGGTGCCTAGGTGAGATTTCTACACTCCTATCTGATATAGATCATATTCAGATCCACATAGTTATACTAGTGTGCATTGTATGATCTTACGACGCTACCAATAACGCTCGATGAAGATAATTAGACATCTATAGGCATTGTGACCTT
Organism: Chamaecyparis obtusa; assembly: GCA_027943335.1. Classification (NCBI taxonomy): domain Eukaryota; kingdom Viridiplantae; phylum Streptophyta; class Pinopsida; order Cupressales; family Cupressaceae; genus Chamaecyparis; species Chamaecyparis obtusa. Next base: position 103,668 of record BSBK01003055.1, on the reverse strand, counting down.
GCAAGTCAACCAATTTTCATAGTAGCTTGTATTTCTAGGTTCATGTTAGTTTAGTTTTGCATTTTTGCATATGGAGAGAGCTCTCCTTTTTCATCTTATGTGGACCTATCGGTCAACTGCGCTCACCTTTCCTTTTCTTGATCATGTCTTTCGCTCCTTGTCTTTTACATCATGACCTGTTCCTATCATCACAAGGGGTTAATCATATCATCATATCTATATCAAAACTATCATTTTTAAGAAACATGAGTCTACATCATACACATGAGAATCAAACATACATCTATGAGAGAGAACATACATGAGCATATATATAAGCATTTTGAGCAAAATGACAAGATAATGTACAAACTGATACACCCATCGCAAGTGAGACAAATACACATGATATATTGAACATCCAGTAATCTCATATATAAATCAATATCATGATACAATATACAATATGAGATCCCCAAAAATCTAGATCAAAAGTCTCAGGATATGTCCAAAGCATCTAACAACCTAAACCCTAAACCTAGGACTCGCTGGTACCCTCACAAGGAGCTCCTGGTGGTGGAGGGGGCACTGCTCTCCTATCAGGCACCATATCTGATGCTCCCGCCCTCTGAGAGTATGATGGTGCTCTCTGACCCTCTAGAATAGCCTGGCGGTAGAGTCTGTGATAATATACAGCTCTCACTATCTCCTGTCAGATCTCTAAGGCATCTGCCTATGCCGTCACCTCACGACGTGCTATCTCTACCTTGAGATCGGCTATTTGCTGATCTCTCTGTCCTTGAATCCAATAGCTATTGATCCCTCACTGCTATCGTGATATGAAGTTATTGTATCTCTACCTCCAGAGCCTATATCTGGGCTCTCAAATCCTCTCCTCCTATAGGGGGATCCTACCTGGCCTTTGCCTGTCAGTGAGCTGGTCTCGCCTCATCCTCTGGAGTAGCTGAGCTCCGTCCCCGTGACTATTTTCAGCCACCTGATCTGGATCCCTCCCCTCTCTTCATCCCTCTCCCTCTCCCTCTCCCTCCATCTCCTCTATCTCCTCTATCCCCTCCGCCTCCTCCATCATCCCCCTCATCCCCCTGTGCCGCTGGTGGCTATGCATCTGAGACTATAAATCTAGGAAATGGAGTCCTGTGCCTCTCTGCCCTATATGCTGCATCTGCACCTACATCTGCCATATCTGGTAGGTACTCCCATGGCTCCTGGCATATAGCGGCTGTATCCTGTACTGCCTGCTGGTAGTCCAACATCGGCAACCAACCCTGTCCATCCTCATCTTAGAATCATGCATGTGTCGTGGTCTCTATGGACACCCTTTGCTGGCGTCTGAACTGCCTCCATACTCACATAATCACAAATCTCTCCACAATGTTTGGGTGATGCCCTACTAGTGGCCAACTACACAGCATGTAATCCAACTCCCTACTATCACTCCACTACTCACATGACCTGTACGGTCTCCATGTGAATGAGGCAAGCTCATCCAGTATCTTGTGATAGTAGGAAACATCCCCGCTATGTGTATGTGGGATGAATCTTGTATACCCATATATATAGGGATACCTGCACTCCCTAGGCTGTAATCATGGATGCACTACTACAATATGCTCCCACGCCCATATCTAAGTGAGTATAGCCCCGCACACCCAAGTCCTACCGTCTCTATAGACAATCTCATGAAGCTCGTAATACATATCAGCTAAGATAGTCGGGCCCCATGTCATCCATCATGGCCATGCCACCAGATCTGCTAGTAATCTTTCCCATCCCAGTGGGAAGCCCTTCTGACTCTTGTCAGGGATAAGGGCCTATCCAATAAATGATGCCACAATGCATGGCACCGGGAAGTCTTTGCCAAAGTCATCCGTCAACCTATCCCAGCTGACATGTCGATCTAAGATGGTGACATCCTGGAACATCCCCTGGATAATCTATTGACCTACCATTGCATCCTGATCATAGTATACCTATGCCAACAAAAAATCATGTCAGTTTCTATCATATGGAAACTTTACAACTATGCTTATCTATAAACATGATTTTACTTATAGGCTCTCCATGACACGGAACCCGTAGGATCCGATAGACATCCTCTAATGTGATAGATGCCTCTCCCATCGGTAGATGAAAGGTGTTGTGCTCACTATGCCATCTCTCGACAAGAGCAGTCAACAGTCCATGATCGACTCAGATGTGAGGAAATTGTAGTAGATAGTGGAATCCCATAGCTCTGATATCAGCCTTGCCCGGATCATCCAGATCTTGGACAAACTGCAATCCTATCACATGGGGTGCTCTAATTTGGAGCATAGGGAAGACATCCTGTACATCATGAAACCATACCAGATGTCAGAACATATCATGAAGGATGTATCAGTACAAAGCATCTTAAAGTCAAACATTGTCAGACCCATGTCATTTTGGCTCAAAAAAATAAAATGTTAAAACATGTCAAAATTTTATCTTAAGTGACACTTTTTTTTACTAAGTGTCGCGCGACACTTTCTCTTAAGCAGTGTGACATTCTTTGTTCAGGTGACACTTCGCGTAGTGGTGTGCGACATTTCATCTAGTGTCGTGTGACACTGGTTTCTATGTTCGCGCGCCACTATTTTGACCCACGAAGTGTCGCATGACATTTCCCTTCAAAGGGCGCGACACTTGTAAAGTGTTGTGCAACTTGTCGCCCTAGTCTAAAATTCAAAAAACTTTTAAAAACATGTTTCAATGCATTAAATGTTTGCTAAATGCTCAAATAGGGGCAAGTTTTTGAAAACATACTAGGGCACCATAATGCGGAGGCCGGTTGTGCAACTGGGCACACATGAATCGGTGTCTATGGATGGGAACTCCTGCTTGCTGGGCCATCTTCTCTCTCTAAGCTCTTAAGATTCTCAAATCACTAAAAGACAAATGATTTTGAAAATGACATTTTCACCCCTTATATAGCATTTTGACTTTTTGACCTAATTTTTAGAACACATCAGAATTGTGCAAAAACTACACCCCTACCTAATTTCGACGTCCTGGATCTATTTTCGGACTTGAAATCAAAATCCGAGGTCATCTTAATAGTCAAAATTGCATTTTAATTTTTTTTCCTTCTTCTGGGTAGTTGACTGACCTTTTGAGGCATAATTCTTCGATCTTTGATGGAATTTCTTCCTTTCTATGTCTCTCCATTTTCTAGTCTTTCATTCACTCTATTTCTAGTCTTCTATTTCTATTCTTTTACTTCATCACTAGGGCATGTTTCATTTCCTAATGGTTAATCTATTGACCTTTACCTTCAATTATGATTTCCTTATGATTTGATCAACCTTATCGATTTTGTTGTTCCTCTTCATCTGATTTTGATTTTGATTCCGAGGGGGTAGTATTTATGGGATTCTCATCCCCGATTCCTTGATTTTCCTAACTCAGACATCTTTTGTGAGCTTTTGCTCAAATTTGAGATTCTTATCTCTTACTTTGAATGTGATCCTGAATCAACCTCATGTTCAAAGGCCTTTGTTTATGCTTTGTCTGGATGTGATCCCGAATCGACCTCATATCTGAGTTGTTTTGTGATCCCAAATTGATCTCACATTTCAACTTCATTCTTTGACTACATGTGTTCCCAAATCGATCACACATTAGTCAAAGAGGGGCAAATGTATGCACCCAAAAATGGTCGCCTAGACTTTGGGCCCCATTTATTTGATTTATCAATCCTGAATCAGTTTTATCAATAATCAATATTTTCAACATTATCAATTTCTTGATCAAATCTTAGTTTCGATCATATATTGGATTTTTATCCTTGGATTAACCATTTTATCCTAAGCTTTTATTTACTTAAAAGGAATATTTCCTCCCCTTTTATTTAAATAAAAAGCCCCATCTTTTCCTCTTATCCTAAGTTGCACAAATAAAGCATCATTCTTATTTTATAAAAAGAGAAAAAGTACTTTTTGTCTCATATGGACACTAAAGTCAACTCCTATTTCCCTATTGGAAGATATTTGTGCACAAGGATCAAGCTTCCATTTTTCTCCACCATTGATTAAGTCTTTTTCCTCTTAATCTCAATGGTCCATTTCACCTCATTTCTTATAAAAGGAGAGCTCTCTCCTTCATTTGCATATCCATCTCTTCCATGCTAATGTTATGCTGCAGGTTTTCTAGGTTATTTGGAGTTCTCTTTGAAGACACTTTTGCATCCAAGCTTTGAAGATCTTTGTTGCATTTCATCTAGTTCATATTTGCTTTCTTAGTTGCATAATCATGGCATATTAGCTTAGTTTCCTTTTATGCAATAGATTAGCTTCACATAGCTTAATTAGGGGAATTGTAATCCATTGCTATTTCCTTTCATAGTTGCATTGTAATTTCATTTTGATAGATTAATCTTGCATATTCATATTAGTTTGCATTGCATTGCATATCTTGATTCCATTTGGGGATATTGGCATTGTTGCCCTTGTCTTTGATTTGGAATCTCTCATTGTGTGGTTGACTAGCAAGGTCATGAGTTTATAGCTCTAGCTGAGAGCAATTTTACAAATCTTGCAACTCCATGCATAGAGAGCTATGGATTGATTTGTGAGGGCTCATTGTTGAGTTTTCTTGCATGTAAGAATTCATAGAAGTGTGGTCACATTTTCACCATACACCTCTATCTTCTATAGGCTTGCATGCCTCAAATATAGACCTAAAACCTATCTATGGACATATACCTACACATAGAGAGAAAGTTGTGTTTGTGTTATATATAGGTGATTTCCTTAATCAAGCCTTAAGTTTGGAATCAACCCAACAATAGTGGTGACATGAAAATGAAATCTTATATCTAAAGCAAATGATTTAATTGAAATGATTAGACCCTTTTTTGATAATGCAATGTGGTTAGGATAAGGTCTCCAAATGTTGATGCAATAACCTGATGATTAACCTCAAATTTCACCACTAAACCATAATTGAATATACCTTGCTATATTTTTTATACTCCTTGGATTAGATCTACACTTGAGTGAATCCTAAATTTCTTGATAATAAACTTGTAGATGTGATGTGAATGTGTGATTGGGAGATGCATTAGAAGAGGTGCCTTATACATGTTCTTGAATGAAATTTATTATTAAGGCTGACCTACAATAGTCATGTATCCAAATTCAAAGGTTTGATTTGGGAATCTGAATACCTCCATATTATCTACCCTTATTTCTAGCTCATAAAAATGTAACCAGATGCTTCTGACTTCCGTGCATAGTCTGTGGCCACTAGATTAATCCAACCTTTTCAACTCAAATTATGGGGATGAAAAGATAATAGGGCCTATTCATTAGATCCAAAATCCATATTGTGTTTGATGAAATGGAAGTGGAGCCTTTATTGCATTTAAACTAACAATACGATATGACCCATATAAGCATAAAAAAGATAAGATAAAGGGTACAAGTAGAATAAGGGTCTAAAGAGAAGTCCATTGAGATTTAAAATAGGATACTTGACTTGCATTCTTAGATTAAATATTAATTTAAAAATAAAAATTGATTCAAATGTGCTTAGAGAAGAGAAAATATAAAATGAGTATTAGGAAAGTGTAAAATTGGTCTCATTAATTAAATGAATTAAATTTACAAAAATACAAAAGTAAACTCATATAAAATTCACAAGTGCACATAATGTTTGAAATTTTTGGAAATTCGTGTTTCTAACTATTTGGTATTAAATAAATCTTAGTAATGAGTTAGTTTTATCTTATGTTGTAGATGAATTAATTGAATGAATGAATGGAGTCACATTTTCCAATTGTACCCTAATTCATGTCCTAATGGATACTATACAAGCTCAAAAGTGAAAAAATGGCTACAAAATGATAAAACAGAACAATTGTGGAGTGTACTCCTTATGTTGGTAGGGTTCAACAAACCTAATCACCTGATATTCTTGGTTATCTTTTCAAGTTTTAAAATGTTGCACACATTATTTGAGGCATTGTGTGAGTTCTAAAAGAAAAAGGAAATGGATTATTTTGTTTCTTAAATTTTTATCACTTTATTGTCCTAGTTACACACCATTTTGAAAAAGGAATTCTCAATGTGTACAAGCATGACATGAGGGTTTAAGGAGAAATCAAAATTGTGTGAATGAAATAAGAGGGGCCAAATCTAGGTGCAAATAATTTGGGATGGTAAGAAAGATAAAAAAGGAGTCAAATATATATCATATCCTTGTGAGGTTTCCAAACAGTATATAGAGGAGGTTGACTATTATATTAGGGGAATTCACACAAGGAAGTCTATATAGATTTGGAGGAGAAGCATATTATAAATCATCAATAATATTACTATCTTGAAATATTTCACCAAAATTATTTCTATATTTAAAGGTGAAAGTTTTGTATTCATTTCCATCTCTACATATTGTACCACTTGTCAAAAAACTTAAAGTCAATAAATTAAAGATAATATTATAAATATTTATGAATTCTATCATCTTGCTAAATAATATTTGGAATAAAAATTATTTACTAAATTTCTCTTCTAAATGAATTTTTTTCCTATTCATTGCTACCTTTTTGTTCATTTTGTCAAACAATTATCAAATACAAAAAAATAGTTGGGTACTTCAAAGTCGTATGAAAAGTTAGTTTTGTTTCTATCCTGATAGGTAGACAATATAAATCACCTATTAGACTCAAGAATTGGATTTGCATGTCAATGTTTAACAATTGTACATTATTGTTCGAACACAAATCACATAGCTGCTATAGTATAGGGATCATTAAGCACATTTGGAGGCAGGTTCTAAAGGTAATCATGGAATATGTTACTAGTGATGATATCTTTACTAGGGCCTTTAGCCAACATTCTGTGTTGTTGAATTATTTTAGGTATCATACTAGGGTTTCTATCCCCACTATTTGTTATCTTCCCTCACTACTAGCATTAATGACCATAGGGAGAACCCGAGAAAGTATCTGGTGTTTCATGAGGGTTTACTTGTTTTAATTGATGATCATTTTAGGGACCTCTCCGCCCCTTCTAATTTCATTCCTATCTCAGAGGAGGATGATAATAGTGTGGATAAGTCTAGCGGAGAGTCAAAGGGTGAAGATTACTTAGATACTAAGGATGAAGAGTTTACTCACTCAAAAAAACCTAAGAGGATGGTTAAATCTAAGTTTATTGTCAAAGGGCTTGTGGATAAAGGGAAGGGTAAGAGGAAAAATGTGGAGTCATCTAGTTCTACTTTTGCAAATACTGTGAACACATGCAAGTCTTCCTCTCCCCCTTTGGAATCTTAGAAAAAAAGGTAAGGATAAAGGAAAAAGGGTTGTGAAGAGTCTTGAAGTTGGTGTGCATCCCCCTCCTATCCCTGTTCATCATATTTCCTCCCCTTACCCTGCTTCAAACAAAAATATTTTGGGTGATGAGGGTGAGGTTGGTGCTAATTACCCTAAGAACCTTAATGTCGATCTCTTAGGAGCGGAGCATGAGCAATTATCTAATGTTATTGGGATGGATAGAGATATTGCTTTAGATTTTTAATGTGCCGAAGGATCTACAAGTGAAATAGAGATCAATGATTAGCAAGATGGAGGGCATGGAGTCCTCAATGTTGGGAAATAATGTTGAGGTGGTTCCTACTAGTATTGGCCAACAAACTTGTCTTTTTTAGTTGACAAAAAATGAAAAGAACTCGGTTGCTTACTGCCTCAAAAAATCCTTAGAGGCTATTGAGAAGCTAAAAGAAAATCATCGGGCCAGGCTTTCTAAGGTTGAAGATGATGCCAAAATATTCAGGCTTCCCTCAAGAATATCATGAATCATAGCCAAAAAATCATAAAGAACATTGTTGAAATGATGAAGATCATGGTGGATAACTTGGACAAAGTGTAATAGGAGAAGGTGGTTATGGACCTAGACGCTAAAAAATGACAAATGCCGAGGGGATTCTTGGCCTAGTAAGAGAACCAGGGTGAACCTTAGGAAAAAGGCCTAAAACCCATCTCTTGAATTATAGGGTTTGAAGAAAGAGGCTTTGAACATGAGCCATTTAGAATATGAGCTCACAAAGACCCTTAAGAAATCAGCTTAGCTGGCATTACTCTTCTCTAGATTTTTAAAATTTTTATTTTTTTTTGTCTTTTGTGCCTTCTTCTATTATTTTCTTAGTTTCTTCTTTAGAAGCCTTATTTTTGGTCTAGTCTTTGGAGATTATATGTATATATCTTATTTTATGTAAGAATATTTGTATGAAGGGTTTCGGGTCCCTTCAAAACCTACTTTTTCTATAATAAAATAATAATTGTATATTACTGTTCAACAACTATAATACAGGTTTAATAATTGTATATTTTGAGTTTACCATTATTAAGGGAAGAATATTTGAAGAAGAATATTTATAAAGAAGATAAAAATTTGATCACTGGTCCATATTAAAGGACGATCTACTTTTCATTTTGGAATAAATGGAGATTTGTTTATTTATGGTGGATTATTAAGAATTTTCCAAGACACAACATGATATGCCTTCATAAGTGAATTCTTTAGCTAAGCTAGAGCTTACAAGACACCTATATGACGGTATGATACATACAATCACTTCTTATGTTTTTGAAGTCACACAAATACATATCCAAAAGATCCTTATAAAAATAGTATCATGAAGGAGTTTTTATGGTTGATTATGGATGATATTTAATGTTTGAAAAATACCAAAAGTTCTTTTGCTAAGTAGGTAACTTTTAGAAACTATTGCAGAATAGATAATATGCTATAATCTTAGATCTAGATTGTAAGTCCCTCAATAAAAAGATTCTCTATACCATATTCTAATTTTGACCAAACATGTTGAGTTATGATTGTCTTACATAGTTCCTTTATATTATGGGCTTATTTTTGAAGGCTTAAAGTTGTAAGCCATGAGATTCAAATGCATGTCCTTCATCTAATAGTCCATAGTTCTATCACATTAATTCTTCACATCCTGAGATCAAGTGGTAGGACTTAATTCTAAGTCACAAGAGTGTGATATTTTTCCAAGTGTCTTTATCAAGTATTCCTTAGCCATTTCAAAGATGGTAGTAATTTGAGATTCATGCACTCAAAATAATAAAATGTCAAAAGAAAAAGAATTGTAGTACTCTAAATATTTCTAAATTGCTTTTATTTATTTATTATAAAAATAGATAAGATTAAGAGGTCCAAATGCTTCAAACATAAAAGTGTTCCTATTTTTCAACAAAATATAACATAGTTATCTAGTGTGTGTTCCATTTTTTTAGTTGTAATTAATATTTTGAAAAATCCACTAGTAGAAATATAGTTAAGAGTGAGTACTAGAAGATATATATATATGTTTTTTATTTTTTTTGTTGAGTATTCTTTTATGATCTTTTTCAAAGTGGACGTGTCATACAAATCACATCATTGAGCATGCATGTCATATAACTTGCATGAAAATAATAAAATATAAATATTTTTCCAATGTATAAAGAGTGAAGTGTAGAACAATATTTTTCTTTTGAATCCAGATCCAAGTAGGTCAAAATTTCTTTAAAAAGTCAAGACAAATATCTATAATAACTACAGAAATATTAGTGAAAGAAAGTAAAAGAAATATGTTGATTTAGTTCAAATCTTAAAAAATATTAGAAGTATGTGTTGATGGTTTTTTGTTCTATTAGGATGTTCATTTTTTTAGCTTACTATTTATTTGTCTATTTTTTTAATCATACCACATTAATTGGGAATCCTTTTCTATTATAATAAACTAGGCCAACCTCAACTAAATAATTTCTGTTGGTGTTGATGCTCTAAAAGTTTCCTCTAATGGCTCCACCAAACAAGCATCTTTGGAAATTTGTGCCCAAGTTTCTTACATGGTATGTATCGTAGTAAATTTGAAGTTGTTTTTCCAATTTAGGATTTTGAACATCCATTCAAATAACTAAAATGATACACTTTGATATAGGTTGATTTGATAGGAGGGTCTCCCTTGAAAGCATGCACCAGGATTGGGTCTTCAAGGCCTGGGGCCCTTACGCTACCTTGATAGTATCTAAAACCTAACCAAAGTTTTTTTCTTTTTAATTTTTTCAAGCCTAGTCATGTTCAAGCCATTTTTTAGCATGGGCCTTGGTATGTCCAGTCTTTACTTGTTTCTAATCCATGGTATGAAATACATTTTTTTCTTTGATGATAAGAAACTCCATATTTCTATTTGGAATAAGTTGCAAGGGTTTCCTTTTCTATGTTGTTTATCTTGAATGTTAACTTTAGAAAAAAAATTATTCACCAAACTTAGTAGCATGTTTTAGGTTAAATTCTCTTGGGTTCCTTGGTGGGGCGTTACATCTGGTATCAGAGCGGAGTTTCTACACTAGGAACTCTAGGTATGTACGCCTATTAGGTTTTGTGTGGTCTAAACTTGAAAACTAAATATAGACATAAAACATTTTGTTTTCAGACCATTGCTTTATGATTATGTTTTCTTTTGTTTTTGTTTAAGAGCTTTGTTGAGAGTTGTTGTTGGATCTCTGTATGTTGCAGGAATTATGGTTGTGACTAGATCCGCTAGAGGTCATGGTAGATGTCATGCTAGTAACTGTGGAAGGGGTAGACAGCCTAGCCCTTCTACAAGTGTCAGTCAGGAGAGTCACCAGTAGCAGTCTAGGGGTCAGTACAGAGAGGATCGTCATGATGATCCTGATATGAGACAACTCTTATAGGCGATTCTTAATCATCTTGGTCCTGAGCAGGTCAGAGCGGAGTGGGCTAGAGAGAGGTTTAGGAGTCCTCCTAGGAGGGACTTCATAGTTGATCCTACAGTGGTAGTAGCTAACCACATGAGGGATTTGATGAGAGGGCGACCCATTCCCTTTGATGGGAAAGGCACTGGTTTAGAGGCAGAGACATGGTTGATAGCCTTAGAGCACAGTTTCACCATGCATCCCTTTAGTAGTAATACTAAAGCCAGGTATGCAATTATGCAGCTTACAGATTTTGCTGATATATGGTGGAAGATAGAGGAGTAGAAGCTAGGGTTCCAGATAGACACTATCACTTGGGAGTTGTTTCTGGAACACTTTCGAGATCACTTCTTATCAGATCAGTGGAGGCAACAGAGAGCAGATGAGTTTCATAGTCTGAGACAGTTGACGCTATCGGTAGGAGAGTATGACCGTCAATTTTTTGAGCTCAAACAATATGCTGGCTTCGGATAGGATATGGCTCTCTTGGTACAACACTTTGTGAGGGGACTAAATGTATGTATCATTGGAGACATCCTACTATTTGAGCCTAAGACCCTTTAGGAGGCGGTCATTAAGGCCACCCTTACAGAGACGAACCTTGCTTTAGGTCATGGTAGTCAGAGAGGTGCCCAGCCTAGTGGTTCTAGGGGGAATCAGTCCCAAAGGAAGGGGAATTTTTAGAATCCTTCTACCTTTTCAAAAGGTAATTAGGATGATCAACCCACTCAGAATTCACATCTAGATTTTGGTGGGGGTAGTTTTTAGCAGCCCAGTACTCCTGCAGCAAGGAGAGTCTTCAAGGGGGATTGTTTCACTTGTGGCCAACAGGGTCATAAGTCGTACGATTATCCCCAGTTTTCAGCTCAACATTCAGGATAGAGGTCGTTGGTTTCTAAGCCTATAGTGGGAAATGTTGGTAGATCTCATGGAGCCTTTGCAATAGGGAATGATCCTCAATGTTCGAACCCTAAGGCAGGAAAAGGTCTGATGGGACCTACTCAGTGATCTTTTGTTTTAGTTTTCTTTTCAGAGTAGCAATGTTTATGGAACTTACATCCCTACTTGTTCCAAGCTTCCAAGAGTAAGCCTAATTCTAGGGGGGGTGGATGTAGTACCCCGCCTGTAGTTCACTTTTAGGTTTCTTTATGTTTCAGTGTTTGACCAAATTATTTTAGGTCACTTTTGATGTGATCAATTATGATGATTAATAAATGAAGATTATGGATTATTGTTCATCTTATGTGTATCAGGTTATTGCATAGTTTAGATGATGATATCATTTGATGTTATGTTTATGTTTTATATTGATTTATGGTACTGATCCCATACTGGCATGTGTATGGTTGTCATATGTTTGCTTCTATTTGACATGTTTGTTTGGTAGAGGATAGAGGCGTAGTTACTTGCATAGTCGAGATCCACATGACCGACCGTACCCTATCATTGTTTGATATATATTATTGTATGTACATGCTTTGTCTTGTGGTGATAGATTTGTAGGTACAAGGCATCATCTTCCCTAAATTCACAGGAGTGAGCGTGCCCACAAACATTCATCTCAATGGTAAAGAGGGGAGATAATACACAGACCCAAACCCTAACCTAAGCCTTATTGTCCTAGGATGGGACAAGTGTCGGTCTGACTACCCTACCTGAATTCATCTGGTTGGCATAAGTTTGAGGTTCCCTTCTCCTGAGTTTGTTTTATTTATTGTGTTTGATTTTTACTCTGCATAATTTAGTTGATTTATGATTATGTAGGTGATTGTTAGTTTATTGATTATAGTTGAATTATGTTAATTTAGATTATTTTATGTGAATATCAATGTTAGGTGCATAGTTGTATTTAATGATTAATTATGCTCCTAGGATTTAATTGAGCGAATTAAATTAAAGTTAATTATTTTAGCATTGGAAATTAATATTGATTATGTCCTAAGTTTATTATGATAAAATTTAATTAAAATCAAATAATTGATTATGTGGATTTAAGTGAGTATTTTATTGAGAATTGGATTTTATTTGTGAGTATTATTAAATGATTAAATAATTAATTGCATGAATTCATGATGCATTAAGTATTTAATTTATTTAATAATAGATTTTATTATCAACATGTGCTTTATTGAATTTGAATTTGTCTTGTTTGAAAAAGTGACAACTTGTCTTTAGGAGACTAAGTTGAGTTGTGCACAATTATATTTATTTTTAATTATTAATTACTAATTTCTCCCAACAAAAGTGGGAGAGTTTGATTAGGAGTTTTGTGATGGATGTTACTTCAATGTGAGTAAATGGTAATTGCTTCTGCACTGTTGTTTATCTTGATTGTTAACTTTAGAAAAAAAAATTATTCACCAAACTTAGTAGCATGTTTTAGGTTAAATTCTCTTGGGTTCCCTGGCGGGGCATTACATGTTCAAGTAGATTTTTCTCATGACCTCAAAGAGATAATTAATATTTATATAGGAAGTTTTTTCCACACCCAATGTCTGTGCTATTTGAATTTTACCATTACTTGTTTTATGTGCCAATCATTAGAGAAAAAAAATTAAGTATTGCCCTTTGGTTGTTTATACATGGTTAGAACCCCTCATAAGGAATTTATTCCTCCACATGTTTCAGAGGACCCAAAATTGGAGGAGAAATGGACCATGATTGTCTAAAAGCGGAGGGTTTCCTCATCCTCTAATTAATGAATTCCAAGATTTAGCTATTTAGTAACTGCAACCACATTGCCAGTTTCAAACCTTTGGGAGAATGGGAAGGAGATCACCGTCCCTTCAGTTATTAAGGGTTCTATTCATCCCATTTTTCTATGAATTAATCCAACCTCAATGATTTTATCTCATCTCCATAGTCTTTATTTCTCTTGTAACCCTTCAAAGTACGTAGAGGATGGAAAAAATTTCCTAGAAAAGCACAAGGTTTCATAACCTAGCTTCTACAACACATTATATTTCTTTCATAATATATAGTTTCTTCTCTCTTGAAGATGAATATGAAATACAAGAATTTGAATTATGAATTTCATGTCACAGAATATCCAAGGTCTTACTAACCTCATATAGAAGTATTTCATGTGTTGGATACTTAATAGAATTATCTCGATATTAATGTGTTATGTCTTTAGAAAATCAAGATTTGTTTGTTTAAAAAAATTTCTATAGAGAAAATTAAAGCATGAAAACTAAAATGTAGCACCTTCATAAACCTATTAAAATTAATAATCTACTATAAGAAAAAATATGTATATATACCAAAATATAAAGAAAAACACAAAGCCAAATAGTTAGAATGTTCACCAGAAAGTTACTCCCCTATGAAAAAAACCAAAATCCATCTTTAAAAATTTAGGAACAACCTAGGAACACCAAATATACCTCATAAAAGCTTCTTCAACATACTTTACATGTTTGTGATATCATATATGTACATAATTTTCATTTTACTACTCTCAAACACACTTAGAAAAACTAGAACACAAATCTGAGACACTCTCTCTATCTATCTTACACACACACACACACACACACACACACATGCATATGCATTTAACATAGCTCTTCTTCTACTCATATTTGTATCAATGATATGAGATGAGAAATAATAACATGCCAAAATAAATAAAATAATAATTATACTATTTTCAATATGCAAGAGATCCTAAACAAATCAAACCAGACAACTTTAGGTCTTGACACTAGAAACACCAAGGTATCAATGCTACCCACTAAGGCACTAGACTGACAATAATAAACCCTAACAAAGTCAAGTTATCGCTTAGGGGCATGAATTTTGGTGTTAATGGCAACTTTTACCCCTTCTCATGTCTACATACCTCTCTCTTATGATAGTATCTCTCTCCTCCCAAATGGTAATGAGGTCTCTAGCACACACTTAGATACACATATGTAGTTAGACCATAACCTAAACCATATCAAGAACTACATTCAAAAACATTATATCACATGTTTGTTTAAATCAAAATTTATTCCTTTAAATCTAACTCTTCCATTGTTCATGAAAGAGGGACATAACATATCCTCCCCATTGAGAATCAACATCCTTAATGATTGATATAGAATTTAGTATCATAAAATGAAGCACAATAATACAAGATAGAACCAAGTGTCAAATGAACATGGATGAATAAGTAGGATTAATAAGACCAATTTTATTCAAGTTTTAAGTAGAAAAGTGAGGTGCTCAATTTTATTTTTCATGCATTGATGTTCTTCATGACCGGTTTTGTTACAAAAGTAATATTTTCATGCATTGATGTTCTCCAACATCCATTCGTTGGAGAAGAAAAGTTCATATAGGAAGAGTGATTGGGTTGAATAAGAAGCTGAACCCAACACTCAATGAGTAGTGGTGAGTTTCATCCCACTAAACTAGGATGAGGTGTCAAAATGGAATCGACACCTCTCTTAAATAACTCCTAAATGATGACAACTTGTATGAAAAAGTGTCAAAAGAACATCTAGTGTAAATAAATAAATAAATACACTAACAAATAGGTTTGGAATCTTGAATACCATCCAACTTAGCAATCTAGGTAGATTGCTTGGTGAAATCATGTTGTCTAGCACAGTTCTAGCTTCCTTTAGATTTATGGTCACCAACTTTTCATTTATCATCAATCTGGTCCTATGAGGTTACCACCTCGAATCTCCACCATGCCATGAAGGTCCTTTAAACTAGGTCATTCTCTCAAAGCTTGCAAGCTAGGTTTTCTAAGCTTTGCTACTAGAAGTAGATTGTAGACAACCATACTACTTGTGGATCCCAAATCAAAACAAGACTTCACTAGGTAAAGGCGAGTAATTGAGATTCCAAAGAGTTATTGAAGGATACCATATTTTCTTGTTTTTAGTTGAGCACAACAATGAAGAACCCTTAAGTGCAAGGGTAGACTTCCCATTGCCTAGTTGTGAAGGTGTGAAAAATTTGGTCAAATCAAGTTGAATTGGCTTATCAAATTTTAGAAATGTAAAATTGCTCTCCATTATAGAAATCCTTCTTCAAATTTTCTAAAAAGACCATAAATGAAGGGGAAGCAGATTTGTTGAGAAGGATTTTAGCATCTCTTGGTTGGCATGGATGCCAAACCACTCCTTTTTGGTCAGGCATCCAACACAGAAGGCCCAACCCATTACATGGACCACCATTAGCGATGCATCCCTGAAAGAGGGACCTTGCATAACATTGGAGCCACCTTAAACTCTTATTTTGACTTGAAGAAGACCTAGGAAGTAAGGGCTTGGAATGCACAAGAGAGGCCAAGGTTCTCCATGAAGGTATAGGACACAAAGGGGCTCAACTCAACAAGAATTCCCTAGAATGCTCATGGCCATAGGATCCAAATCTATGCAATTCATGTCTAGGGAGAAGAACACGGGAGGATTTGGCCCCAAAGAAGCTGACCCCCTCAAGTAGAACAAGCACTCTAGAATGCAAAGCTTTGTGGCATCTCTAAAATTCTAAACAGAGTGTAGAAAGAGTGTCTTTTCGATGGAGGCACAAACCTGGCTAGTGACCCAAACATCGATGTCTTGAGAAGTGCTAACACCATTATCTCCAACAAAAAAACCTAGAATACAGGTGCTTGGAAGATTAGGAACAACATGGTACACTTAGAGCTCAACATAATGAGAGCCCTTTTTGCTTAATTTGTTATTATCAATTTGAAATTTTTATTTACCCGAAAATTATTTTATTTTACTTTAAATTATATTTTCTCTAATTTATATTTTTTATTCTAATTTCTATGTTTTTTTATATGTAAATTTTAAACTTCTCATTATTGTTGAAAATTTTGATAAAAATAATTGTTTAACTATACTGATTTTTCTTAATGCCTACTAATTTTTAAAAAAATATTTGCCATACTTGTATTGTTATATATATTAACTTTTTACTAAAACAATTTTTGTTTTTGATCTAGGGGCATAGAACTCACAAGCACACCACCATGAGAAGGTGTAGTGGGTTGAGCATTGGTGTCACCATTACCAATGCCCTAACTTAACCACTACAATCCACAAATAACCTCACAATTACAATTATTTATACTATTATAATAAAAATATTTATTATATAATTCAATAAATAAATAATAAATAATAAATAATACTAATTCTAAAATGTAATTTGTAAAAAACACATGCTCCATAAAAAAGTTTTCAATATTTTTTAATTTTACCGTACATTCTATTGGGAAAAATAATAAAAATATGATTAAAATTTATGACCTACTTTTAATACACCTGTAAGGTACAATATTTTTATATAAATTTATCTAGAATAAATAAACTAATTTAATTGACATAGAGTACACAGGCGAAAGGTTACCTTCTTTAAAAAAAATAAAGAAAACTAAAGGCCCACCTATAATACAATAACTTAGAGTACTCCCATATTTATAAGATGCGGCTATGTTTCAGATAGAATGTACCATTGACCAAATTTGAATAGAATACAAACAATTCATTCTTTCTTTCTTACATTTTGATTTACTTCCATTGATTTCCTACGAGCTGGTATTGATCACTCAGAAATGGGGTCCAATGTACCACCAAAGAAGCAGGCGCGGGCGCGAAAGGCAACAATAACCACAGAAACAAAGAATCGTGAGATGGAAAGAAAGCTAGCCGAAGCTCTGAAAATGCCAATGCCACACAAATCTCCAGCTTCTCAAAGGCAGAAGAATAATGAGGCGCTCCGCAGTCGGATGGAATTACAAGTGCAAACGAAGGCTAAGAAAAGCAAGAAGAAGATAATTAGGGAGTCGTATAAGTTTTATATCTTCAAGGTGCTCAAACAAGTCCATGGTGATGTGGGAATTTCCAACAAGGCAATGGTCATCATGGACAACTTGATCAATGATCTCTTTGATAGGTTGAGCAGTGAAGCTTGCAAACTGGCCAAGTACGCCAAGAAGAATACGGTGACTTCCAGGGAGGTTCAGGCGGCTGCAAGGCTTATGATTCCCGGAGAACTTTGTAAGCATGCCGTGTTGGAGGGTAACAAAGCTGTTGCCAAATTCATAGGCTAGGTTTTTTTTGTTTGGTTTCTATAAACTAGATTGTATGTTTGTTTACGGTACTGGTTATCAACTTTATAAGCCAATTTGAGTTTACTTAATGATGATTTGTGTGCTGGTTAAAGCTTTAATACAAAAACTCATAGCAACTTTGTGATACTGAAATATTTATCTGTTGCACTCAAGGATAGCTCATTAACTATGCATATTGAAATATATTAATGATAATATATGTCCGGCAAAAAAAATGTTAGTAGTTACATTGTGCTTCGCTTCTAATTACAATATGCACTTATAGCAATTAAGTATTGGCTACCTATTGATGTAAATGGATTTGCAGCCTTAGTCTGGTTTCGAATGCAACTTTTTCAGTTTGCCCAAATATGAATCAACTTTTGTACTGTGAAGTCTTTATTATTTAGGGATTAGATGCAAATCTATTTAAGTTGGAGAACTATTTTATAAATTGTGATATTGCTATTAGAATTCAACTGTGTATTTTTTGAGTCAAACTCATTGACCTATGTTTTATGAGTAATGGTTCATAAGAACCCATATGTTATGAGAATGAATGGAACACTTAGTACTCATTGCATCTAGGTGATGCTCACAAAGATGAAGCATTGGAACTCTAGAGGTCACCCATTCTTGTACTATAGTTCAATCTGTGCACTTAACCACAAAATTTCCTCTATAGTTAAGCCAACTTTGCTTGCAACCCTATTCACAAAACCTTTAATAAGTGTTGTGCCTTATGAACCATTCATAAATTTACAAAACTATAAATTTATACCATCTTAGATTACGGAAAATTCATATCAAATAAAAATTTGACATTTCTTTGTCGTTGTGAAGTCTTTATTATTTAGGGATTAGATGTAAATCTATTTAAATTGGAGAACTATTTCTGTAAGTTGTGATATTGCTAATAGGATTCAACTGTGTAGTTTTTGAGTTAAATTCATTGACCCATGTTTTATGAGTAATGGTTCATAAGAACCTATCTGTTATGAGAATGAATGAAACACTTAGCACTCATTGTGTCTAGGTGATGCTCACAAAGATGAAGTACTGGAATCTGGAGGTCACCCATTCCTGTACTACTACAGTTCAAGTTGTGCACTTAATTAGGAAATTTCCTCTATAGTTAAACTCACTTTGCTTGCAACTCCATTTGCAAAACCTTTAATAAGTATTGTGCCTTGTAAACCATTCATAAATTTACAAAACTATAAATTTACGCCATCTCAAATAAAAAATTTGACATTTCTTTGTTGTGTGATTAATCTTCAATTATTATATAAATTCACAGGTCTGTATATGAATTTGTAATGTAGATCTTAACAGAATTAGAATAATTCACAGGTCTATATAGGAATTCCAAAGAAAACTAAATGAGAAAGTAGTTCAGTAAAGTTTGCAGAAAATCTTAGAGCGAAGAACAGATCCAACATTTATGGACAAGTCACCTAGTGTTCATGTGCTATGCGTATCAATAAAAATTGCACGATTGTACTATTAATAAGTTTTTTCATGAATATACTAGTAGGCCGCGGTTGCTATAACGTATTTTACTTGCTTGGGAATACCAGATTATAGCTTCAAACCGTTTGATTTTATCAGTCAAAGGATTAGAACTCAAAAGATTTTCTTTGCATGGATAATATTGCCAACCCTTGTCTTCCACCCACCGATAACCAACCCTAATTTGGATCTGCAAGGTCTTTTGGCCTGCAAGAGTTGGTCAAACCCTTACTATTCATGTAATGCTTTCTAATTTTTTTTGGATCAAATTAAAATAGATAACCCTAAGTCGGTGGGGGCTCCATCTTGTCCTTTGACACCTTCGGACAAGCCTGGTGCAACCCCCCCCCCCCCACTTTTTTTTTTTTTTGTCCATTGTTACGATTGGGGATGCTGATGTGGTGTTTTCCATTGAGCCTATGGATTTTTTGATTTCTGATTCCTGTGTTGATGCGGTGGCTGAGGAGCTGTTGAGACTTTCTTTAATTATCAGATTTCAAACAAGTTCTGGAGTGGGTCAAATCTACTTGGAGCAATTTGACACTTTCAACTATAGATTTTGGCTTTTTTTAATTCATTTCACCATTGCTTCAGTCTACATTTTTGTTTCTTACAATGGGCCCTGGTTCATTTTTGTTTATTTCTATGCTCAAGTAACAAACAAGTATCACTGCATGCCTTTGTTTTGCTTTCTTCTTTTCTTCTCCATGTTCTAATACCTGTAACCGCACACATTTCTACACAACTAAACACGTGAAATCTACTGAAGCATTCGTTATTCCACTATTTTAACTTGGTCTTAATGAAATTTAGTTCCTTCAAAAACCAGTAACTAATTGTCCCTGTGAAGATATTACTTTCAGAGCACTATCTATCGTTTCTCTTTTTCAATGATGCATAATACCAACATAAATTATCAAATGTAAAGTATCCGCCTTTGGATTTTTGCTTGTTTGGATCTCTACTTGAACTAGGAAATGAATAGAATATGAGATAGGGATGATACATGATACACAGTTTCAAATTGATCCCCCAACCATCGTATTCACAGGAAGAAGCGATCCAATCTTTTTGATATAGGGTAAAAACTGTCCTTGGATTTGCCTAGGTGTATTTACCATTTTTCGGAACACTATCAGTAACTACTGCATTCACTATAAATTTTTTGAAATCTCTCATAGCTCTGTTTATTTTTAAAAGTCCCAAGTCCCCCACTTTTCACATCAAGATTTAATATTGCATTAAAATCACCTCTTAAAATCACCTTTTCTTCTTTCAATGATTTGATTTTTTCTCGTTTAAATTCCTCTATTTGGATTGGTCTATATATATTGAATAAGGGAATATATATATTTCCTAGTTAATTTCTAACTCAGAACAACAACCAATTTTGATATGACTCTACTAATGGAAGCCCTTATTGTCCCCTTATTTCCATTTCCCTCTTAGAAAAATCCTTTTTACCTTTTGCAATATTTTAAAAATTTGGATCCCTCTTTTATTCTAATTTTAATTTATTTTAATACCACAATGTCAACAATTAGTTTTTCTACATGACTCTTTATTAAGCACCATTTGTTAGGGGCATTGACCTTGATATTCAATGTCAATATCCTCATTTTCCTCTATGGGAGGGCTAACCAAGAAATTTTTAATACTCTATTGACCTTTACTACCTCCCTTTACCTCTTTTGTTTATTGGTTTTCCTACCTCTTCCTTTTTGGGAGTTCCCTAAGAATCTTGTTGGGATCAACTTATGCACCTACGATCTACCTCCAATTCATCTCCCCCCAAACACTCTTCTTCCAAAATTCAATCTCCATGGTTTATCCAAATATTCACTTTTGACTTTATCACTTCTTGTTTTTCTATATTAGCATTAGTTGTTGTTTCCAAAATATCCTTATTATTTGATCCTTTGTTTACTTCTTGTTTTTCCCTATTAGCGTTAGTTGTTGTTTCTAAAATATCCTTATTACTTGATCCTTTGTTTACTTCTTATTTTTCCCTATTAGCATTAGTTGTTTTTTCCAAAATATCCTTATTACTTGATCCTTTGTTTACCTCTTTTGTTTATTGGTTTTCCTACCTCTTCCTTTTTGGGAGTTCCCTAAGAATCTTGTTGGGATCAACTTATGCACGTGTGATCCACCTCCAATTCATCTCCCCCCAAACACTCTTCTTCCAAATTTCAATCTCCATGGTTTATCCCAATATTCATTGTTGACTTTATCACTTCTTATTTTGCTATATTAGCATTAGTTGTTGTTTCCAAAATATCCTTACTACTTGATCCTTTGTTTACTTCTTGTTTTTCCCTATTAACATTAGTTGGTTTTTCCAAAATATCCTTATTACTTGATCCTTTGTTGTTTATCTCTAGTAATGTTATTTAATTCTTCCTCATCTTTGTAACACCAATATTTTCTTGTATTTGATTTTCCTCATTTTTCTTTACCATCTTAATTGTGACATTCTTTTTTCTCTTTTGTATATCATTCTTTGTATTTCTATCAACTTCTTTTTCCATATGATTGGTATTATCCATGGTCTCTATTGGATCTATCCTCTCTAACACATTGATGTCCTTCTTTATTTTTTTAGTACCTTGTTTTTTTTTTTTCCTTCCATTTTGCTTACAAATCATTTTGACCTTATGCCTTGTTTCTATGTGACTTCTTCTCTAGCATTGTGAACAACAAACTTTTTCTTCTTTGATTTTCACTTTGAATCCATTGATCCCTATCTGAATATATCTATAATGAAACAAATAGACAAGAATCATTATCTATAGATCTAGCATCAATATCCATAAGTGTTCTGAGAGATCTTTCTAATTTTTTGAGACACTCCCCCAACTAGTATTCCAATGGTAGATTATATAAGGATATTTATTTTTTACAAATATAATAATAGTAGATTCAAATATGGTGTTCAAATCCCAAATCTACTTTAGTTGTTACACTAACTCTTTTAGGAACCTTGCATTGATACTAATTGTTGAACATTTCTAAATGTTGAGAGGGGGGCGTGTTATAAGTTGAGAACCTGTATGAATTAGGATTTGAAGAGTCCACATCAAGTTGAGAACCCATATGATATGTAGCACCATAATCTATAATTTCTTTATTATTTGGTGTGTTCATTTAACCACAGGTAATAACCCAAATCATTTTTTTTCTCTGAACCATAGATGATATATGACTATCGTCTTCTTTGAGCACTTATTTTCTAAAATAATACAGATTAATTTAATATTTGATCTGCTGTAGGTGTGTGTATGTTTGATACCAAGAGAGGAAGATTCAATCTTCTTTTATACCTATCAGTCGTGCTTCTTCACCAAGGGTCACCACTCTTCCAAGTTGGCCCCATTAATTTAGAGATTGTTAATTATTAACAAATTTCTCATATAAATTAATAGACACATATAAAAATCTAAGGACAATAGGCCAACTAGACATTTATATTATTTATGTCAGCTTGAAGGAATCCGACCATAGCTACATTTACATTAACACTCCCTCTTGACTAGTAAGGAATCCTTCTCGATATCTAAGTTATGTAGTGATATCCACCATGGCTACTCTGAGAGGGTGGGTCCATTATTGCTATTATTATGAATAGAAATGCAAATAAACACAAGTGCTCATCACTGAATCACTCAATGTGATGTCATCATCTTATCATGACATTCACCATGACTACTCCTAGAGGGTGAATAAATACAAGTGCTAAATCATGGAGTCTCTCACATAGAATCCACCATGGAAACTCCCAGATGGTGCATCCACTATGGAAACTCCTAGAGGGTGCATCCACTAAGACTACTCCCAGAGGGTGGAACAAGGGATTTCATCTCAAACCAAGGATAAATTTAAGAAAAATGTTTGTTTGTATTGGTTGTTTTCTTTTAGTCATACAAAAATTCTATAAAATCCAGGCACATCTTTTATTATCAAAGGTTAAATTTTCCTCACTTTTATCGATGCAATTTCCAGTCAAATTATTTGATGGGTGTTTGGGGTAGCGCCCCCAAGATGATGTCAAGTGGAAGTGTCCCTTGTGGGGTCTAAAATTATTTTATTATTTTATTAAGGTGTCCTAAGTTAATTTTCTATTATTTGACATATACTAACCCTATTTTTTGTAATCGTTGGATGATCCTAGATCAATGGCCAAAATTTTAAAGGACGCAAAGTTCCCCCAAAAGTCAGTGGAATAGAGACACATGTCCATTGTCAAATCTACTTTGGGCCAAAGTTATAAATAAAAAAAAGTTCCATAGAAAGTCTTTGGAATAGAGACACATGTCAAATATATATACTTAACCCTTACTCTAACTTTAAATGTTGACCAAATATTGGCAAATATGGTCAACAATTAAGACAGTTATGAATTGTAGGTGAAAATATTAAATAAATCATGGAAAACATAGATTTTATTAGCAAACCCCTTAAAATAGATTAAACTAATTAATAAAAATGATGGTGAATCTAATTGCATTTGACCAAAAAATTATAAAGTTAGGGTGATCTGACCATCCCATTTGGTCCCACTTATTTGCTAATTTTGAAATCAGGGATACTAAATATTCGTCACCAAAGTTTTCTCTACCTCAAACTTATCTCTCATAGAGAAAAATGCATTAATAAGGGCTTGTAGCTCAAACTTCTCTTTCATAGATAAGAATGTATTAATGAGGGCTTGCACCTCAAACTTCTCTCTCACCGAAAAAAATACATTAACAAGGGCTTGCATCTCAAACTTCTCCCTCATAGAGAAGAATGCATTATAGTACATCTCTAGAAATCACTGATGCTAAACCTCCCTCTCCATTAGGGTTTCATTCTCCACAATTCCAAGCTTGTCTCAAAAAATACACAAACTTTACTCTGGCAAGGGGCTTGGTGAGAATATTGACCATCTAATCAGTGCTAATATACCTCAACTAAATAGAATCCCTTTGCACCATTTCTCTAATATGTTTATATTTAAACTCCACATTCTTTAACCTATCATGAAGTACAAGATTGGAGTATGCATCACTCTTGGGGAATCCCAAACTCACCAAGGATCCATTTACCCATGAATATCATGACCTAGGTGTCAACATAAAGGTCTTTTAGCCTACATACATGGGACTCCATCCCATGAATCCCAATCCTCTGATTGCCAAAATTTCCCAAGGAGGAAATTGATCATCATATCTCACTTATCCAACTTCTATCTCATGACAAAACTGGAGAAGTCATCTTCCAAATGGAAGTATACCTGATCACTAGAGAAAACATCTTGATATGGTCCACTCCCTCTAAACCAATATGACCAAGATCCTCGAATGTCAACTGAAGCAGATCCTCTAGCTGCTCCCTCTAACATGAAAGCATACCATTCTCACATGTTTACAATCATGGAAGATATCTTTCTCCAAGAATGCAATCAAGTTTGAATTGTCTCCAATGACTCTAACGATGGGCGAATTGGACTGCTCCATACTGCTGCTGAGAGTCTAGGACTTTCCTTCTTTCATCCTGCGAATTCTTAGTCAAAGTACAGAACTAAGGTCTAGTCCATCGTGTTTCAAATTGTGTCCCGAATTGAGCGTCCTCTCTTGATTCCTTCTGCAACAAATCTTTAGGTTGGATGAGCAATTCTACTGCGGGATGCATTAGAGCTGAGTCTGTTGTAATAGGTCTTCGCATCAGAGGCACATGATTAGTTTCCCATACAATAATGTACTTATCTGATTCCATAGTAACATGATTGTAATAAACTATGGATTTATCCCATGCTTGGCTAAATTTGAGCCTCCTTAGCTGAACGGAGTACCCACACTGTTGGTAATGTTGGTAATACACATGATAATGGCAACGGGGAGATTAATTATGAGCTCCACACCCATACCAGTTTCTAATTGCCCCATATGTTAATTATATGTGTGATCAACTATGAACTCCTCTTATGGCTACAATCCATTATGCTGACTCAGAATTATGAAGATCACTGTTCCACACAGATTTGTGGGAAATAATAATAATAAAATTTAAGTTTGCAAACCTTTAAAAATTTAACTCGGCACAGGAAAAATACTCGGCACAGGAAATAAACCGAATACAACTCGGCACCAAAAGAAACCGAGTGAACTCGGTACCTGAAGGAACCGAGTGAGCTCGGTACAAACCGAGTGAGCTCGGTACCTGAAGAAACCGAGTGAGCTCAGCACTTGAAAGGAAATGCTCGGCAAGAATGGATGTCGAGTGACACAGTTTAAGATGAAACTCTTCAGGATTACTCAACACTTAAAATATTCAACAAGGATCTTCTCAAATGCAATATAGAGGGTAAGAACAATAGATTCAAGTATGCCTCCTTGCTTGATATTTAACTTTGATTAAAACATTTACAAAATTTGGGAGCATTCAGCCTCAACCAGAAAAAACCCTAAAAAACTTAAAACTTCAAATAAACTATTAAACTTCAAACTTGCAGCTCTAATGGCTGCATACTACAATGCCTGGAGCAATCACTGCATCAACAGGTCGAATCAAAAAACAATGATAAACTTACAGAATGACCAGAGAAGAAACACGTGCAACTACAGGCACGAAATAAGCAAACTTCTTTCTCTGCACTCTGACAACTGGATCTGCTGATCTTCTTCTTTGCTCTGCAACTCTGAATCTGCACTTTCTCTGCTGAGCTTCTCTTCAACTTAATGAATTATGAATGAGGGAGAGACATTCCTTTTTATCATTCCATTTTCCCCCTCTTTTCAAAACTCGAACATCTCACCTACCCGAATTAATGTTCCTAGCTGTTCTGTTCGTCAGAGGTGGTAGGTGAGCGTTTGGCTCAAGGGACAAACAGCTCGTAGCAATTAATTTTTCCAACACTCCCCCTTTGTCCTGAGCCAAACAAACAAGGATCACTGTTGATCCACATCAATTACACCAAGACATTTTCTTAGGTGCACAAAAGTTCCAATGCCTAATGGCTTTGTGAAGATGTCTGCTAGCTGCTGCTCAGACTTGCAAAAATCCATCTTGATATCCCCATTCTCCACCAACTCTCTGATGAAGTGATATCGGATCTCTATGTGTTTGCTTCTACCATGGAAGACTGGATTCTTGGACAATGCAATTGATGAGATGTTGTCACAATAAATTATGGTACCATCCTCTTGCCTTTCATTCAAATCTGTCAAGATCCTCCTTAGCCAAATTGCCTGACATGCTGCTGCATTTGCTGCTATATATTCAGCCTCTGCTGTAGATTGAGCAACAATAGGTTGCTTCTTGGATGCCCATGAAATGGCACCCGATCCCATGTGGAATACATATCCGGAAGTGCTCTTCCTATCATCTATACTTCCAGCCCAATCACTATCTGTATATCCTATCAACTTGAATTCATTTGCTGTAGTATACAAAATTCCAAATCCCTTGGTACCTTTCACATACCTTAGGATTCTCTTTCCCGCTTGCCAATGGGAATCCTTTGGTGTTTCCATAAATCTGGAAATTAAACTTACTGCATGCATCAAATCTGGTCGAGTTGCAGTCAAGTACATTAAACTTCCAACCATACTCTTGTATAGTGTTGGATCCACTCTCTTGCTAGAGTCTTCCTTGCTCAACTTCAGACCTACTGCTGTTGGTGTGGGAGCTGCCTTACCATTCTGCATTTTAAATCTCTCCAAGATCTGCCCTGCATATTTTTCTTGAGAGATAAAGATGCCATCATGCATTTGTTTTACTTCTATGCCTAGAAAGTACTTCAAGAGACCTAGGTCTGTCATCTCAAACTCATTTTTCATTGTCTCTTTGAACTCACCAATTAGAGCCCTGTCATTTCCAGTAAAAATCAAATCATCTACATACAAGACAACAATCAACACATTACCATTTGCTGCCTTGATGTAGAGTGTGGGCTCACCATTGCTTTTGCTAAAGCCATTGCTCATCAAATATGAGTCAATCCTGCTGTACCATGCCCGTGGAGCTTGCTTGAGCCCATAAAGAGCTCTCTTCAATCTATATACTTTATGTTCTTCACCTGCAACTTCATAACCAGGTGGCTGCTCCACATATACTTCTTCCTTTAATACACCATTTAGGAAGGCGGACTTCACATCCATTTGATATACCTTCCACTTGTGCTGGGCTGCAATTGCTATGACAGTACGCACGGTTTCCATTCTTGCAACTGGGGCATATGTCTCATCATAATCTCTGCCATACTGCTGTCTGTAGCCCTTGACTACCAGCCTTGCCTTATGTCTATCAATTTTGCCTTCGGCATTGCATTTGGTCTTATAGACCCATTTCACTCCAATTACTTGCTTTTTGGGAGGTAAGTCAATTAGCTCCCATGTCTCATTCCTTTCTATAGCATCTATCTCCTCATCCATGGCCTTACACCATTTCTTCTCCTTAATAGCTTCTTCAAAGTATATTGGATCACTATGAGAAAATAGTGCAAAATTAACACTCTCATCATATTCTTCATACCTTTCATCTTGGTATATCTCCCTAAGACTCTTGGTCTTTCTTGGTAACAGGGAGGAGAGTGTGGGATCAGAATCTTCACTGCTGCTGCTCGGCACTGACACTCGGTCATGCCTAGAGGAGCTCGGCAGTGACTGAGGTTGCTTGCCTTTTCTTCTATCTGCTCCTTCTTCTTGCTGTTCATCAGCATCCTCTTCACTCATGATTGGCACTTTACTTGAAGTGCTTGGTGACTTATCAGTTGAACCATACCAAGACTGATTTTCCAGAAATTCCACATCTCTTGAAACAATCATCTTGTTGTTCAATGGGTCATACAATCTGTATGCCTTTGATTCTGGGCTGTATCCTGTGAAGATGCACTTCACTCCTTTGTCATCCAATTTCTGCCTTTGCTCTTTAGGTACATGTGCATATGCTACACATCCAAACACCCTTAGGTGTTCAACTGTCCATCTTCCTCGTGACCATGCTTCCATTGGAATTCTGTCACGGACAGCCTTTGTAGGACACCTATTAATTAGGTAAATTGCTGTTGCTACAGCCTCTCCCCAAAATTCAGTTGGGAGACCTTTTTCTTTCATCATGCTCCTTGCCATTTCAACAATGGTCCTGTTCTTTCTTTCAGCCACTCCATTCTGCTGTGGTGTATAGCTGGCTGTGAGCTCTTTCTTTATGCCATGTTTCCTGCAAAAATTTACAAAAGAATTGGAGGTATACTCTCCTCCTCTATCTGATCTTAGGACTTAATATAATGTCCACATTCTCTTTCAGCCTGGGCTTTGAATTCAACAAATTTATTAAATGCTTCAGATTTATTCTTTAAGAAATACACCCATGTCCTACGACTGAAATCATCAATAAATGTCATGAAATAAGTACTCCCCCCAATGGAAGTAACTTGCATAGGACCAACTAGGTCAGTATGCACTAACTCTAATGGATATCTAGCCCTCCTAGAATTTCCAGAATTAAAGGGAAGCCTATGTTGCTTACCCAAAATACAAGCTTCACACTTGTCACATGAATTTCCTACTCTTGGCAAACCGTCTACCATTCTTTTATTTGACAATAAATTTAAACCAGCATAGCCAAGATGACCATACCTGAGGTGCCATAGTCGTGAGGGGTCTTCAATCACACTCCTTAGAGCTGATTGTGTGGGAGGTGCAGCACCAACTTGAGATGAGAAACAAGTCTCTATCTTCAAGGGAAACATTCTGTTCTTTGTCATTTGAACTGCTGCAAGTAAATTTTTGCTCCCATCCTTTTCATGAATGACACACCTGTCATTCTCCATCAGCACTTTGTATCCATTTTGGATGAGCTGACCAATGCTCATCAAATTGTGCTTCATACCAGGGGCAAAATACACATTTTGTATTTCCTTCTTCTCACCTTGCTTGGTGCGGACCATAATAGATCCTTTGCCCACAACTGGTAGGGTTCCATTGTTACCCATTTTAATCTCAGATTTGAAACTCTTGTCAATGAATGAAAACAAGGTTTCATTACCACTCATGTGGTTGCTACATCCACTGTCGAGGTACCAAACCTCAGGGCTTCCTTCTTCACCAACATTACACATGATGAAGGCAGTGGCCTTGTTTCCACTTCCCATATTCACATCAGCCACATTTGCTTGTCCTGACTGATCACTCTGCTTCTTCCAGCATTCACTTGCATAATGCCCATATTTATGACAGTAGTAGCATTCTACATTACTCCTATTTGAGTTGTAGTTTTTCTTACCTCCTCTTGAAATATTTTGTGAGCTACTTGCTCCATCTGCTCTATCTAAGCTTTCTGCTGCAACATTTCTTTGTCCTCCATGACCTCGACCTCTGCCTCTGGAGTTTCTGCCTGAGCCTTTTCTTCCTCTCCCCCTTCCTCTTGGATTTGACTGAGCCTTGAATGCTTTCTCTTGGGTAGAAGAGGATGTAGATCTGTTGATCCTATGCTCATGGGTTTGAAGAATACCCATCAACTCATCCATTGTCAAAACAGTGAGGTCTTTTGCTTCTTCAATGGTCATGACCAAGTTGTCATATTTATGAGGTAAACTCCTCAATATCTTTTCTACTATCCTCTGCTCTTGATAGTCTTCTCCATTTGACTTCAGTTGATTAATCACATTGGAGGTCCTTGAACTGAAGTCTGCAATCAATTCATTTTCCTTCATTTGAAGGTTCTCAAACTCCCTCCTTATATTTTGTAGCTTTACAGTTCGGACTTTATCAGTCCCCTTGAAATTTATCTCAAGGATATCCCAAGCTTCTTTTGCATAATTTGCTGCTGCAATCTTTGGGAAGACTGTCTCTGTCATTGCTGCCTCAATTAAACTTAGTGCCTTAGCATCCTTTCTCCTTGACTCTTTCAGCTGAGTCTTCTGTGGATTTGTGAGAGCCGCATATTGAGCTGGATCTGTCACATCATTGAAACCATTAACCACAAGCTCCCATAAATCATTTGCAACCATTATGGTCTTTAACTTCTTTGCCCATATGTCATAGTTCTGTCCATTGAATGGTGGTGGCTGCTGCCATATCTTTCCTGCATCTCCTGCCATTGCAAATATCCCAAGAAAAAGAAAAAATTTGCCCTAACTCACTTTGGATGTGGGGCCTCAAAGCTCTGATACCATGTGGGAAATAATAATAATAAAATTTAAGTTTGCAAACCTTTAAAAATTTAACTCAGCACAGGAAAAATGCTCGGCACAGGAAAGAAACCGAATACAACTCGGCACCAGAAGAAACCGAGTGAACTCGGTACCTGAAGGAACCGAGTGAGCTCGGTACAAACCGAGTGAGCTCGGTACCTGAAGAAACCGAGTGAGCTCGGCACTTGAAAGGAAATGCTCGGCAAGAATGGATGCCGAGTGACACAGTTTAAGATGAAACTCTTCAGGATTACTCAACACTTAAAATATTCAACAAGGATCTTCTCAAATGCAATATAGAGGGTAAGAACAATAGATTCAAGTATGCCTCCTTGCTTGATATTTAACTTTGATTAAAACATTTACAAAATTTGGGAGCATTCAGCCTCAACCAGAAAAAACCCTAAAAAACTTAAAACTTCAAATAAACTATTAAACTTCAAACTTGCAGCTCTAATGGCTACATACTACAATGCCTGGAGCAATCACTGCATCAACAGGTCGAATCAAAAAACAATGATAAACTTACAGAATGACCAGAGAAGAAACACGTGCAACTACAGGCACGAAATAAGCAAACTTCTTTCTCTGCACTCTGACAACTGGATCTGCTGATCTTCTTCTTTGCTCTGCAACTCTGAATCTGCACTTTCTCTGCTGAGCTTCTCTTCAACTTAATGAATTATGAATGAGGGAGAGACATTCCTTTTTATCATTCCATTTTCCCCCTCTTTTCAAAACTCGAACATCTCACCTACCCGAATTAATGTTCCTAGCTGTTCTGTTCGTCAGAGGTGGTAGGTGAGCGTTTGGCTCAAGGGACAAACAGCTCGTAGCAATTAATTTTTCCAACACTCCCCCTTTGTCCTGAGCCAAACAAACAAGGATCACTGTTGATCCACATCAATTACACCAAGACATTTTCTTAGGTGCACAAAAGTTCCAATGCCTAATGGCTTTGTGAAGATGTCTGCTAGCTGCTGCTCAGACTTGCAAAAATCCATCTTGATATCCCCATTCTCCACCAACTCTCTGATGAAGTGATATCAGATCTCTATGTGTTTGCTTCTACCATGGAAGACTGGATTCTTGGACAATGCAATTGATGAGATGTTGTCACAATAAATTATGGTACCATCCTCTTGCCTTTCATTCAAATCTGTCAAGATCCTCCTTAGCCAAATTGCCTGACATGCTGCTGCATTTGCTGCTATATATTCAGCCTCTGCTGTAGATTGAGCAACAATAGGTTGCTTCTTGGATGCCCATGAAATGGCACCCGATCCCATGTGGAATACATATCCGGAAGTGCTCTTCCTATCATCTATACTTCCAGCCCAATCACTATCTGTATATCCTATCAACTTGAATTCATTTGCTGTAGTATACAAAATTCCAAATCCCTTGGTACCTTTCACATACCTTAGGATTCTCTTTCCCGCTTGCCAATGGGAATCCTTTGGTGTTTCCATAAATCTGGAAATTAAACTTACTGCATGCATCAAATCTGGTCGAGTTGCAGTCAAGTACATTAAACTTCCAACCATACTCTTGTATAGTGTTGGATCCACTCTCTTGCTAGAGTCTTCCTTGCTCAACTTCAGACCTACTGCTGTTGGTGTGGGAGCTGCCTTACCGTTCTGCATTTTAAATCTCTCCAAGATCTGCCCTGCATATTTTTCTTGAGAGATAAAGATGCCATCATGCATTTGTTTTACTTCTATGCCTAGAAAGTACTTCAAGAGACCTAGGTCTGTCATCTCAAACTCATTTTTCATTGTCTCTTTGAACTCACCAATTAGAGCCCTGTCATTTCCAGTAAAAATCAAATCATCTACATACAAGACAACAATCAACACATTACCATTTGCTGCCTTGATGTAGAGTGTGGGCTCACCATTGCTTTTGCTAAAGCCATTGCTCATCAAATATGAGTCAATCCTGCTGTACCATGCCCGTGGAGCTTGCTTGAGCCCATAAAGAGCTCTCTTCAATCTATATACTTTATGTTCTTCACCTGCAACTTCATAACCAGGTGGCTGCTCCACATATACTTCTTCCTTTAATACACCATTTAGGAAGGCGGACTTCACATCCATTTGATATACCTTCCACTTGTGCTGGGCTGCAATTGCTATGACAGTACGCACGGTTTCCATTCTTGCAACTGGGGCATATGTCTCATCATAATCTCTGCCATACTGTTGTTTGTAGCCCTTGACTACCAGCCTTGCCTTATGTCTATCAATTTTGCCTTCGGCATTGCATTTGGTCTTATAGACCCATTTCACTCCAATTACTTGCTTTTTGGGAGGTAAGTCAATTAGCTCCCATGTCTCATTCCTTTCTATAGCATCTATCTCCTCATCCATGGCCTTACACCATTTCTTCTCCTTAATAGCTTCTTCAAAGTATATTGGATCACTATGAGAAAATAGTGCAAAATTAACACTCTCATCATATTCTTCATACCTTTCATCTTGGTATATCTCCCTAAGACTCTTGGTCTTTCTTGGTAACAGGGAGGAGAGTGTGGGATCAGAATCTTCACTGCTGCTGCTCGGCACTGACACTCGGTCATGCCTAGAGGAGCTCGGCAGTGACTGAGGTTGCTTGCCTTTTCTTCTATCTGCTCCTTCTTCTTGCTGTTCATCAGCATCCTCTTCACTCATGATTGGCACTTTACTTGAAGTGCTTGGTGACTTATCAGTTGAACCATACCAAGACTGATTTTCCAGAAATTCCACATCTCTTGAAAAAATCATCTTGTTGTTCAATGGGTCATACAATCTGTATGCCTTTGATTCTGGGCTGTATCCTGTGAAGATGCACTTCACTCCTTTGTCATCCAATTTCTGCCTTTGCTCTTTAGGTACATGTGCATATGCTACACATCCAAACACCCTTAGGTGTTCAACTGTCCATCTTCCTCGTGACCATGCTTCCATTGGAATTCTGTCACGGACAGCCTTTGTAGGACACCTATTAATTAGGTAAATTGCTGTTGCTACAGCCTCTCCCCAAAATTCAGTTGGGAGACCTTTTTCTTTCATCATGCTCCTTGCCATTTCAACAATGGTCCTGTTCTTTCTTTCAGCCACTCCATTCTGCTGTGGTGTATAGCTGGCTGTGAGCTCTTTCTTTATGCCATGTTTCCTGCAAAAATTTACAAAAGAATTGGAGGTATACTCTCCTCCTCTATCTGATCTTAGGACTTAATATAATGTCCACATTCTCTTTCAGCCTGGGCTTTGAATTCAACAAATTTATTAAATGCTTCAGATTTATTCTTTAAGAAATACACCCATGTCCTACGACTGAAATCATCAATAAATGTCATGAAATAAGTACTCCCCCCAATGGAAGTAACTTGCATAGGACCAACTAGGTCAGTATGCACTAACTCTAATGGATATCTAGCCCTCCTAGAATTTCCAGAATTAAAGGGAAGCCTATGTTGCTTACCCAAAATACAAGCTTCACACTTGTCACATGAATTTCCTACTCTTGGCAAACCGTCTACCATTCTTTTATTTGACAATAAATTTAAACCAGCATAGCCAAGATGACCATACCTGAGGTGCCATAGTCGTGAGGGGTCTTCAATCACACTCCTTAGAGCTGATTGTGTGGGAGGTGCAGCACCAACTTGAGATGAGAAACAAGTCTCTATCTTCAAGGGAAACATTCTGTTCTTTGTCATTTGAACTGCTGCAAGTAAATTTTTGCTCCCATCCTTTTCATGAATGACACACCTGTCATTCTCCATCAGCACTTTGTATCCATTTTGGATGAGCTGACCAATGCTCATCAAATTGTGCTTCATACCAGGGGCAAAATACACATTTTGTATTTCCTTCTTCTCACCTTGCTTGGTGCGGACCATAATAGATCCTTTGCCCACAACTGGTAGGGTTCCATTGTTACCCATTTTAATCTCAGATTTGAAACTCTTGTCAATGAATGAAAACAAGGTTTCATTACCACTCATGTGGTTGCTACATCCACTGTCGAGGTACCAAACCTCAGGGCTTCCTTCTTCACCAACATTACACATGATGAAGGCAGTGGCATTGTTTCCACTTCCCATATTCACATCAGCCACATTTGCTTGTCCTGACTGATCACTCTGCTTCTTCCAGCATTCACTTGCATAATGCCCATATTTATGACAGTAGTAGCATTCTACATTACTCCTATTTGAGTTGTAGTTTTTCTTACCTCCTCTTGAAATATTTTGTGAGCTACTTGCTCCATCTG
Source organism: Chamaecyparis obtusa (assembly GCA_027943335.1). Taxonomy (NCBI): domain Eukaryota; kingdom Viridiplantae; phylum Streptophyta; class Pinopsida; order Cupressales; family Cupressaceae; genus Chamaecyparis; species Chamaecyparis obtusa. The sequence continues at coordinate 68,916 of BSBK01003055.1, read as the reverse complement.
CTCTATCTAAGCTTTCTGCTGCAACATTTCTTTGTCCTCCATGACCTCGACCTCTGCCTCTGGAGTTTTTGCCTGAGCCTTTTCTTCCTCTCCCCCTTCCTCTTGGATTTGACTGAGCCTTGAATGCTTTCTCTTGGGTAGAAGAGGATGTAGATCTGTTGATCCTATGCTCATGGGTTTGAAGAATACCCATCAACTCATCCATTGTCAAAACAGTGAGGTCTTTTGCTTCTTCAATGGTCATGACCAAGTTGTCATATTTATGAGGTAAACTCCTCAATATCTTTTCTACTATCCTCTGCTCTTGATAGTCTTCTCCATTTGACTTCAGTTGATTAATCACATTGGAGGTCCTTGAACTGAAGTCTGCAATCAATTCATTTTCCTTCATTTGAAGGTTCTCAAACTCCCTCCTTATATTTTGTAGCTTTACAGTTCGGACTTTATCAGTCCCCTTGAAATTTATCTCAAGGATATCCCAAGCTTCTTTTGCATAATTTGCTGTTGCAATCTTTGGGAAGACTGTCTCTGTCATTGCTGCCTCAATTAAACTTAGTGCCTTAGCATCCTTTCTCCTTGACTCTTTCAGCTGAGTCTTCTGTGGATTTGTGAGAGCCGCATATTGAGCTGGATCTGTCACATCATTGAAACCATTAACCACAAGCTCCCATAAATCATTTGCAACCATTATGGTCTTTAACTTCTTTGCCCATATGTCATAGTTCTGTCCATTGAATGGTGGTGGCTGCTGCCATATCTTTCCTGCATCTCCTGCCATTGCAAATATCCCAAGAAAAAGAAAAAATTTGCCCTAACTCACTTTGGATGTGGGGCCTCAAAGCTCTGATACCATGTGGGAAATAATAATAATAAAATTTAAGTTTGCAAACCTTTAAAAATTTAACTCGGCACAGGAAAAATGCTCGGCACAGGAAAGAAACCGAATACAACTCGGCACCAGAAGAAACCGAGTGAACTCGGTACCTGAAGGAACCGAGTGAGCTCGGTACCTGAAGAAACCGAGTGAGCTCGGCACTTGAAAGGAAATGCTCGGCAAGAATGGATGCCGAGTGACACAGTTTAAGATGAAACTCTTCAGGATTACTCAACACTTAAAATATTCAACAAGGATCTTCTCAAATGCAATATAGAGGGTAAGAACAATAGATTCAAGTATGCCTCCTTGCTTGATATTTAACTTTGATTAAAACATTTACAAAATTTGGGAGCATTCAGCCTCAACCAGAAAAAACCCTAAAAAACTTAAAACTTCAAATAAACTATTAAACTTCAAACTTGCAGCTCTAATGGCTGCATACTACAATGCCTGGAGCAATCACTGCATCAACAGGTCGAATCAAAAAACAATGATAAACTTACAGAATGACCAGAGAAGAAACACGTGCAACTACAGGCACGAAATAAGCAAACTTCTTTCTCTGCACTCTGACAACTGGATCTGCTGATCTTCTTCTTTGCTCTGCAACTCTGAATCTGCACTTTCTCTGCTGAGCTTCTCTTCAACTTAATGAATTATGAATGAGGGAGAGACATTCCTTTTTATCATTCCATTTTCCCCCTCTTTTCAAAACTCGAACATCTCACCTACCCGAATTAATGTTCCTAGCTGTTCTGTTCGTCAGAGGTGGTAGGTGAGCGTTTGGCTCAAGGGACAAACAGCTCGTAGCAATTAATTTTTCCAACAAGATTACCTTCGCAGATTAGCTCCTTCAATTTTATTCGATATGACTCACCAAGTATAGGTTATAGTCACGCATAACTCTCACTGCATATATATTATTTACTGTGAATCAAAGACACAGACAACAAATAGCTCTTAAAGGTTTCTGCAGGTATCAGTAGAAGGCTTGAATAAATTGAGAGAAACGAGAGATTCATAGAGACAGAGAGGGAAAAGAGATCCATCCGACCAGTGCTGATCTCGTGAGAACTTTACACATAGGCGACTGCGTAGAGCGCAAACATTCTGTGCATCCAACATGAAACTCCTGTGTCCTTGGGTTGACAAGAAGAAACAATAGCTCTCCAAGAGGAGAGCCTAGGTCATAACGGGCTGATGCCATCTCACCAGCTTGACATGTAAAGTGTTACAGCCTGTAAGGATAGAGGTTGTTTTCTTATTTGTAATCTCATTCCAATAGAAATAGATTTCAATCAGATAATATGGAAAGTGGTTTTGGTTTCTTTGTTGTTTCCTTTTTGAGTCTTCGGTTCCTGCCCTAGTCAACGTGTCATTTATATTTCTCTCTATTGATAATCTAACGAACTATACAAATTTTAAAAATCTTGAATCTAAGATTGATATTTTTAATGTTTTAATTATTTTTACTAATTTGTTCAATTTTAATGTATCTATAATTTGTATAATATCCAATAAATTTTAATGATACAAATATTTAAAATCTTCGTATAATGATTCTTAATAATTTTTTGTAAAGTAATTCTAAATAGTAACAACTTTGTACCAATTCTACTTAGTTTACTTCAATAATTCTTTTTACCAAAGATTTTTCAAAATGAACAATTCTATGAAAAAGAAAGGTGTAACATAATACATATAATCTTTATCATTCAAACACATTTGTAGGAAAAAAAAAATATTCAAAAAAACCAAATTGATGAAAAATAAAATAGACTAAAATTCTACACTAAAGAAAAACATTAAAAAGACCAAATTGATGGAAAATAAAATAGATTAAAATTCTACACTCAAATTACTTATTGGAAACACTTGTCTTCCTACACTTTGCTAGATGAATATTTCCACCAACCTACCTACAACAAAACTACTTTGCTTACTATAATATATATATAACACTGATAAACAAAAACTTAGACACAATACGTCCCTTGTTATACAAAGCAATTGAAATGTAAATTTCATCCTTTCCTAAGCCGAGCACTTCAACTTTGCAAACAAAAGCTGTCAAATCTGTCATCAAACGAAACGAGCCTATGTATGATCACTTTTGTAAATTGGAAAATATAATGTTAACAAACAAAAGGAAACATAGTATAAATAAGGTTATATTTACCCCAAATGTAGATACTGATCAGCTTCTATCAAATCTATTTCACCTGGTTGGAGACTAAGTGCAGGAGTTTGAAGGATCAAATCATCTTGGCCAGCTGCCTTATAACCAAATAGAGGCCATTCATGACTATTATCCAGCTGAAAGCACCCAAGTTTGATGAGTTTGATAAATTAGCTTTTCAATAATTGAAACATCTTCGAAATATTACCTTGCTTAGACTCCGTTCTTCTTGTTGAATAACTTGATCCATAAACTCATACCATCAAAACCATTTACAGTCTATAGCATTGTTGTGCATGACTTGTGATTTTTTGACTATGTAAGTTTTTTGCCTCAACATTTCAGATCAAACTCCATGATTTATCATCAGGAAAAGAGAATAACAAAAGAAGAAAAATTTCTCGTAATGGATCATGGAGTTTGATCCAAAATGCTGAAGAAAACTTACATGATCAAATCCATTCACAGTCCATAGTATAGTTGTGCATGATTTCTGGTTTTCTGACCATGTAAATTTTTCCCCTCAATTTTTCAAATCAAACTTTATAACCCATCACCAGAAATTTCTCCTCTCTTATTTTACACAACAAATATTTTATTTCTAAAAAAACACTGAAATAAATCACTTTTCTTGATCTAACCCTCAATAACCCTGGATAATGCACTATTCAAATCAGCTCCAAGATTTTCCAGATCCTTCAATGAAATCTCGGTGAGAATCTCTCCCATCAAATGCTTGTTAGTTCAATAAATTTCATTTCTATCTCAATATTCTTTCTGGCTATTGAATGATTCAACTAGATAGTAAATAGTGATATTGCTATCAGAATTCAACTGTGTAGTTTTTTGAGTGAAATTCATTGACCCATGTTTCATGAGTAGTGGTTCACACAACTTGTCTCTTATTAGAATGAATGGAACACTTAGCACTCATTGGATCTAGGTGATGTTGTAGAAAATATCTCCTACTTATCAATAGATGGCAAATAATAAATAAATACCTCATAGCAATATGAAGCTTCTCATTGTCATCGAGTGAAGTGTTCAATTGGAAGGTAGTATTCTGTACATTTGGTCAATTAGGTCAAAATTCAATAACACCATTAAGCTTTAGAAAACAAATTTATTTTTCATTATGATATACATCATGAACTAAATTGTGAATTTATTTTTAAAAAAAGTTGTTCATGAAATCTTCCTTTACCTATACAGTATCTCTCTATTATCTACTCCAATTTGTTAATTTTAAGAATTATTTCAATTTTAAAATAAAAATATTAAAATGAGATTGCCACAAAGACTTAAGTGTATAGTTTTCAAATTAAATTCATTAATGTGTATTTCCTAAGTTCCAAACATGAATTTATTCGTCAATATTTCATGAATTTGAAACATGGCTCAATAAATTTGACTAAATAGTTGAATTCTTATAACAATATTATAATTTAGACTACTACCGAAAATATCTTACTTTTTAATATAAAAATTTCAATTGACTTGGAATAAATAAATAACAAAATAAATATAATAAATTTAATATCAAATTTAAGAAACATAAAAAAAAGAAAAAAATTACCTTAGATGGAAATATGTATACAAAACAAATTATATTTTAAACATATTACTGGATGGAAAATTGAGGCTCTTAGAATAATTTTCCATTGTTGGAGAAAATGATCAAGGCATCATTTAACAGAACATAAAATAGAAAGCTCTCGAACATTCTTTACAAGATCGGCCCTCCTTTTGCAGAAGGTAAGCTCCTTTTTTTTGGATTCTCTATTTTCTTAATTTCATTTTTCTAAGCTTCCCATTTCGTTGCTGTAAAGAACACGTGTGAGCAGATATTCTCTTATATGGAGCTCCATCAAAATACTGTACGCAAAAGATGCCCTTTGGAGATGACTAATGTTATTAGCATAGAGTACAAGGAGCACTGTCAGATTCTATAGCTTTGCCTTTTAAGTGTCCATTCAAATTTGGAAAGGTGTTTGATATTAAATGATTTAGTACATATTGGATCATAAGGTGTGTATATGTTAATAGAACAAATGTAGCTTATAAGAAAGTATTCATTTTCTAATAAAATTAATATAGTTAAAGTTAAGGTTGATAGTAGCATCATTATGAGGTAGTTGAATTTGATTTTGCTTTTTATAAAGTTCTATTTGTTATTGTATTCAAAAGATGTCATTTTCAAGGTTGTCAATGTTATTAGTAGTAAGTATGAGAACCACCGTAAGATTTTATACTTTGTAATGTGTCCATTAAAATTTTGAAAAGTATTTGATATTAGATCACAAAGTACATATTGGACCACAAGGTGTCTACATGTTAATGTGACAAATGTCATCAAGCGCTAAGATTGATAGTAGCATATTTATAAGGTATTTGAATTTGATTTTCTTTTTTATAAGGCTTTGCTCATCATTGTACTTGAAAGATGTCATTTTAAAGATGGCCAATGTTATAAGTAGAGAGTATCTAGGACTCTATATTTAATATCTTGTCACTTCAAGTTTTGAAATGTATTTGATATTAGATCACAAAGTACATATTGGACCACAAAGTGTGTATATAAGAATGAACCAAGTGTCTCTTAGTGTGAGCAATCTATACTTTGTATTGTGTCCATTCAAGTTTTGAAAAGTATTTGATATTACATTGCAAGGTACATATATGACCACTAGGTTCTAGATAAATGAATCAAGTGCCACATTGATGAGCACTTTCCTTTGTAGTAAAATTAGTATAGTTGGAGTTGAGCTTAATTGTAAAATTTCTATGTAATGTTGTCAAATACAATTTTCTTTCTTATAGTAAATATTTTTATATTAATTTGGGGTATATGCACAAAGATGGGGGACCAAAAAGGTGTCAAATTCCTTTTTGGTCCACCTAAAGCCATAGTGGGTATGCACTAAAGCATATGCATGCTATAGTGTGCATGCACTACGGATTGGGCTTGTGCAGTTTAAACCATAGTGCATGCATGCCATGTATAAAATTACATAAAAGAAAGAAAAGCAAACAAATGTCATTTCTTCCCCCAAACCCACATTTCCAATAGAGAAGAGCATTTGCAAAGCGTGTATGTGGGTAGTTTTTCTTTTTTTTTCTTCATCAAATCAAACAAAAAATGCCTCCACGACGTCAAAAAGTTCCAAATGGAGAAGTAAGTGATTTTATAGCCTATGCCTCTTATTAGAATCAATCTTGACCCACATACACTTAGTTAGTGGAAAACTTAATTTATGGCATGAAAAAAGGGAAGAACAAAAATGATATTATGCTGATAAATTGTCATATTAGGACATAAAAAGAAACAAATCATAAAAGACAACATTGGTAAACTCTTTAAAAACCCGAGAGAAATTGATACTCTTAGAACTACAACAAAGAGGTTCCCAATTCATTGGTGTTTGAATGAAGACATAAAAATAAATTTTGGGACTTATGGTGAATGGTCTCTGATACCCCTCCTTGTAAGAATCATGAGGTTCCTATATATTTCTTGAGGAAGATCTATTGTGAGTTTGTCCTCAAGAATGTGCCAAATTATTTTGACTTTCTAGAATCTCAAGGTAGAGGTGAAGGGTCATCATTTGATATACCAATGGCATGTCGCAACCCCAACACACCTAGGGTGCCCATGGGCAAGCCACAGGTCCAGATCATGTTAGTATTCCTTCAGTTGTAAAGGAACATGTGGAGGTGGACACACTAGGTGATTAGTGCTCTAACATAGACTCTCATTCAATGTGTCACTCCTTTAGTTGAGGGTGACCATGGTTGGTCTTTGAGGGGCCATAGTGTTGTTTGTGTGGATATCTGTGCACATTTGGTGTTGCCAACATAGAGGAAGAGGATGATGAAATGATGCTTAATGATTTTCTCAATGCGACATTTGGAATTAATACATAGGTAAATATTTGCAAGTTCATTAAATTTATTTGATAATATTTCATTTATAAATGAATGAATCATTAAATTAACTTATCTTTTGCAACACCTCTATGCAGCTTTATTAGTGGATTGGTTGTGTTTCTTGTAAATTCCAAGCGACATAGTTTGGCCTTCATGGCTCTGATATCACATGAGAACAATTTAAGAAGAAAGCATAATGATTTTAATTATTTCAATTGAATTGTCTTACAATGCATAACATTGGCTTTATAAAGCCATTCATTTTTTCATAATTACCCTACGAGAAGCAACTTGCTATTAACTAGATTTTAGCAACTACATTATTTTATTAATCTAAATTATAAAACTACCATTTATTAATGTAAAAATCCAACATAGAATATTAGGGTGTGTTTGGTTGGTAGAATTAAATAATGCTGGAATTGTCAAATTTGAGTATTTGACAATTCTGGAAGTTTTAAATTTGGAAAATGGTTTTTGTAATATGGTTACAATCGTTTGGTTCACCTAGAATTCACCTAGAATTCATATTGAGAAATGAAAATATTTTTGATAGAAAAAAGAAGCAAGAGGGTGCTGGCCCGTGGTACAGATAGACTAGAAGCACATTAACAACATATTAATAACACTACTTGCATAGAAGTTTAATAGTAGAAAATCAGTAGAAACAAAAGTGTCTAGTCTACCTCTATAAAAAATAAACATATATGTCCTTTTCAAAAAAATCAAACCATTGTAGCATGTAGATAAAATATTAACAATAACAAGCCACACAGGACTAAACCAGTGTTTTGAGCTTAACCAGAAAATAGGAAAGCAAAAAATGGGACCTAGGACTAACAAGCCCATGCCAGCACAAAAACCTCATGGACACAATAGAAGCTAGGATCTCCCACCTAGATGTTTGGACATCAGGATTGTAGCCCACTCTTCCTACCAAAATAGGAAGAGGTCTATGTTATCCTCATCGGCTTCCAATTTACCGCCAACCATCTTCTCCTGCATGTTGCACAGGGTCACAGCTGACGCATACATGACTTTGAGTGAAAACTTGTTTGAATCAGCTACCCGGGCTTTGATTTCTCTCATGTCCTATTTGAGGTCAAGGATCTCCATATCAAGCTCATTGAACTTCTGCTTGAGGGATCCTTTAAACACATCACTCTCATTCGTCACCATCGTAGTGTGCTCAATGTGAGAGGATTTGGCCTGTTGGGTGTGGGGAGAGAGCAGGGGTGGGGTATTGCTATGATGCTTATCCTCCATCACCGGTGGGGAATTCAAGGGGGGAGCATTGCCAGACCTAGGCAATTTTAAGTGTTTAGTCAAGGAGCCCTCAATCGAACCAGAGGAGGCAAAGGTGTCCATATCCTCCAAACGAGACCTTTCCTCTAAAGCCGTTTCCCTGAGAATTTTTTTGCATTTCTCCTTGGCAATCTTGTTATAATGATGGACAGTACCCCCTAAATCCACTTCCATCTCAACCTGGCTGCCTGAAATTTTCCATTTTCTAGGCTTCCTCTTAGTTTGAGGGGTTTTATCAACCCCCGTCTTATCCTTAGCTTCCATGGACTCAGAGACATGAGATTCTTCTAAGTTCTCCACCTTTTTAAAGGGGTTCCTCACACATCTCTTGTGGCGTTTACCATCCTGGGGGACAAGGTCAGTCTCCTAGATCTCCTGTAAAGACTGGGAGGGTGACTGAGAGGGGTTGTTGGCTTCTGAAGGGGAAACTTCCTTTGTTACATCCTTAATAATAAGGGGAGGTTAGGGTGGAGGGAAAATGTCTTTATGGAAGTTGTATAGACAGAGTAAGAGGCCCTAGTGAAGGATGGGGACTAGCTTCTCAATATTTTTGCTCTCCTTAATGTCCAAGATGTTGCTTTCAATCGAGTGGAGGAGATAGAAAGGGATGGAAATGAGGTCCTTGTTCTTGATATGGTTGACGAATGACAAATGATAATAATATAACACAGTAAATTTACCCTTGAGAGTGAAGTATTTCATAATTATATGACACACCTTGGGCCAAAACTTAGGGAGCTACTCGCAATTGAAGCCTCCAGACTTTTTTACTAGTTTCTCGCCCACTCTGAAGAACTGGTTGAGACTAGTAACGTTCGACTGGTCTTCTTATACTTCCTAGCCTCTATTGACAACCCCGTCACCTTAGCAATGACCTCTTCATTTAGTTGAAAGTGCAGGTCCCCAACTGACACCTTCCTATTATCCCAAGAGGACACAAATTGCTTGGAAATTTGCTGGTCGTGGCCTCCCTTCATTCTTTCCATGAAGCCCCAGATGTCGCTATCTTTGTAGTAGTGGGTCACTAGGGGGTTGGAGGAGAACTCCTCTTCAATTTTGTCTAGCTCTATGTGCAAAGTTTTTCCACCCATATCGACCCAACTAGTTTCCACCGCAAGAGCCCACTAAAAGTTGTGGAGCTGAGCTTTGCACACCAAGGTAAAAAATAGGTCTTTTTGAGATAATTATTTTATGAGAATTTCATTCATAAAAGGCAGGGACTGGGTGATTTTTAGGTAATTGAGCTCCGTACGACAAAATCTAGTAGATCTCCAGGCATAATAATTAGAAATTAAGCCAAATTTTCCCTTAGTGTCCTTGGTAATCAAAATTACCTGGTGACGCGGACAACTATCCTTCCACACGTACTTACACAAAAGGCAATTATGAACTTTTATGGAGTTTTGCACGTACATAGTCATCATTATATTAATCATCAAATTAAGCCAGTACGAAATCAAGGTGGGGCCCTCATCAATATTGGTGATAGCTTGGCTCATTTCAAACATTGTTGATGACGTGTCTTTCCCACCCAATCAACCACCGAGTCTCCTTTGGTAGCTCATTGACCATCTCCCAATTAACCAACCTAGCTTGCTTAAGCCCAATGGCAGCCATAGAATCCGCCACTGCGTTACCTTCCCTGTAGGTATGGGAGATAGTCGTTCTTTGGAGATTGTTAAGAAGCTCCTGAATTTCCACTATTATGGTGTTCACCCGCCACCTTGCACTCGACCCTCTTTTGATAGCCTCAACAATCACTTTGGAGTCCCCCTCGATCATCAATAGTCTGATATTTATGGAGATGTCAAATTTTAAACTCCAAAGGAGAGCCATGCCTTCAATTTGATTGACGATATTGTTTTTGAGCAGCCCAACGTAAGTCAACAGGCAATCACCTTTGTGGTCTCTTAGCACTCCACCCTCACTCTGGGTAAGGTTATTAGCCGCACCGTCAAAATTTAATTTGGTCCAGCCCATGGGCGGGGCAACCCACCGAGTAGCATTCTGAGCCATCAACCTGGAGTTGTCGAACCTAGTGAAGCCAGTCAATAAGTTCCATATGAATTTCAAAATATTATAAATTTTTCTTTACCCCCAATTCCCATTTAAGTGGAATTGGAATTGATTTTCCAATTCCACCTATTTAGATGGAAGATTCAAATATTGGTTTTGAGAGTAAATGAGAATTAATGAATCCCTATTCTAGTTTCATGTTTTGAACACAAACATCAAAAATGTCAATTTTGGGATTTGACAATCCCAATTCCAATCTAATTTCAACAAACAAATGGGCCCTTAATGTATTCATTGTATCTAATATTGTTTTCTAGTTCAATCAATCATTTTGTAGAATTAAGAATTTTGAATAACAATTCTATAGTCTATAATTTTGTTTTATTTTATTAATTTTAAAAATGTCATTTACCTTAAATCCAGAAATTTTTACAATAATCGTATGGATTGTGGAAATCTAATAGCTCTAAATGTGATGTAGGAGCATCCAGTAGTATAGGGGCAATCCTACATCACCCAAAAATATTTCTTTGTTGCTAGTTTCTTTTTGATATTTTTGCATTTTTCCATATCTATTTGGATAAATAAGAAATTCCAACTTTTAGAATGGCTTTGCTGCTTTTTTCAGGTCAACCTACTATTTTTTATATGTTTTCATTTGAAGGTGAATGGAACAAAAATTATGAGAAGCTTCAAAATAAAAAATTAAGCACTTTGAAAAAGAATCCGATCAAAATCATTCACCTTTTGAAAGTTCTTAAAGTTTCAGTTTCTCAAAAAACTATCAAAATCTCTTCTGAGTCAAATTTGAAACACTAAATGGTCTTGTAGGGCCCGAAAATAGAGAAACAGGAAGAGCCAAATCATACGAACATAGTTCACTCACAAAGCTTTTCAACGCTTCAGATGCCTGGATGAAAAGTTATGTCCCCCGAAAGTTGGACAACTTTTTGAGAACTTCCTCATTTTTTAATTTGGCTCAGATTTGAATTTCAAAAATCTATGTTTGTGAACCCAACTACAAAAATTTCAAAATTCAAATTGTAGTAGAAATATATTTCAATCAAATAATATGGAAAGTGGTTTTGGTTTCTTTATTATGTCCTTCCAAGTCTTGGGTTCCTTCCCTCATCAAAATGTCATTTATATTTTTTTTTATTGATAATTCAATAAAATATACAAATTTTAAAAAATCCTGAATCTAACAGTTGATATTTTTAATGGTTTAATTATTTTTATTAATTTGTTCAATTTTAATATATCTATTATCTGTATAATATTCAATAAATTATGAATGATACTAATATTTAAAATCTTTGTGATAAATCTAACTACTTTTTTTTTGTAAAATAACTTTAAATAATAACAACTTTGTACCAATTCTACTTAATTTATTTTAATAATTTTTTTTACCAAAAACTTTCCAAAATGAACAATTCTATTTAATAGGAAGGTGAAACATGATACAACAAAATCTTTATCATCCAAATACACTAATAAAAAAAAATAAAAATTTAAAAAGACCAAATTAATGGAAAATAAGATAGACTAAAATTCTACACTCAAATTACTTATTGCTGGAAACACTTATCTTCATACACATGGCAAAGTACAATTTGCTAACTAGATGAATATTTCCACTAACCTACCTACAACAAAACTACTTTGCTTACTGTATATATATAACACTCATCAACAAAAACTTGACACAATATGTCCCTGGTTATACAAAGCAATTCAAATGTAAATTTCAACTTTGCAAACCAAAGCTGTCAAATCTGTCATCAAACGAAACGAGCCTATGTATGATCACTTTTGTAAATTGGAAAATATTTTGTTAACAAACAAAAGGAATCATAGTATGAATAAGTTTATATTTACCTCAAACGTAGATACTGATCGGCTTCTATCAAATCTATTTCACCCGGTTGGAGACTAAGTGCAGGAGTTTGAAGGATCAAATCATCTTGGCAAGCTGCCTTATAACCAAATAGAGGCCATTCATGGCTATTATCCAGCTGAAAACACCCAAGTTTGTTAAGTTTGATAACTAAACTTTTAACCCACTTAAATATAGGCCTAAAATAATTGAACCATCTTAGACTAAAATATTACCTTGCTTAGACTGGGCTCTTCTTGTTGAATAATTTGATTCATAAGAAAAAATTCATATCATCAAAACTATTTACAGTCTATAACATTGTTGTGCATGACTTGTGATTTTTTGACTATGTAAATTTTTTGGCTCAACATTTCAGATCAAACTCCATGATCTATCACCAGGAAAAGAGAACAACAAGAGAAAAAAATTTACTAGTGATGGATCATGGAATTTGATCCAAAATGCTGAAGAAAACTTACATGATCAAGTCCATTCACAATCCATAAAATTGTTGTGCATGACCATCAGAAATTTCTCCTCTCTTATTTTACACAACAAATATTTTTGTTTCTAAAAAAACACTGAAATAAATTGCAAGCTATTGTATCTTTTCCTTTTTTTTAAATGCTGTCTTCCTTGATACTGTACATGATAAAGTAGTTTCAACAATACTCACTTTTCTTGATCTAACCCTGGATAATGCACTATTCAGATAATCTCCAAGATTGTCCAAATCCTTCAATGAAAGCTCAGTGAGATTCTCTCCCATCAAGTGCCTGTTAATTCAATAAATTTTATTTCTATCTCAATATTCTTTCTGTCTATTGAATGATTAAACTAGATAGTAAATAGTGATATTGCTATCAGAATTCAATTGTATTTTTTTTTGAGTCAAACTCCTCAATCCATGTTTCATGAGTAGTGGTTCACATGAACCTATCAGCTCTTATGAAAATGAATGGAACACTTATCATTCATTGGATCTAGGTGATGTTGTGGAAAATATCTCCTACTTATCAATAGATGGTAAATAATAAATAAATACCTTATAGTAATATGAAGCTTCTCATTGTCATGGACTAAAGTGTTCAATTGGAAGGAAGTATTCTGTACATTTTGTTGATCAGGTCAAAATTCAATAACAATATTAAGCTTTAGTACACAATTTTTTTTTTCATTTTTCCTTTAGCCATTATGATATACATCATGAACTAAATTGTGGATTTATTTTTACAGGCTGTTGTTCATGAAATTTTCCTTTACCTATATGATATCTCTTTATGATCTGCTTCCAATCTCTTAATCTTAAGAATTATTTGAATTTAAAATATATATATATAATGGGATTGCTACAAAGATTTGACTGCATAGTTTTCAAATTGAATTCATTGGTCTGTATTTCCTGAATTTCAACATGAACTTTTTCACCAATATTTCATGAATTTGAAACATGATTCAATAAATTTGACTAAACAGTTAAATTCTGATAACATTATCATAATTTAAATTGTTTTAAAAAATATCTTACTTTTTGAAATAAAAATGATTCAATTGACTTAGAAAAAATAAAATAAATAAATAATAAAATAAATGTAAGAAATCTAATATCAAAATTTTAAAAACCTAAAAAACCAATAAATTTACCTTAGATGGAAATATGTATACAAAACAAATTATAGTTTAAACATATTACTCGATGGAAAATTGAGGCTCTGAATAATTTTCCATTGCTGGAGAAAATGATCAAGGCAGCATTAACAGAACATAAAATAGAAAGCTCTCGAACATCTTAATTTCATTTTTCTAAACTTCCCATTTCGTTGCTGTAAAGAACAAGTGTGAACATATATTCTCTTAAATGGAGCTCGATCCAATACTGTACGCAGAAGATGCCCTTTGGGAGATGACTAATGTTATTAGCATCGAGTACAAGGAGCACTTTCAGATTCTATAGCTTTGCCTTTTAAGTGTCCATTCAAATTTGGAAAGGTGTTTGATATTAATTGATTTAGTACATATTGGACCATAAGGTTTCTATATCTTAATAGAAGAAATGTACCTTATAAGAAAGTATTCATCTTCTAATAAAATTAATATAGTTAAAGTTAAGGTTGATAGTAGCATCATTATGAGGTAGTTGAATTTGATTTTGATTTTTATAAATTTCTATTTTTTATTGTTATTGTTATGTATTTGATTTGATTTTCTTTTTTATAGGGCTTTGCTCATTATTGTATGTGAAAGATGTCATTTTTAAGATGGTCAATGCTATAAGTAGCAAGTACTAGGGTCCATCTATGATTTTATTTAATATCATGTCACTTCAAGCTTTGAAAAGTATTTGATATTACATCACAAAGTACATATTGGATCACAAAGTGTCTATATACAAGTAAGTCACGTGTCTCTTAGTGTGAGTACTTCTCTTTAGTGTGTCTTAGTGTGAGTACTTCTGTTTATAGCAAGATTAGTATAGCTGGAATTGAGTTTAATAATAAGATTTTCATAATGTAATTCAATATTATAGTATTCCTTATAATAATTGGTTTTTGATGCTAATGTCCAAATGATTTGTTAATAAATGGCTTTGCAAATTGAATAGTTCATTTACTAGTGTTGAAAATAGAATCAATAAATCCTAACTCAAGTTAGAAGATAATTTTATTTGACTAATGAAAATAATAAAAAAAATTACTATAGTGTTTAAAATACTATATCTCTATAAATAATTATTAAAATAAAATAAAAAAAATAATCTATTACTTAGATATATATTATATCACAAGGTGCATATTGAACAACAAAGTGTTTATATCTTAATGAAACACTTGCTACATGATGGCAAGTATTTGTCGTTGTAATAAGATTAGTATAGTGGGAGTTGACATTGACAATAACATCTTCATAAGGTAACTTTGAATTTGATTTGATTTTATATTTTATATAATTTCATTCATTATTGACCAAAATGATTTCATTTTCACCAGTTTTAATGTTCCTAGCAATGAGTACAAGGACCACATTAGGAATCTATACTTTGTATTGTGTCCATTCAAGTTTTGAAAAGTATTTGATATTATATTGCAAGGTACAATAGGACCACTAGGTTCTAGATAAATAAATCAAGTGCTACATTGATGAGCACTTGTCTTTGTAGTAAGATTAGTATAGCTTGAGTTGAGTTCAATTGTAAGATTTCCATAATGTTGTTGAATACAATTTTCTTTCTTATAATAAATATTTTTATATTAATTTATTAATAGAAGACTTTGCAGATTGAATAATTGAATTATGAATATTGAAAATATAATCAACAATCACTAATTTCAAAATTAGAATATTATCTTATATGACTAATGAATATCATAAATATTTAGTATAGCATTTAAAGTATTATATTTATTTAATTAATTATAAAGTTATAATTAATATTCAAAAATTAATTATTTGTTGTATTTTATATTCATGGTGGTGTGGTATACTAGAACAAGAAGGTGCAAATGAATAAATAAAGTGAGATGTAATGTTTGCCTCACTTTAAATGTGACATAATCTAAGGTAGACAATTGTTGACATTCATATTTCCAATAACATGGATTGAGATGTGATTTCCCTACAACACACCATAATGATTTGTTAAGTCCTAGGAGTGCAACATTCAAGTGATGACATTTGAGGATGGGTTTGCAAGAACTTGAAATCTATAGTGCTTGTGAATTTCCTACCAAAAACACCTTGTCATTATTGATTTTGACAAGGAAAAAGATAAGAATGAAACCTTGGAAATATTATCCATGGATTTTTGGCAATAATTATGTAAATATACATTTTTCTCTAATGGGTTGATCTAGATTCAACTATATAATCTACCATTTGAGTATTGGTTGAGAAACTATTTGAGCATAATAGGAGATCAATTATGGTTAGGATAAAATTTAGACACGAGAGATGGTGATTTTTATTTATATGTGCAAGCTAAATTAATACCAATCAAGAAAAATCCCATCAAAGAAATTCAGCCCCTCTCCTTTGTAGGTGATTGGATCCAAGAGGTTAAGGTTGAAGAAAAGAAATTTTTTCTTGCAATGTAGAAGTAGGACACATTTTTTGAGTTTTAATGTCCACTCCTACCTGTGGAATAGAAAATAGGTTCCAAAATTGTTGTAAAGATTAGAGATGCTAATAGTAGAGAATGATGAAAAAAAGAAAGTTGAGATTCCTAAGAATAAACCTGAGAGAGTCAAAATAAAAAATTTTGGAGGGTTTGATCTTGACTCTAATGAAGAAGTGCACAAGTGAACAAAGAAATAAGATTGTCAAACTTCATATTCTCTTTCAATGCCTTTTATTAATTTCTATGACTCACTTGTAGATTAACCGCTTAACAAATTTCTAAAATAGAAAAAAAATTTAATCTATTTGATTTGTAACATTCATTATTTGAGTTATTTAACATGAATGAAAAATTATAAATAGTGGAAGAAAATTCACAAGAAACCAATCACAAATAACATAGATATACCTAGAAAACCCTAGTATGAAAAAACCTACAAATGCACGTTTATTCATCTTCAAGAGATAATAAAATCACATATTACAATATACAAGATTACCACAACAATTATACAAAGGTAATTTTAGCTTCACAATCTTATTTCTCTACCCAAACACTCGCTCTCACTGAATCACCAATTCATGTTCATAAAAAACTATGCCCTAGCCTTAACACATGGGATCCATTTATAAGTTGTGACTCCAAGAACACTTGTTGATTTTAACTCTCATATTTAGACAATAGTTCTATATTTAGATAATAGTTATGTGTTTAGACATCTTGCATGAATTATGCCTACTAAAAAGAAACAATGACTTCTACCAAAACATGGGGAAAAGTAAACTAAAGATTGAAGTTCCTCATGCATACTTGAAAAAAAGAATCAACATGAAAATACCTTCCAAGCTATAGAAATCAACACTCCCTCTTAGTGAGGAAGTTGTTTTGCACAACACCTAGTTTATCCCTAAAGTGTTAGGATTAAGTAATACTGAGAGGGGGGGGTGAATCAGTATTACAACATTTTCTATTTGATTTTAGCAACTTCCATATTAACCAAATAATTACTGAAATGAAAAGAACATAAACACACAATATACAAATCATAACACCATGATTTTTTTCTCGAAGAAACCATGTTAAGGGAAAACCCCAGTAGGGGTGGTACCCACAAATGGGTAAGTGCACAAAGACGGGGGACCAAAAAGGGGGTATAAGATGCCACTTTTTTTTCTTGAAATCAGAAAACTCTAAACTTCAACAAGAAATTGAAGATAGTTAGACTCAAAATTTTAAGATGCAACAAGAACAAGAGTTGTAATACTCTGAATCTAGTTCCTAAACTACTAATTTATTTTGAAAATGGTGCAGATTAAGACCCTCAAAAAGGGGGAGCACAAAAAATGGTCCTATTTTTTGTGAAAAAACATAACATAGCATCTGGTGTGCTCCCCCTAAAATGTTAAATTTTTTAAAAAAATTTTAATCACTTCGGTGAGAAGTTAGCTAACACCACGTAGTTTATCCCTGACTTTTTTGCTAATTTTTTTATGAATGCATAATTTGTGATGAATTTACGAAGTGCACACATCCTGAAAACAAGAAATTTTTGTGTGCTCCCTCTAGAAATCATTTAAAACTAATCAAAAATCACTTTTTTTTTAAAGTGTGTAGAATGGAGTCTAGTTTCTAAAAATGTAACTTGTTGCAAAATTTGTAAACAAGCCAAAATCTATGCCCAAAATACTCACGTTGGTTTTTTACAAAAAATGGACATACACACAAAAGAAATTAGAGATGAAAAACTTAACATAATCAGAATTCAAAATAAATTATATACTTAGATAGCTAATAGAGAGATCTGCAATATCATGTCGTCTAATTTTCACATTATTGAACCATGAGTAAACTTGATGAGGAGCACACAAAAAAAGATGTCATTTTTTTGTATGTCTGCAACAAAACATGTCTCGGGCCTATTTGAATCCTGCAAGCCTTTGGTTTGGATCTCCAAGGCAAATCCAAGCCTTAGGATTGGTAAATTACAATACTCTCTCTCTCTCTCTCTCTCTCTCTCTCTCTTTACATAGGGCACATACGCTATGTAAGAATATGGACTACACTTTTATGTTTTTGCATAGGGTGAACACGCTATAGCGCGTGCACACTATGTAAGACTAAAAAAATGGTCTTATATGTTAAAGATCTCATGAAAGAGGCCCACTTTTTCTGTATACTATCTAGTTTCTATGTTTTATCCAACAAATATTCACTTTTCATGGTCTTGAAGGTGACAAAGAAGCATATTCTATCAGTTTGCACCATCTTTTTTTTCAAAAAACAACATAGAATTGTGAAAGTCAATCATTCTTCACCGAAATTTATCAATTGAGGTAAGTTTTTTAATATTTTACATGTGAAATGTGAATAAAGAGTCTTTTGGTTTATAATTGGTATGATATAAACTTGTTGAATACATAATTTGATATAATTGTAATAAATTTATTGTAATCAATTCATATGTAGAAATCATCATCATGCTAAGGAAACGAGAAAATACTTTAACACCAAAAGAGCATGAAAGAGACAAAGAGAAGAAAAGGGAAAGAATGAGACAACTTTGTGAACAAAAAAAATTGGATACCATAGAATAAGATTTTTCTTTGGATGAGGAACATGAAACATCAATACAAAGTAAGAGAGAATTGGAATTGGAAACAAAAAGATAATGAATGAGAAACTTGTGTGCAATAAGACAATTGAATTATGAAGATGCAGGTACATCATCTATGAGCTCCCAAGTTGAAGAGACATCATAATCCAATGTTAAAGGCACACCATTGTGTACTTGTGAAGGTGTGTGCACACCCTTGTATCATGTTGAAGGCACACCATTGTCTACATCCCAAGGTGTATGCACCCCCTTGTATCATGTTGAAGGTACACCATTGTCTACATCCCAAAGTAGAGGTACATAATTGTATCATATTGAAGGCATGCCATTATCTACATCCTAAGGTTTAGGCACAACATCGTATCATGTTGAAGGCACTCAAGATGGTACACAATTCACACATAATATTTTTGATGCTCCTAGAATTATTTATAGAAAAACAAAATATTTGATTGATATTGATACTAAAATTTTGCAAGAAATGCCTGACAAGATTACCAAGCATACTTGTCAAAGAAATGCTAATCATATTTGGAGATCACTTTTTGAGAATTTAAACATGACAAGAAGATGTCAACTATTTGTTGAAATGACGAGAAATCTGAAATTTAGGCCCATCATGAAGATTCTTGGGCTAAGAATGATGGATGAGTCAAGTGAAAAATCTATTGTAAAGAATCTAATGACTACATATGAGAGTGTGGGTTCTACATCACATACGAAAGATAGTAATGTCACATGACATGTACTTACATCAACAATAGTAAGCACTCAAATGAAGAAATCTTGAATCATTAGAAAGACAAGAAAAATATTGAAAATAAGTAGAAAGTCTCTAATGAGAACCCTGGGAAGGCGTCAAAGAGTGGAAGATCCAAATAGAAATGAGTTATGGGCATTTTCCAGTAGACTATCATGAAAAGATAAAGCAATTTTTGAAGCTTTGAAATCCTTGATTAAAGATTTTTGGAAGAATAACACACGGGTATCTCCTAATCAAAGAGATGTTGTAAGAAGGAGGATTGGTAGTCAAATTCCTGTTCCACATCCAAAACATTTTTTGGATTCAACTCAGACACAATTCGTTGCAAAATTTATGCACATGTATCCTCAAATTAAAATTAGTCAGAGATATTTTGAAATGTGTAAACCTTTTTATGTGAAGATAAATCACACATGCACAACTTGTTGTTGTAGGGTACATATTGAATTTTCTAACCATTTTGAAGTTTATAAGAATATATGTGTAGATTTGCGCTCTAACAATATTTTGTAGGATTGTAACATAAATGTCCCACCTAGATCTTCAAGGGAATTACTATCTACCATTTTATGTGAAAGAGTGGATGTTCAACAATTTTACAAGCTCTCATGCTTGAATGGTACATGCATAGATTGCGAAGGTTTGTGACATTTGCCAATTTATTAACATATGGAGAGTATGCATGCAATCAGTAATGAAATAGTGGAATTTGGAAAATATAAGACCATGACATACAATCTAAAAGATGGAAAAGAGGCTAAAAGATGTGATTTAGTAATTGAAAAAAATTCAATGTATCAATTCATGGACATTTTTTGTCAAAAAATTATTTACGAGTATGCAAGGCATACACATAGAGTGTGATGGTTGGATATGTAATTCAAGTTGTGCAAGGACACATTCCCACTTGATACCATTGTTTTAGTTGTGGACTTTGCAGAGAACTACACACTACAACCACAAAATGAGGTGCAAGAAAAGTATTACAGCTCTCAACAGGTTGCTATATTTGTTCATATAACATTCATGCATTCAATTGATAGTACAGAGGAGAACATGAAGATATTAAGGGAGTATCATTTTTATATCAGTGATGATTGCTCATATTCTACAGAGTTTGTACATGATTGCTTTCAACTATTTTATGGTCATTTGGATAACAGGCACATAAAATATTATCAACATATCATATGGTCAGATAATTGTGCATCACAATTCAAGAATTCTTAGATGTTTTATTGGTTGTGCAGGATGCATAAGATTATTGGAATTCAATATATGTGGAATTTCACAAAGGTCGGTCATAGAAAGGGAGAGCACGATGGTGTAGGTGCATGTATTAAAAGAGCCTTAGCACATGAAGAATTAAAGTACAAAGAGAAAGCAACATTGTCAGATGCGGGATGTATTGTCTAGCGATGTAATGCTACAATGGGTCCAAGTAATGAAGGTGAGTCTATGGTTCATAGATTTTTTTGGTTGATGGATGAAACTAACATTGCACCATATGTGTATTGTTTTACACTGATAGGATCGAGTGAGCTACACTCTTTTAGAAGTTGTAATGCAGGTTCATGGAGTATCCACACATGACATATGGTGTGCTTTTGTTCATCACATGTAGATGAAGATTGGGATGGGTGTGAGTCAAAGGAATGGGTTAATGAATGGTATACATGTATTTTGAGCCAACTTACTATTGGAAATTGCAACTGAAGCAATTGTTGTATTGTCATTGATGTCAAACCTTAACTGGTAAGATTGTTGCTATCTAAGAAAGTACTATATCTATTTGATTGTTGTGAAGGGGATAGGAAAGGTTGAGTTATCTTGATACTTCAATGAGTACTTGATTATGTGGAAAAATGATAAGATAATGTATTGTTTATCTAAGTAAAAATGAATACTAAATTGGTAGGCTTAACCAAGCAAAAGTGAAGAAATCTAGTTTAAGCCGAGTGATGTTAGTGTCGACCGAGCTAGTATATGCTGAGTAAATTTTGTGTTGACCGAACATCAATTAATTACTGAGGAAGACAGTATTAGCCGAGGAAACAGTTTTTGAGGTGACCGAGCTTTCTAATGAAGATCGAGGAGTTGAACACTATATTGACCGACCGTCAGTAATTTACATTTAAGGAAGAATTCAGATTTCCAGCCGACATAGTTGAATTCTTGGATTATGTAAAATGTGTTGACTTTATTTATTGATTGTACGAAAGCATTTAATGCACTGTAAAATATTTTATTGTAAATCTATTAAGAGATTTGATATATTTTTAGAAGTATAGATGAAGAACATAAAGTTGGAAGGATTCAATGAATCTAACCTAACCCTAAGATCTATGAAGGAGATTAAGCAGAAAAATATGTATTGACCAAATTTGAGGAAGTATTAAGGAAATCTATGCATGAGGTTGAACAGAGAAGAGGATGATGGAATTGTTGATGTTATTGACTTTATAAGAAGAAAAGACTGAAGGAGAAGTGTTGTGATTTCTTGAAGAGATTTCTGAGCATATCAGTGATGGAGATGGTAAAGGCTCATAGTCAGTAAGCCAGCATATGTGTATGGAATTAGATCTGATATTTGAAAAGTGGGTTGTATTTTTTTAGATCAATACTACTCTTTCTTTCTAACCATTGTATTAGTCAAAATCCTTTTAACAAAGGTTGACCTAACAGTCATTTGTATAAATCCTTTGAACAAGGTTGCATTATAATGGGATGTATGTAAGTCCTATAACAAGCTGCGCTTTTAACAGAGTGGTTTAAATCCTTTAACCAGGTCACACCTGACAGTGTGTTTGTAACCTTTGACAGGGTTGGCTTTTCATAGAGCTCACTTTAGAAGAGTGAAAATAATAGTATCATGTTACAAAGTGGTTTTTCCCTAATTGGGTTTCTACTATAAATCTTGGTGTTACTACTTGTGTGAATGTTTTGGTTTGAATATTTTTGTGTTTTACAAGTTAGATACTATTGGATAGTGGACTAGACTATTATATGTTTTTGTTATGCAATCAGTAATGACCGAGTAGCTGTGGGTTGTTGGATCTAATTTGTTGAAGAGTTTTAAAGTTTGTTTTATACATTTGGACTTGAGAACAATTGATTCACCCCCCCTCTCTATTGTTCTAAATCATATTAACAATTGGCATCAAAGCTGTTGGTTCTTATAGAGAGCAAGTTTAAAGGTACTTGAAGAAAATGATCAGGATGTATAAGAAGGAGGTGCCGAAGCTAAATAAGGAGAACTTCCCTACATGGAAAAGTTTGATGAAGCTACATCTGGCCGGTAATGGTGATTTTGCAAAGTATTATGTTGAGCATGATTATGTCACACCTATTGCACCTTTGATTGCCAAGGAGATGAGAGCTAAACAAGAGAACAACCAAACAATGTTGGAGATTGCATCTGCCCTAAGTTATCCAGAATTTCAAGACATCAAAGACTGGACTGATGTAAAGAAAATGTGGGACACTCTTGCAAACATCTATGGCGGTGACATAAATGTACTGAGAGAAAAAGCTGAGAGCCTAAGGGGTAAATTTGATGAAATGAGAATGCAAGAAGGTGAGAATATTGCACAATATTGTGGTAGAATAAAATAAGTTGTAAATGCTATTAGAGGAGAAAATGGAACTATTGATGATGAAACTGTAATTGGAAAAGTATTGAGAACTTCATGTCCTATTTATGAGATCAAAATTTCAGTAATTTTGAAATCTAGATGTAACGCTAACAATGCTCTTACATTGGAAAGTTTGGTTGGTAAGCTTACTACTTTTGAACTTTCTAACTATGATAAATTCATTGTTGCTAATGTTGAATCTAATTTTAAGTCACAAATGGTTTTGAGTAAGTCAAAGAAGGAAAAAGAAAGATGCATTAGTGAGAGTGAAAGTGAAACTGACACATTTGTGAAGAACTTGAGGATCTAGAAGCTCTTATGGCTAGAAGATTGAAAAGGGGAAAAGGAAACTATAAAGGTAAACTCCATATTATATCTTTTTCATGTAATAAAGTTTGTCATATAGCTGCTAGATGTCCTAACAGGGATGATAAGGATGAAGAAAGAGACAACAAGCATAAAGACAAAATAGAAGATAGAGGTTACTGAAGGTACAAGGACTACAAAGGAAAAGCTAAGAAATCCTGCTATATTGCTGAAGAAGAGACGGACACTGATAGTGATGATTTTGAAATTGAGGTTGTCTATGTTATAATGAAAGATGAGTCTGATGGGGATGAGAAAACTGCATTGATATCTTATGTGAACAAAAATGATAAATGGATTATTGAGAGTGGTTTTTCACATTACATGACTAGTGAAAAGAGTAAGTTTGATACCTTAGATCATTATAAAGGTAGAAGTGTGAAATTTTGTAATGATGCACCATGTCCTGTTAGAGGTAAAGGATTGATTAAGCTGACTGATAAGATCACTTGTGAGAATTATTATTGGGTTGAGGGTCTTAAATATAATTTGTTGAGTGTTGCACAACTTAATATAACTAGCTATCGAGTGGAATTTCATCATAGGAAGGCCAAAATATTTGATCCCACTGGTGAACTGATTAGAAGTGGAGAACAGACAAGAGGTAATTTGTTCTATCTAGACCTATATGAAGAAACATGTATGATTGCACAACTTGATGATATTTGGTTATGGCATAAGCGGCTATGTCATGTTAACTTTGATAATTTGGTAGAAATTAGTAAGAAGAAGAAAGTGAGAGGTCTGCCTAGATTGAAGAACCTGATAATGTAATGTGCAAAGAATGTCAATTGGGTAAGATGAAAAAGTATAGTTTTAAGTGCAAGACTTTTACTTCTGAGAATGCTTTAGATTTGGTTCATACTGACCTTTGTGGACCTATGGGTGTAAAAAGATATTGTGGTGCTAGATATTTTATCTTGTTTGTTGATGATTAGACCAGAATGATGATTATAATGTTCTTAAAAGAAAAGTCTGATGCTTTTCAATTTTTAAGTGGTATTTGGCTAAGGTTGAAAAGGAGACAGGTAAGAACCTGAAGTGTTTGAGATCTGACCAAGATAGAGAATTTATATCCAATGAATTCAATATATTTTGTAATGATAGAGGGATCAAAAGATAGATGTATGCACCAAGAACTCCTCCATAGAATAGTATAGTAGATAGAAGGAACAGATCTATCATGGATTGTGCAAGGACAATACTGATTGAAAAGAATGTTGCACAAAAGTACTAGAGAGAAGCTATAAGTACAGCTATTTATACTCTTAAATGAGTACATATCAAATATTTTGATGAGTATGCAGAGAAAAATGAAGCCGACAGCAAAAGAGAACTAGAAGATTACAAATCTTTTGTGTATATAAAGGAAGGAGAGGGAAATGACAAACTTGCACCTGATGCAGATTCTCAGGTAAACAATGTTGAGCATCAGGAAAATAATGCTGAGAGAGAAGAAGAATGTGCCAAGTGACAAGAGGAAGCTATTGAGTATCAAGAAGAGGTTGTTGAGCATTCAAAAGT
Organism: Chamaecyparis obtusa; assembly: GCA_027943335.1. Lineage (NCBI taxonomy): Eukaryota > Viridiplantae > Streptophyta > Pinopsida > Cupressales > Cupressaceae > Chamaecyparis > Chamaecyparis obtusa. Next base: position 43,714 of record BSBK01003055.1, on the reverse strand, counting down.
TGAATCTGAGAATCTTGTTGGTGAACCTGAAGAGCAAGATGAAAGGAGAGTAGAACCTATTTTGGCACAATATGTAAGGAGACATCACAAGCCTAAATAGATCATTGGAAACAAAGATACTAGAGTTCTGACCAGAAGTAAGACAAGAGATCCTACATGTTTACTATGTGAATTAGAGCCTAAGACAACGAGGCATTAGAAAATAAAGACTGGATACAAGCAATGAATGAGGAGATGGACCACATAGAGAAGAATGATACCTAGACTCTGGTGCCAAGACCAAAAAATAAAAATGTCATTGCAACAAAGTGGGTGTTCCGAAACAAGTTGAATGAGCATGGTCAAATCACAAGAAATAAAGCTAGGATTGTATGCAAAGGCTACGCACAAGAAGAAGGAATAGATTATGGGGAGACATTTTCCCCTATAGCTAGATTGGAAGGAGTAAGAACCTTACTTGCATATGTTGTCTACAAAGATTTAAATTTATACCAAATGGATGTTAAGTCTATATTTTTAAATGGTATATTAGAAGAAGAAGTGTTCAATGAATAACTAGAAGGATTTTTTGATCCAATCAAAAGACACATGGTTTGAAAACTAAATAAAGCACTATATGGACTAAAGCAAGCTCCCAAACCATGGTATGAGAGACTGCACAACTACCTGATACAGATTGGATTCTCAAGGACAAATGACATAAGCAATGTGTACATGAAAGATGAAGAAGGTAAAGGAATCTTGTTGGCTAAGATTTTTGTAGATGATATTATATTTGGTGGACAAGATGCCTTGTGTAATAAATTTTCAAATGAAATACAAACTGAATTTGAAATGAGTATGTTTGGGGAGATCAAATTTTTTGTTGGTTTACAAGTATATTAGATGGAGAAAGGAATTTTCATCACCCAGTCTAAATATGTTCATGAGATATTGAAAACCTTTGGTATGGAAGATCAAGGTCAGTAAGTACTCCCATGGCTACTAGATGAAAGTTGTCTAAAAATGATGATGCTGCAGAAGTAAACCAGACTTTGTATAGATCCATGATTGGAAAACTACAATATGTTGTACACAATAGACCAGATATTGCTTTAGCTATTGGGATTATGGCAAGATTCTCTGCCAATCCTAAGGAAACTCACATGATGGCTATCAAAAGGATAATGAGATATTTGAAAGGGACTGCTGACTATGGATTCTACTACAAGAAGCATGAAAAGTTTGAACTGAGAGTGTATACTAATGCTGATTGGGAAGGAAATGTGGATGACATAAAGAGTACTAGTGGTGGAGCTTTCTTTCTTGGACAGAGATTATTTTTCTGGACAAGAAAGAAACAAAATTGCATTTCCCAATCTACTATTGAAGCCGAGTATGTGGTTGCAGTAGTGAACTGTTCAAACTTGGTATAGATAAAGCAATTGTTGGTAGGCATGAAAGAAGAGATCACTAAACTAGTTGTCATCTATTGTGACAACACAAGTGCTATCAACATCTCTAAGAATCTAGTGATGCACACAAAGACCAAACACATCACCATCAAGTATCATTACTTGAGGGAACTGGTACAAGATAAAGAGGTCTGAATGGAATATGTGAATACAAAGGAATAACTAGCAAACATATTCACTAAAGCTTTACCTAAAGAAGCTCATGAATATCTGAGAGGTCAATTAGGGGTTCTTCTCCTAACTGAGGCTCCCTAGTCAAGCTAGGAGAACTGCATCAAATGTGTTACAAAGAGTATCTAACAAATTGATGCAGAGACATGTCACACATTAGGAGTAGCCTAGAGTTGTGAAAATTACAGCAAAGCCAAGAATCAGCCATAATCAATGATGAAAGAGGGAGAAATACTGTTACTGAACCAAAAAATTGATATCTACATCTGCAGTATGTATATTTTAGTTGCTTCTTTGGCATTTTTGTCAAAGAGGGAGATGATCACAAATCAATACACATGGTGATATTTCATGAAAGATCAAGTAAGAGGGAGAGATTTGTAAGGAAACTAAGGTGTGGAAATAGCTTCCTACACTAATCTCTAAAGGAAAGTATTGTGCAAATTCTTTTTAAATCCTTACAATTTCAGATTCATTAACTACTTTAACAAAGATATTGCAGCCATATACCATGCATATAGAAAATAGATAGAGAAGATTGAAACACATAAATACAAAGATTTTCCAATGGGGAAAAACCTTTTGGTAAAACAACCTCACCCCTCCAAAACCTGCACAATGTATTATCTTCAACACAAAGACTACAACACACTTGCAATGCAAGTTCTTTCAAGAGATGAGAGACTAGTAAAACTTATATCTCTCCCATAGAAGTAGCATCATATATATAGACTCCTCAGGACCCAACAAATACCCAAAAAAGGAGTTTTCCGTCCAACCACCAAGACCCATGCACAAAGCCACATGTACATAGCTATTACATGCAATCCCAAGAATAGGCATCCATCCCTAGAATAGACTATGACAGCTTGTCATAGAATCCGCCAAAAATAATGGTCACAAGAGAAGTGTAAGAGAATCTGTCATACCAACCTATTTTTGGCATATTCTCTTACACACATCAACCACTTCTTCTTGGGCACCCAAATAGGCCCAAGTCATAAGATGCTCTTACACCTGTCATAGCACATTCCTTAAATAGTTCTTATGCATCATAGGAATCCGTCATGACCATTTCAGTCATGAGCTCCTTATGCACAAGATGCCGACACATCAAGTGGAGTGACACATCAACATGCCAACTAGACATGTACACTCACACTTAATTTCATTATTTGCAAAAAAAATACATTTACAAAACAAATAATAAGAATAGGAATTATCCAAGGTTGAGACACCTTATTCCTAACAAGATTTAGTGAATGGTCATACAAGCATGGCTAATTGATTCTATATCAGAATGAAGCTAAGGATATTATAAATATTTCTAATGGAAAGATAAGTTTTGGATTGGTTGGTGATTCATGTGTTATTCATATGGTGTTGCCATCAATGCCAAAGAGGGAGATTGTTGGAAACTACAATTGAAGAAATTGTTGTATTGTCATTGATGTCAAACCTTAACTCGTAAGATTGTTGCTATCTAAGAAAGTACTATATCTATTTAATTTTTGTGAAGGGGATAGGCAAGGTTGGTAAAAATAGCACCTAAGGAAAGGTTGAGTTATCTTGATACTTCAATGAGTACTTGATTATGTGGCAAAATGATAAGATAATGTATTGTTTATCTAAGTAAGAATGAAGACTAAATTGGTAGGCTTAACCAAGAAAAAGTGAAGAAATCTAGTTTAAGCCAAGTGATGTTAGTGTCGACCAAGCTAGTATATGCTGAGTAAATTCAGTGTTGACCGAACATCGGTTAATTTTTGAGGAAGATAGCATTAGCTGAGGAAATAATTTTTGAGGTGACCAAGCTTTATAATGAAGACTGAGGAGTTGAACACTATATTGACCAAGCATCGGTAATTTATGTTTGAGGAAGAATTTAGATTTCTAGCTGACATAGTTGAATTCTTGGATTATGTAAAACATGTTGACTTTATTTATTGATTGTATGAAAGCATTTAATGCACTCTAAAATGTTTTATTGTAAATCTATTAAGAGATTTGAGATATTTCTAGAAGGATAGATGAAGAACATAAAATTGGAAGGATTCAATGAATCTGACCTAACCCTAAGATCTACAAAGGAGATTAAGTGGCAAAAGATGTATTGACCTAATTTGAGGAAGTATTAAGGAAACCTGAGCATGAGGTTGAACAAAGAAGAGGATGCTAGAAGTATTATTGATGTTATTGACTGTATAAGCAGAAAAGGCTGAAGGTGAAGTGTTGTGATTGCTTGAAGAGATTTTTGAGCAGACCAGTCATGGAGATATTTAAGGTTCACAGTTAGTAAGCCATCATATGTGTACAGAATTGGATTTGATATTTGCAAAGTGAGTTGTATGTTTTTCAGATCAATACTATTGTTACTTTCTAACCATTGTATTAGTCAAAATCCTTTTAAGAGAGGTTGACCTAATAGTCATTTGTATAAATCCTTTAAACAAGGTTTCATTCTAATAGGATGTAAGTCCTATAACAAGGTGCACTTTTAACAGAGTGGTTTAAATCCTTTAACCAGATCACACCTGATAGTGTGTTTCTAACCTTTGACAGCGTTGGCTTTTCATAGAGCTCACTTCAGAAAGTGAAAATAATAGTAACATGTTACACAGTGGTTTTTCCCTAATTGGGTTTCCACTATAAATCTTGGTGTTAATACTTGTGTGAATGTTTTGGTTTGAACATTTCTATGTTTTACAAGTTAGATACTATTGGATAGTGGATTGCACTATTATATGTTTCTGTTATGCAATCAGTAATGACCGAGTAGCTATTGGTTGTTGGATCTAATTTGTTGAAGATTTTTAAAAAAAAATATATACATCTGGACCTGAGAACAACTGATTCACCCCCCCTCCCTGTTGTTCTAAATCATATTAAAACTTACCTCCTATCATCCCCATGAATCACTACAACTGATAGAAATGGAATCATCCATTGCGTTTGATCACTTATCTGATCTAGTACAACCAAGTAAAATTTTCACATACAAATAATCTCAAATTTAGTACTTTATCATAAATATTCAGTAAACTAATATCCTCAAATTATGTTTATATTATTAAAGGCCATGTTTTTTTTTTATTGCTCCTAAAGACAATGAAGAAGGGACAAATTATTATTTGTGTCATTATGTTGAGGCAAAAAAGAAATTAGATCACTCAATTATCGATGGTAAAGAATTAGAATACCCTATAGGAGCAATGGTTGTAACTAGTACATGGCTTAGGTGGTATGCTATGAAGAACCCTAGCTTGTGGCTATTTTTGTCATATTTTTTGCACATTTTTGGAGGCCTAATTACTAGATGAGCTAATATACCCTAGTTTGTGTTATTAGTGGTCTTGTTTATATTTGCGTTCATTTCATTGCAAAATACATGAAAAGGGAAAGGAAATGAATTACATCTACATCTACACCTACATCTATCTGTAGCATTTGTACTATTCAAAGAAGCAAGAAACTGAAAAGAAGAACATCTTTCTAGGCTCACATAGGCCATAAGCATAGCCTTTACCAGAATTGAATGGATGAGTGCAAATATACATAAAGAAATATTGATATTGGGGTACTAGACATTGCCTAGTATTGAAGTCCGAAGCTCGGTCCTGTCTAGAAGCTCCTGAGATCCAGAACCTACAAGAAGAGAAGAGGGGATTTTTGGGTTAGATCCAATGGATCTAAGCAATGGTTGATATCACAATATAATAAATGCATACATACACTCAGCCATGCACCTCTAACAAAGACTGTGCCCAAAGTTGTGCATCAGGCTCAAAATCATCAAGGCACCATGGTTTTCACTAACATGTTTGTTTCATGTGTAGATACTGGGGAGCTGATCTCTTAATGTTTCCATGAATGTTCTGGGCCCTTGATGTGGATAACGATGGAGGACCTTATGGTACTCTATCTATTACCTCTTCAAGGGCCAAGAACACACACAGTGAGTACAAATGGGGAACATTTAGATGATCCAACATCAAATAAAAGAATATCAGAGGCTACATGGCATCAGGTTGAGCAGAGCTAATGACATAGTACACAGATCTATGAGGAAGATAGGGCACTCTGCTGCGTAGATGTTCACATGGCATTAATCATCAACATGTTGATGGCACAAAAATTCCATAGGTTTAGAAAGTACAACATAAAGGTGTTTCAAAGTTAAGCCCAATGCATCAATTTTTGGCAGTATAATGTACTTCAAATCTGCATTCTATGCATATACTATGGCATGATTATGTTGAATCTGCATTATGGAACAAATAAATGGGTTTCATTTATAAGTCAGGGATGGTTCTTTTTATGATAGCATGACATCATGGAGTAGCATTGGACAGTGGCATTTGTATGAACATCAGGCATGTGGCATCTCAACATTGATATACAATAAAGTATAGAAGGGCATCAATTCAGAATGTGAAATACAAGATAACATATGTTATGGCACTGGCAATATAACACTAGCATGGAGATATGTATAGTAAATAAAAGAAATCACAGTATATGGCATGGCAAGATGCAATATCAATACATGGTAGACTCAAGTCTTTGAGTATTCAATACATATGGAGGAACAACATTAAGCCACAATGTTTTGAAACACTACAAATTCCAAACACCAAGATGGGAGCAAACAGTAATGAAACCAATGCAAGAGGTGGTTCTTGAGCTCTAAGTTTCATGCTCGAGTAATAGCAAGTACATAACATGGTGGCAATGAATGTGGCTTAGGCATAGTCGAGCCTCAATAATGGTAAGATACATATCATCTAATGCAGATCACAATATGAAATAGAGACATTAGTAATATAATAGTTTGCCCATTTAAATAAGAAGAATAGGGCACAGTATGTACTCTTGGGTTCAACATACAATAACAGAATAGAGCATGGCAACCTGAGCTCAAGTGCATCTTGAGCCATCTCATGCTTGATGCCTTCGGTTCTTGAATGATGTAATTGATACAGTAGTAACACATAGATGCTTGGGCACGGTACCACTGTGCCTATGACAGTGAGTGTGGCTCATGCATAAGATTCAATGCCGATACTATACCATGGCAATATGGATGCAAACACGGGCACAGTGGTACCATGCCTGAACCCCCAAGTTTAAAAGATCAAAGAAAATAATACAATGATGCATCTTCACAGTGCCCTAGCCTTATAGCTTTCGGGCTATATGGTTAGCAAGTGCTGTGAATGCATATTCATTTCTTGAATATGCATTCATGAAGATATTGCCATTATTCTTAAACAGTGAAGGAAAAATGAAATAAAGGGACATCCCCTCGGCATGCAATATAGTATTATGTGATGCCCCTATCTGTACTAAATGTCGTGAATGCCATACTCATTTGTTCAAGTATGCATTCACGAGGAGGCATGCCAATATTAAAATTGTAAAGTTGGAGTGAAGATAAAAATAGTGAACATATACAATGATGCTTTAGCATGTTTTCACGGGCATTAAGCTAATGCCCTAGCTCTCAGGCTGTATTACAAGATACATCACCGATTCAAATTTGAAAAAATAGAGACCATACATATACTACAAATACAATGAAGATAATGAAGCTCAATAAATCATGATGCCCCAATCAGCAAAATCAAATAGCAACAACAATGGATGCCCTAGTTTTCAGGATATGTGCAATTCATGAATAGAAATTCAATATAATAGTGCCAAGATGAAAATTCACAATATTCAGAGCCAAGAGGCATATACATAAACAAAATTTCAACATGTGATAGTGCCACAAAAAATCATCATGCCATGATTATACAGTGCCTTCGAAGATACAGAGAAAGAAAATGAAATCGATCACAATGCTTACCTCTATCTTCTTATCAGTTGTGAGTGTGTTATTTCCTCATTCGAACTCAAGGTTCAATTTAGTTGCCAAGGATGGAAATGGCAACTTTCCATCTATCAAAGATCGAACTTCACATTGCCAGTGCCGAGAGCTATAAACAATGATTATATCGATCCATCTTTCCTTTTCTCCCCTTCTTTTTAGGGTTGAGAACATACATTAGCTTTATTTTAATGTTTTATTTTCAAAGCTAATGTGTGGCTAATATCATTTGAGCTATGACCTAGGGTTTCTAGGGGTTTATTTATTTTAGAAGGGGCTTATTTTTTAATTCGAAATAGGCTATTAATTGTTTCCTCCCTTTTCTTTTTATATTGGGATTGAGGCTATTATAGCCCTATTTTTTTATGATAAATATGATGTGGATTTGGTCAAAATTCATATATTTTTAGACATTCTCCTCATTTTGAGTTGAACGTGTCTTAAATATACATTCAGAATCCACTCATATTTGATATAGTGGGGGGAGTTATTATTTTTAATGTAAAAGTCATTTTTTTACCATTGTAAGATGTCAGGAAAGTGGCATTTTTATGAGCCCTTGTAAGATATCAGTTATAAAAACATGACTTAATGGGTGTGATGGTCATCTTTGATTGTCTATTTTTATGTCCCACTTTCCTCACCCCCTAGGAATCCAGGAGTTTGACTCTCAGACCATGATGCTGCCTCATAGGGTCCTATTTTGACTTTTCTATTGTTAGGAGGTAGTGGAGTTTGATGATAGATTCTAGGTCTTTGTTTTTATACCTCTCACTATTGGTGATTGAGGTTAGCTCTTCACTTTTTCTCTTTGATATGAGTGTTGTAGCTCTGAGAGACACAATTGTACCAGTTTCTTTCCAACAATAAGAATTAATCCTTCTATTTTCCTACATTTTCTAGTTTTTTTTTTGAAGTCTTATGCTAAGATTATTGTGATATTTTCATGTCCTTGATCTGCATTTTGAATTCAAGTGTTCATTCAGGAAATTGTCTTAGCTCAGTGATGTGATTTGTGTACAATTAGAAATATCAGAGTTGTGAAGTTGTTCTTCCTTTCTGAATTTTAAGTACCTTATCTCATTGAGGGTTAGGAAAGTAGGATTGAGTTGTGGTTCAAAATTTGAGGTGTTGATAAAGTAAACCTATCCTTAATTGTGGTTTGTTTTAAAATTTTGGTGGATCACCTTTCATTTCAAGTAGTATTTACTTCTTTCCAAGCTTTTTCTATCCCTTTCCTCTCAAGTTTTAGAATAGTTCAGTGATCCAACAGGGAAGCCGACCCTTAATCCCAAGGTCTATTCTCAATGAATCAGTCCCACATCCTGAGAGTATTCCCATGTTTCATGGGATTGCTAGGTTTCATACTTAGCCATACTCAGGTGCAATCCCTAGTGACAATAGTTTTTGGCACACCCGGTGGGACAAAGACTTAGTGAGTCTATTTTCCTAAAAAGTTTATTGCAAGTTATTGTGTGGTATGAGCAGTGATGGTGTTTTGAGATCATACCTAGTGACTCTAATGATGTTTTATGTAGATCAGTATATAAGCTAATGAGTGGGATTCCAACCAGGCAAAGTAAGAATCCTTTCATGTATGCAGAGCTACCATTTGTCAAGAAGTCTAAAGCAGCCCAAGCTAGTGCATCAAAATATGCTAATCTTACTCCCAATCCTACTGCTAAGCCTACTCGCATTCCTACAAGTGCTTCCTCAATCCATTCAATACATGTATTACTACCCATACAAGCAGCCCCTACAATTCAAGTTCCCCTAAACCCTCCAATGGCTCAACCTAGATAGCACCCTTTTGTGGCTTTTAATCAAGGAAACCCTCTAAATTTACAGCAGCATGATGACATACCTATCTCAACTCTTAAAAGTTTTCCCATCTTTACAGGAGAGGATCAAACTTCGACCATTGAACGTATAAGATATGTGGCATCTCTTTGTGCTCTTCATAATATCACTCAAGATAATGTTGTTGTGAAACTGTTGGAAGCCTCATTGAAAGGCAAAGCTTTGCAATGGTTCAGAAGTTTGCCAGTTGGTTCTATTGTTGATTGGGATACATTGGGTCAAGTCTTGACAAATTAGTTTGAAGATAAATCTGATCATCTTTCATTGGTTGAGCACCTAACTACTATCAAAACAACACCTCAAGAATACATGATGGATTTCAATTTCAAATTTCAAAGAATGTGGCATAGAATACCAGCCATAGTTATTCCATCCAGCCAACATCCTTTCCTATATTACTTAAGAGCCCTCAATAGTGATATTGGTATTATGATCCAGTCAATGGGTGGGAATAACCTTCCAATAGCATATGATCTTTCCATAAGGGCTGAAAATAGTCTAATCCAGGCTGGGAAGATAGCTCCAAGACCCCCAATGCCTATTTTTCCAGAGTTACACCCTACCTCGGAGTCAATTCTAGCTCTAGCATCTATCCCACCTCTCCCAGTTCCTACTCAACAAGCTATTAGCCTAGTTGCAAGTCAATCCTAGGATCTAGATGGGATTAAGAAAACATTACATACATTCTCTAATGAGCTGGTTACTATAAGTAAGAATCTTCAATCACAACCTTCCCCACAATCCTACCAGCACTACCCACAACCTCTCTAGCAATCTTATCAGTAGCCTTATCAGCCACCCTATCATAATCATTCTCAGCAGAACATGCCCCAATACCAGCAAAGCCATCAAAATCAAACAAGAAGTTACAACCAAAAATCCAGCCGGCCTTACAATCCTAACACTCCTAGTACTTCTAGGGAGTTGGTTCCTATGGCTCAAAATAATATGGTACAAGATTACCAATGAGGATGCCCATGCAATCAACAACATGTTCAAGGAATGTGTCCAATGGGTTATGCTCAAGCCCTCATGGTATAGAATAACATGACCATGCCACACGAGGTGGTTCAAGGACTAGAAATGTAGCAGTGTCCAGTTGCCACCACAAGTGAAGTTTAGGCACCTAAGGCAGCATTGGTGAACTTTCAGAAGGGAGACTTTTGTGGGGTGAATTTCTCACCAAATGACAACTTAACTTATACTCCTGTTGTAGCCAACACAAGATCTGAGAAGAAGGCTTTAGAGGTAGAGAAAATGGCCTCTACCAATTAGAAAGATCCTATTGTGAATCCACAATCTAAACCAGTCCAAGTTCCAGCTACAAACCAGTCAAAAGAGATAAAGGAACCAGCTAAGGCAATTCCTCAGTTAGTGCCTACACAAAGTGAGACTGTTGTTCCAAAGGGACAACCTAAAGTGAATTTAGGATCTTTCAACATAATGGAGAAAATGAAAAAGACCTCAATCAATGTGCCTTTGATAGACACCCTGGCAATTCCTGGACAAAAGGAGCTAATATTGAATGAGTTGGGTAAGATTTCACCAAGTCAAGGAGCTATTTTGGAACAGCCTAAAGTCTTGGTGGTTGGAACGTGTCGAGTAGATCAGAAAAAAGAAGAAATTAGCTCACAACTCGTTGTTGTCTCACAGGTTAAGCCTCCTCCTTTCTATGTAACTCTTATTGTTGGGGATCATTTAATTCATAATTGTATGATAGATTTAGGGGCAAGTAGTTCTGTAATTTCTAAGCAACTGGTAGATCTACTAGAGTTACCTTATGAGTCAATAAATAAGCCTGTTGTCCAGTTGGATGGGTCATCAGTCAATACCTTGGGAGTCATAAAAGACCTGAGTCTCACTCTTCATGAATGTCCTAATTTTTCAATTCCTCAAGATGTCTATATTATAGATCTGTCTCCTTATTTTGCTATTTTTCTAAGTAGAGAGTTCACCACTAGGATAGGGGGATACCTTTCAGCTAATTGGTCTCACCTATATTTTAGAACTAGATATGGAACCAAAGTCAAAATTAAGTCTGAGCCTTTTGCAAAAAACCATGTTGAGCCATACACCCCAAGCCCCATAAATGCTAACCTGATGTATCATGAACAAGAGTCAAGTGATGATAAATATAAAACTAGTGATAGAAAGATTCCTGATATTGCACTGGATGAGTGGGCTGAAAGAGATTTAGAAGAAGATGACCCTTTTAGAAATATGGATATTTTTGGCATTGGAATGTTCATCATTCATGAGGGAGACATTGTGATACCAAAGTTGATTAAGAAAGAGGATAAACCCTCTGCCAGTCACAATGAGGATTTGTGGCAACTTTTCTTTGATGGGGCTAGAAGCAAAGTGGGTTCAGGAGGAGGTGCTATCCTAATTTCTCCAGAAGGGAAAAGGTACTATTCTACTATTCATTTTTCTTTCAGCTACACTGATAATACAATAGAGTATGATGCATTAATTCATGGCTTGGAATGGGCTAGACAGAGAGGAATTAATAATTTAAAAGTGACTCATGATAGTGAGCTAGTAGTCAATCAAATCCATGGCACTAATCTCACAAAAAATGACACACTAAAAATGTATAAACATAGGGTCTGGGACCTAATTGAAGGTTTTTGTGCCTTCAATATAGTTGCTATCCCAAGAAATCAGAATAAGCAAGCAGATAAGTTGGCTGCCATGGGAGTAGAATATGATATTCCAAAAGGTGTCTCAAATCCTGATTCTCAACATGTGAAGGTCCTGGTAAGGCCATCCATACTAGATAATCAAGTAAGCTAGCAAGTTTTTGAAGATGATGAACAGATTTTCAATTTTTTAATTGAAGAAGCTGAGTTCTCTAGGGTGAACTAGAGCAAACATGCCCATTAGTATGGTGACCAAATGTTACAGTTGAAGGGAAATAGACTACCTAAAGGACTGGTCACACTGGAATCTGTATTTAATTCTGATGATCAACTTAGAGGTGATAAGGCTAGTATTACAGTTAAAGAAGAATACTACCAGCCTGTGGAGGTCATCAAAGACAAATTTCTTAAGCTGGGAAAGGTATGCACTCAGCGTGAAACACAAGCCTTTGTTTCATTATGCCAGGAGTTTAGTGATGTCTTTTCTTGGGAATACTATGACCTGAAGGGATTTGATCCCCATTTGGCCCAACACACTATTGAATTAGAACCCCAAGCCAAGCCAATAAGACAGAAACAAAGACCCATCAACCCCAAATTAGAAGTCCTAATGAAAGCAGAATTGAAAAAGATGATTGAAGCCAATATTATTTTTCCTATTAAACACACTTCTTGGGTCTCAAACTTAGTGCTAGTTAGGAAGAAGAATGGTGAAATCTGGCTGTGTGTAGATTTCAGAGACCTTAATAGGGCTTCACTAAAAGATCATCACCCATTACCATCTATGGAATAGATTTTACAGTATGTTTCAGGATCTGACATGTTTTCCTTGTCAGATGGCTTTTCTAGTTATAACCAGGTCCTGGTTAGAGAAGAAGATCAATACAAGATAGCATTCACCACTAAATGGGGCACCATGGCATAAAGGAAGATGCCATTTGGGTTGTCCAATGCTGGTGCCACATTCCAGAAGGCCATGGAGATGGCATTTGCTGGACTAATGAATAAGTTTGTTCTAGTATATCTGAATGATATAACCATCTTCTCAAAAGACACAAAAGACCACCTAATGCATCTAAGGTAGATTTTTGAAAGATGCAAAGAGTTTGGAGTCTCACTGAATCCAAAGAAGTTCATTTTTGTTTTACATGAGGGTAGACTACTGGGATAGATTGTTTCCAAGCAGGGAACAAATATTGATCCTAAGAGGGTGAAGGTCATTCTGGCTCTTCCCCTACCAGCTCACAAGAAAGGATTACAGAGTTTCTTGGGAAGAATCAACTTTTTGAGGAGGTTTATTCCAAATGTTGCTGCACTCTTGAAGCCTATGACTCAGATGCTAAAAAAGAATGCAACTTTCCATTGGACCAGTTGTTGGTGGTTCCCTTTAATCTTCAACTTGTATATTTATACTTTGATGGATAACTTTAATATAACTTTGACTCTATCACCAATCAAAAGTCTACAATGAAGAGGGCCAATTAACAAGGATCAACAATGAGATCCTCCTACACTTTGAGCCTTAATGCTCAGGCGGGTGTACCCCTGACTCATTTCTCCAAAGGAATCTCAAAACAATATAAAACTATATCCCTTACTAATTGATTAAATATTTTATCATTTAAATGTGTGTGTGATTGATGATGATGGACTACCTCTAGAGAGGGGATTAGTGCCTTAACCAGGGCATAGAGTCAACTAATAGCATACATCAACCAAAAACCCTAACTCAAATACACTTGAATTTAGGATAAGTGATTTTCCTATTATCCCTCTCACTCACATACCATGACATCAGATTCTTATCAAGCCATGAACTCACTGAAGCTACCTCAAAGACTTTAATCCTAACTTTGTTAGGAACTTAAAGATAATTTCAAAATACTCTTTGTTTACCATATGCTAACCCATTTTGTGAAATTAACATATCTGAGCTCAAGAACAAAAACAAGAAGACATACACCACTATGAGATTGGAATTCAACTATATTCTCATTAGGACTTGTAGAATCAATACATTATCAAACAACAAAATGCCAAAGAAACAAACCCAAAATCCAGGCTCTCCTTGCTCAGTATAATACCATCAACAACCAGGGACCAAAAAGAAAGTTTTGGAACCCTCACTAAGTAAAAAATGCTACAATATATACCCCCTAGTCATCTTGGAAACCCAAAATAGGTTGCAACAAGCTACAAATGACTAGGGTTAGGGTTTTACCCACCAGATCAACTAGAAACAGTAAAAAATTAAATGCAGGGGATGAAAACCAGTCGGGCATGCCTGAGAAATATTTTCACTTATGATAGATCTCTGGGAAAGTACTAAAAATCATGGAATTCCAAATTTGTCAACCATTTTGGCCACCTGCAACACACCTCGAGCACAAAAAATGCAGTATAAACCCTTGCAAATGATCATGGCACACCCTAGACCACACTGCAACGGCAAACAAATCATCCCTTACTAGCTGCAGTCACTTCTGCATTGAATTTTAGTCCTTTTGGTCATAGGAAACCCTCAAAAATTACTAGATGAGCTATTGTACCCTAGTTTGTGTTATTAGTGGTCTTGTTTATATTTGCGTTCATTTCATTGCAAAATACATGAAAAGGGAAAGGAAATGAATTGCATTTACATCTACACATACATCTATCTGTAGCATTTGTATTGTTCAAAGAAGCAAGAAACTGAAAAGAAGAACATCTTTCTAGGCTCACATAGGTCGTGAGCATAGCCTTTACTAGAATTGAATGGATGAGTGCAAATATACATAAAGAAATGTTGATATTGGGGTACCAGACATTGCCTAGTATTGAAGTCCGAAGCTCGGTCCTGTCTAGAAGCTCCTGAGATCCAGAACCTGCAAGAAGAGAAGAGGGGATTTTTGGGTTAGATCCAATGGATCTAAGCAATGGCTGATATCACAATATAATAAATGCATACATACACTCAGCCATGAACCTCTAACAAAGACTATGCCCAAAGCTATGCATCAGGCTCAAAATAATCAAGGCACCATGGTTTTCACTAACATGTTTGTTTCATGTGCAGATACAGGGGAGATGATCTCTTAATGTTTCCATAAATGATCTGGGCCCTTGATGTGGATAACGATGGAGGACCTTATGGTCCTCTATCTGTTACCCTTTCAAGGGACAAGAACACACATAGTGAGTACAAATGGGGAACATTTAGATGATCCAACATCAGATAAAAGAATATCAGAGGCTACATGGCATCAGGTTGAATAGAGCTAATGACAAAGTACATAGATCTATGAGGAAGATAGGGCACTCTACTGCGTAGATGTTCACATGGAATTAATCATCAACATGTTGAGGGCACACAAATTCCATAGGTTTAGAAAGTACAACATAAAGGTGTTTCAAATTTAAGCCCAATGCATCAATTTTTGTAGTATAATGTACTTCAAATCTGCATTCTATGCATATAATGTGGCATGATTATGTTGAATCTACATTATGGAACAAATACATGAGTTTCATTTATAAGTTAGGGATGGTTCTTTTTATGATAGCATGACATCATGGAGTAGCATTGGATAGTGGCATTTGTATGAACATCAGGCATGTGGCATCTCAACATTGATATACAATAAAGTACAGAGGGCCATCAATTTAGAATGTGAAATACAAGATAACATATGTTATGGCACTGACAATATAACACTAGCATGGAGATATGTATAGTAAATGAAAGAAATCATAGTATATGGCATGGCAAGATGCAATATCAATACATGGTAGGCTCGAGTCTTTGAGCATTCAATACATATGGAGGAACAAGATTAAGCCACAGTGTTTTGAAACACTACAAATTCCAAACACCAAGATGGGAGCAAACAGTAATGAAACTAATTCAAAAGGTGGTTCTCGAGCTCTAAGTTTCATGCTCAAGTAATAGCAAGTACATAGCATGGTGGCAATGAACATGGCTCAAGCATAGCCAAGCCTCAATAATGGTAAGATACATATCATCTAATGCAGATCACAATATGAAATAGAGACATTAGTAATATAATAGTTTTCCCATCTAAATAAGAAGAACAGGGCATGGTATGTACTCTCAGTTTCAACATACAATAAAAAAATAGAGCATGGAAACCCGAGCTCAAGTGCATCTTGAGCCATCTCATGCTCGATGCCTTGGGTTCTTGAATGATGTAATTGATACAGTAGTAACACATAGATGCTTGGGCATGGTACCACTGTGACTATAATAGTGAGTGTGGCTCATGCATAAGATTCAATGCCGATACTATGCCATGGCAATATGGATGCAAACACGGGCACAGTATTACCATGCTTGAACCCCCGAGTTTCAAAGATCAAAGAAAATAATACAATGATGCATCTTCACAGTGCCCTAGCCTTATAGCTTTCAGGCTATATGGTTAGCAAGTGCCATGAATGCATATTCATTTCTTGAATCTGCATTCATGAAGATATTGCCATTATTCTTAAACAGTGAAGGAAAAATGAACTAAAGGGACGTCCCCTCGGCATGCAATACAGTATTATGTGATGCCCCTATCTGTACTAAATGTCGTGAATGCCATACTCATTTTTTCAAGTATGCATTCACGAGGAGGCATGCCAATATTAAAATTGTAAAGTTGGAGCGAAGATAAAAATAGTGAACATATACAATGATGCTTTAGCATGTTTTCACGGGCATTAAGCTAATGCCCTAGCTCTCAGGCCCTATTACAAGATACATCACCGATTCAAATTTGAAAAAATAGAGACCATACATATACTGCAAATACAATGAAGATAATGAAGCTCAATAAATCATGATGCCCTAATCAGCAAAATCAAATAGCAACAACAATGGATGCCCTAGTTTTCAGGATATGTGCAATTCATGAATAGAAATTCAATATAACAGTGCCAAGATGAAAATTCACAATATTCAGAGCCAAGAGGCATATACATAAACAAAATTTCAACATGTGACAGTGCCACAAAAAATCATCATGCCATGATTATACAGTGCCTTCGAAGAAACAGAGAAAGAAAATGAAACCGATCACAATGCCTACCTCTATCTTCTTATCAGTCACGAGTGTATTGTTTCCTCATTCAAACTCAAGGTTCAATTTAGTTTCCAAGGATGGAAATGGCAACTTTCCATCTATCAAAGATCAAACTTCACATTACTAGTGCTGAGAGCTATAAACAATGATTATATCGATCCATCTTTCCTTTTCTCCCCTTCTTTTTAGGGTTGAGAACATACATTAGCTTTATTTTAATGTTTTATTTTCAAAGCTAATGTGTGGCTAATATCATTTGAGCTATGACCTAGGGTTTCTAGGGGTTTATTTATTTTAGAAGGGGCTTATTTTTTAATTTGAAATAGGCTATTAATTGTTTCCTCCCTTTTCTTTTTATATTGGGATTGAGGCTATTATAGTCCTATTTTTTTATGATAAATATGATGTGGATTTGGTCAAAATTCATATATTTTTAGACATTCTCCTCATTTTGAGTTGAACGTGTCTTAAATATATATTCAGAATCCACTCATATTTGATATAGTGGGGGGAGTTATTGTTTTTAATGTAAAAGTCATTTTTTTACCATTGTAAGATGTCAGGCAAGTGGCATTTTTATGAGCCCTTGTAAGATATCAGTTATAAAAACATGACTTAATGGGTGTGATGTTCATCTTTGATTGTCTATTTTTATGTCCCACTTTCCTCGCCCCCTAGGAATCCAGGAGTCTGACTCTCAGACCATGATGCTGCCTCATAGGGTCCTATTTTGACTTTTCTATTGTTAGGAGGTAGTGGAGTTTGATGATAGAGTCCAAGTCTTTTTTTTTATATCTCTGACTATTGGTGATTGAGGTTAGCTCTTCACTTTTTCTCTCTGATATGAGTGTTGTAGCTCTGAGAGAAACAATTGTACCAGTTTCTTTCTAGCAATAAGAATTAATCCTTCTATTTTCCTACATTTTCCAATTTTGTTGTTGAAGTGTTATGCTAAGATTATTGTGATATTTTCATGTCCTTGATCTACATTTTGAATTCAAGTGTTCATTCAAGAAATTGTCTTAGCTCAGTGATGTGATTTGTGTATAGTAAAA
Source organism: Chamaecyparis obtusa (assembly GCA_027943335.1). Classification (NCBI taxonomy): domain Eukaryota; kingdom Viridiplantae; phylum Streptophyta; class Pinopsida; order Cupressales; family Cupressaceae; genus Chamaecyparis; species Chamaecyparis obtusa. Next base: position 25,597 of record BSBK01003055.1, on the reverse strand, counting down.
AATATCAAAATTGTGAAGTTGTTCTTCCTTTTTGAATTTTAAGTACCTTATCTCATTGAGGGTTAGGAAAGTAGGATTGAGTTGTGGTTCAAAATTTGAGGTGCTGATAAAGTAAACTTATCCTCAATTGTGGTTTGTTTTAAAATTTTGGTGGATCACCTTTCATTTCAAGTAGTAGTTACTTCTTTCCAAGCTTTTTCTATCCCTTTCCTCTCAAGTTTTATAATAGTTTAGTGATTCAACGAGGAAGCTGACCCTTAATCCAAAGGTCTATTCTCAGTGAAGTAATCCCACATCCTGAGAGTATTCCCATGTTTCACAGGATTGCTAGGTTTCATACTTAGCCATACTTGGGTGCAATCCCTAGTGACAATAGTTGTTCGAGGAATGAGAGACACATAGAAAGATTCTTCATTATTCAAACCTCGTCATTGCATCAAATGTCCACTTGATCAGATATGGGGGAAGAACACATAATAAAAATGTTTGGAAGGTTCATGATTTAGACTATGAGGCAATACTTGAGACAATCAAGGGTAGGGCATATCCAATTGGTTTATTGGACTAAATAGACCAACTCAATTTGAGGATTCTACAGGAAACTTGGAATCCACTCAAGGAATTAGTTTCAATCAAGGATCAAATAGAGTACTCTAAATTTTTTTAATCAATAACAAAACCACGTTGAACAAGTTCACTTCCTAATTTCCTTTCCAACTTCTCTTGGCACCAACTCCATCCTAGGCCACTTAGTGCACCTAATGCCTCCATCATGTCAAAACTTAAACTATGCTTCTCACCTTGATCCTAACATCATATATCATCTTATGATGTCTATTTACCATGTTTCAACATCCCGCTTAGTATGGTCTACTCAACTCCCACCAATCCTCTCCTATAGCCCTTCTAGGCTTGTAGCCTTCACCAATCTTAAATAAATCCCTTACTCCCAAATCTCCCAAACAAATCTAGAAACTAAATGGTGATCTAGATACCCTTTTGGATCCTTTAAATCCTCTCCAAGGCTCAGGATAAGTTCCTTTGGACTAAAGGCCAAATCTACTACCCTAGCACCCACAAACTAGGGCTAATTAGCCTCCCATAACAAAGCAACTCATATTTCTACTTGCCCACTGCACTTAAAGACATGAAATAGTTTTGCACAAGGCTTCAAAACACATTATTTTCAAATTTTTAAGGTTCCACTATTCACCAAACTCTCTCACCAAAAAAACCTTTTTCCTAGGGTCATAAACCTAGGGTCTATTTAAGAAGACCTCCACAACCCTCTCCAAATTGATCCAATGGTTCTAACACACCATATTGGATATCTTTCAAACCGTCAGTCATAGCATCGAACCATCTATTCCAACAGCTCTGAATGGCTAGATAAACACTAGTGGCAACCTTGTTTGGCACATAGAGTCACTCAAATGCCACCGATGACTCTGGGATAAAGTGTCCCTCAAGGTCCCTTCAGTATGAAATTAGTGATCTTTACGGGGTCATATCTTGGAGCTCATGTAAGGTAGCATTAAGTCATCAGGTGCTACGAGACCATGTTATCGAGGCCTACAATAACATGTCTCATTTTTTAGAGATTCAAGTTCGTTTATATTTGGCGACACATTCTCGGTCGATGTCAAAACTCAAAGTGTTCCTTAGTTGAAATGGACAACATTGTGTATCTTTAAAACCATCGGTCATAGCATTGAACCGTCTCTTCCAAAAGCTTTGAATGGTCAAGTAAACACTAGTGGAAACCTTGTATGGCACACAGAGTCACTCGAACACTACTAACGACTTTGGGCCAATGTGTCCCTTAAGATCCCTTAAGCATGAAATCGATGATCTTTACGAGGTCATATCTCAGAGCTTGTGTGAGGTAGAATGAAGACATCAGGTACTATGGGACTGTGTTGCTAAGGCCTACTATAACATGTCTCAATTTTTAGAGATTCAAGTTCATTTATATTTGGTAACACATTCTTAGTCAATGTCAAAACTCAAAGTGTTCCTCAATTGAAGTGGACAATATTGCGTATCTTTCAAACTATCAGTCGTAGCAACAAACCATCTATTCCAATAGCTTTGAATGGCTAGGTAAACACTAGTAGAAACATCATTTGGCACACAGAGTCACTCGAACACCACTGATGACTCCAGGCTGAAGTGTCCCTCAAGGTCCCTTTAGCATGAAATTGGCAATCTTTACTTGGTCCTATCTCAGAGCTTGTGTAAGGTAGCATTGAGATGTCAAGTGCTAAAGGACCATGTTGCCAAGGCCTACAATAAACTATCTTAGTTTTTAGAGATTCAAGTTCATTTATATTTGACAACACATTCTCAGTCGATGTCAAAACTTGAAGTGTTCCTTAGTTGAAATGGACAACATTGTGTATCTTTCAAACTATCGGTCATAGCATCAAATCATCTCTTCCAACAGCTTTGAATGCCTGGGTAAAGACTAGTGGAAACCTCATTTGGCACACACAGTAGCTCAAATGCCGCCGACCACTTCAGGTTGAAGTGTCCCTCAAGGTTCCTTCAACATGAAATTAATGATCTTTACAGGGTCATATCTTAGAGCTCGTGCAAGGTAGCATCAAGCCGTTAGGTGTTACAAGACTGTGTTTTTGAGGCCTACAATAACCCATCTCAGTTTTCAAAGATTCAAGTTTTTTAATATTTGGTGACACATTATCAGTCGATTTAAAAACTTGAAGTGTTCCTCATTTGAAATAGACAACATTTCGTATCTTTCAAACTATTGGTTGTAGCATCAAACCATTTGTTCTAAGAGCTCCAAATGGATAGGTAAATGCTAGTGGCAACCTCGTTTGGCACACAAAATCACTCTAACACCACCGATGACTCTAGGCTGAACTGTCCCTCAAGGTCCCTTCAGCATGAAATTGTCAATCTTTATGGGGTCATATCTCAGAGCTCGTGTGTGGTACCATGTTGTCTAGGTCTACAATAACCTATCTCAGTTTTTAGAGATTCAAGTTCATTTATATTTGGTGACACATTCTCGGTCGATGTCCAAACTTGAAGTGTTCCTCAGTTGAAATGGAAAAAATTGTGTATCTTTCAAACCATCAGTCGTAGCATCAAACCTTCTATTCCAATTGCTCTAAATGGCTAGGTAAATGATAGTAGCAACCTCATTTGGCACATAGAGTCACGTGAACATCATCGATGACTCTGGGCTAAAGTGTCCCTCAAGGTCCCTTCAACATGAAATTGATGATCTTTATGGGGTCATATCTCAGAGCTCGTTCAAGGTAGCATCAAGCAATTAGGTGATATGAAACCATGTTATCGAGGCCTACAATAACCTATCTTAGTTGTTAGAGATTCAAGTTCATTTATATTTGGTGACACATTCATTGTCAATATCAAAACTCAAAGTGTTCCTTAGTTGAAATGGACAACATTGTGTATCTTTCAAATCATCGGTCATAGCATCAAACTGTCTATTCCAACAGCTCCAAATGGTTGGGTAAACACTAGTGGCAACCTTTTTTGGCACACACAGTTGCTCAAATGTCTCCGACCACTCCAGGCTGAAGTGTCGCTCAAGGTCCCTTCAGCATGAAATCCATGATCTTTACTGGGTCATATCTCAGAGCTCATGTGAGGTAGAATCAAACCATCATGTGCTACAAGACCATGTTGCTGAGGCATACAATAACCTATCTTGGTTGTTAGAGATTCAAGTTCATTTATATTTGGTGTCACATTCTTGGTCGATGTCAAAACTCAAAGTGTTCCTCAGTTAAAATGGACAACATTGTGTATCTTTTAAAACGTCAGTTGTAGCATCAAACCAACTACTCCAATAGCTCTGAATGGCCAACTAAATGCTAGTGGAAACCTCATTTGGTACATACAGTCACTCGAATATTGCCGACCACTCTAGGTCGAAGAGTCCCTCAAGGTCCCTTCAACATGAAATGGATGATCTTTACGGGGTCATATCTTAGAGCTCGTGCAAGGTAACATCAAACTGTTAGGTGCTACAAGACCATGTTTTCGAGGCTTACAATAACCTATCCCAATTTTCAGAGATTCAAGCTCATTTATATTTGGAAACACATTCTCGGTTGATGTCAAAACTTGTAGTGTTACTCAGTTGAAATGGACAACATTGTGTATCTTTCAAACCATCTATTCCAACAACTCTGAATGGTCAGTTAAACGCTAGTGGAAACCTCATTTGGCACACACAGTCACTCAAATGCCACTGACCAATCTGGGCTGAAGTGTCCCTCAAGGTCCCTTCATGATGATGAAATTAGAGATCTTTACGAGGTCATATCTTGGAGCTCATGCGAGGTAGCATCATACCATCAAGTGCTACAGGACCATGTTGCCGAGGCCTACAATAAATTGTCTTGTGTTTTAGAGATTCAAGATGTTTATATTTGGAAACACATTCTTGGTTGATGTCAAAACTTGCAGTGTTCCTTAGTTGAAATGGGAAACATTGTGTATCTTTCAAACCATCAGTTGTAGCATCAAACCATCTATTCCAATAGCTCTGAATAGCCAGGTAAATGCTACTAACAACCTTATTTAACACACATAGTCATTCAAACACCACAGACCACTCCTGGCTGAAGTGTCCCTCAAGGTGCAAGCATGAGGATGAGTGCAAAAATGTATTTAGATGCAATCAGGTATGGGAAAGAGACTAATACACACCACCTCTACATCAATAGAACTTATTTTAAGTTCTTAGAGGTCTTCTATTTCAGATGGTAGATATTGGAGGCAAGAGTTGTATAGACTAGATACAAGAGTTGTATGGACTAGATACAAGAGTTGTACAGATTGGAGCCAAGAGTTGTTAAATGGGTGAATTAGGCCTCTCTAGAAAAATGAAATCAACAATTTTAAAGTAGTTTGTCTCAAAACAAGTTGGGTCACATTTGGGATATGTTTTAAAAATTCAATAAGGGTATCCAGATCATTGATTATTTTTTGAAGTCTTTTGGGAAAATGTGGAGAAAAATGCCAATTTATGACTGGTGAAGGTTACTAGGAGCAGTCCTAGAATGATAATTTTATAGTTTGGAGCCAGCCAATGAAAGTACATTGGGTGATGCCTAGACAATGGATCCTTATGAAGGATGTTTGATGTGAGAATATTTTCTCACTTCATACTATTTGTTCTTGTATTTCTATAAGGGTACAGGTTCAGAGTGTCTTACACACTACCTGTGCATCACATTCATGTTCTAATAAAATATAAATCATATAGTAACCATATACATCGATAAACATACAACAATTTACAAAGCATAAGAAATCCACATAAACATAAATTAGTATATATCAATACACCAAACACATGAATTGCATACCTAAAACATAAAAAAAAAATATTCGTAGGGCATGAAGCCAAATATATATGTCCAATAATGTCATACATTGAATATATTCAATATAGTTAAATTGGCTTCCTCAAAGCCAAATGGATGTACAACGTATCAATTATGCAATATACAAAAATATGTCCACTAATGCCATATAGGCATACAATCTATATCCCTAATCTAGTCCTTTCTAACCAGGGGAAGAAAACAAATCCTAAGCTATCTTTGATCATCGCGTCGATGGAGATGCAGTGGATGTTGTAGTCTTTTGAGTGCACTCACTAGTCCTCCTATCTGGACTCTTCTATAGCTCAAGCTGATAAAAAATAATTTAAGCATCAATAACTAATATACATCAAAATTGAATTATACAATGACATAAAATAGAATATTCTCTTATCTCTAGAAAATAGTCACTATGTACATCCACCGAAGGCACATGTTGATGATCTGGAGTAATTAGTACCTACAAAAATGATCAGAATAATAATTAAAATACATAAATGAATATCATTATAAAATTCAATACAAACTATTAAAATAACAATTAAAATTAAGTGATCTATTTCATACCCGAGTTAGTGCTTCAGAACTAGCTACTGTTGTAGCTACTCCATGATCCAAAGTATCACAAACAAAAGGAGGAGTCTCTAATGTCAATAACTAAAAATGAAACAACAAAATTATTATGTAGTTATGAAGATTATCTTATATTTTTTACAACCTTACTAATGAATAAATGATACCTATATGAAGGTTCCATCGTGTCCTTCAGTGTGTAGTGTCAATGTCAAAGCTCAAACATTCAACTAGTGCACATGTACATGGAAAATTATAAGATAACCATTCATATAAGAACATACTACCAACATGTTAATTATAATGCATTATTACATATATACCTATGGACTCAATGATGACATCAAAAAGCCAGGTGAAAGAATGTGATCACCATAATGACCACTTTGCCTCTGGATTTTGATAATAATTTGTCTAGTAATTTAGTTACTCATTCATTTATTAATTAAATATAATCAAGTAAATCAAATTAACATGCAAATAAAGATAACTCAAGGAAAGTGGCATGATGCCCTTCATTGTCTATTGTGAATGTCGATGGTCCACCAATGAACTAATGCACATGCACAATAAGTTATGATGCAATTATTCATACCCTTCACTGTCTGTTGTGAATGTCGATGGTCCACCAGTGAACTAATGCACATGCAAAATAAGTTATGATACAATTATTCATATAATTACATAATAATTAAATATATTAATTATAATGTTTTATTCGATACATACTTGTGGAATTGACGACGATGTGTGGAAGGGGATAGGAGGATCATTGCCACTGCCACCAACACCGACACTCTTGCCCTAAAATTTGATCATAATCAATAGATACTAAATTAATTAGTTATTATTTTATAAATGAAATATGATCAAAGCAATTTAATGAACTTGGAAATATTTACCTGTGTGTCAATGCCAAATGCCATATTTAGAAAATCATTAGTCATCATTCCAGGATCCTCTTCCTCTCTCTTGGCAGCACCAAATGTGCACAAGGATCCACATGATCAACAAATATGCCCCCTCAAAGATTGACCATGGTCACTCTCAACTAAAGGAGTGGCACACTGAATGAGAGTCTTTGTCAGAGCACTAATCATGCCTATTGTCTCCACCTTTACATGTTCCTTCACAACTGAAGGAATACTAACATGATCCACCCGTGTCTTGCCAATAGGAACTCTGGGTGTGTTAGGGTTACAATGTGCCCCACTCTATCAAATGATGACTCCCCTCCTCTACCTTGAGAATCTAGATATTTAAAATAATTTTGCACCTCCTTGAGTACAAACTCGCAATAGAGTTTCCTCAAGAAATATATAGGAACCTCATGATTTTTAGAGGGAAGGGAATCAAAGACCATCCACCATCTCTCCCAAAAGTTGTTTTTAATGGCTTTATTTAAGAACCAATGAATTGGGAACAACCTTGTTGTATTTCTAAGAGTATCTGTGTCCCTTGGTTTTTTAAAGAGTTTGCAAATGTCATCTTTTGTGTTTTTTTTCTTTTTTATGTCCGCATAAGATAATTTATTTATATAATATTGTTTTTTTCTTCTCTTTTATCCTGCCATAAATTAATTTGCCAACTAACTGAGCCTACGTGGTTCAAGATTGCTTCCAATGATTTTGAAAGTCTTTCCCTTCCAAGATTTGTAACAATAGAATATTTTAACCTCCTAATTAAAGATTCTAATTCCTTTTTCCCTCTTTCAATTTGGTTGATCAAATTTTCTTGTGTCCTAGGAGCAAGTTTCTTGATTGGTGGAGGTAGTTGAGGTTCATTTTCTTGGTTATTTTCTTCATTCGTTTCTTCATTCATTTCTTCATGAGGAGACGAAGGGTTTGGTTGAGCATTTTTTTTTGGGAGATCATTTCTTCCTGGCAATTAAAAAAACTAGATTTTAAAATCTTAATTACACACAAAATCTAAGAAAACAAATTTTAATAAAACAAATTTTAACAAAATAAATTTCTTCAAAACTAAAATTTTAATACAAATAAGAGGCATGGACTGTAAAAACACTTACCTCTTCTTCTGAATCGAGCTTGATGATGTCATGGAGCCATTCTATATGAAAATTGATGGATGAATGAAAAGAAATGGATTGAACAAGTAAAGGGATTCCGCGTGTGCACTTGGGAAGCCATTTTTAGCTACAAACATTGGTTTGTGGAAAGAAAATGGGATTTACCAAATGTAGCAAACACTTTATAGTATTTTTACAAAGCGTGTGCACCCTATAGGGCACACACACTATGGTTTAGATTGCCCAAGCCTAAGGCTTGGGAAACCTAAGCCATAGCGCATGCACCCTATAGGTGCACATGCTTTAGTGCATACGTACTATTGTCAATGGGGGACCAAAAAGAAAAGTAGCACCTTTTTGGTCCCCCATCTTTATGCATATACCCAAATATATATTAAAATATTGTGTTCCCATTAGGAAACCTAGCCCTGTTAGGAGCTAATTATTACATTAGCATATTTCCTTGTTAAAGGAATATAAAAATCCAATTAGGCATGTATAAAGAGCATACTACTCTTACAATCATAAATCTGTCTCTATTACAATAATTTATAAAAAAATGAACTTATACAACCATCTTCTATGCTTAAGAGGTCCCAATTGTATCTCACATCACTCTTTATTTGATTCTTACATCACAATGCATCCATGTCTTCCAAAATATCCATACCATCTTCGCTTCTCAAAACCTCTTCATATATATGCTCAATTCCTCAACCAATCGGCTCACAAATGTATCACAAATTGTGAACAACTCTTATCCAAATATCAAATACAAAGTCAATGATCATACATTACAAAAATTAGGGTAAGACCCAATCCAAATCCATCTTAACACATATGGATTCTAAGTTATACTCCCTCAATCTTTGTGACCATTCAACTCTTTTGTATAGCTGCTTCACTAGTATTGCATGACTTTAAATAGTTGTACTTATCATCTCTGAGCTCAAAAACACAAGAGACCTTAACTGAAGCTCTACCACATCCTAAAATACCTTTCTCTAAGTTCACAAGACTTAGTTTATCATATGCAATGCTTACTCTTGTACCCAGTAAATTGCTTCTTGGACTTAGTCATTTTTCCAACACCTTATCACCAAAACTATGTTTTACTCCAAGGGACCATACATAATTGTAATGTTTCCATAAATAACAACCCTGAATGGCTCACTTGCCAACAATCTCCCTCTTTGGTATTGATGGCAACACTTAGTGAAAAGTGACTGAGTGCCCAAATCCAAAGTACTGAGTACATACTTATTCCTTAACTACATATCCTCTATACATTCTTGTCTATATATCCTTTTATAAATTTTTGATACTACTAGTCCCCATTTGATATCAATGGCAAAGGTGTGCAAAAATGTAGAATCTCTATACATATAACTGTTGGAGATTTTCCAGCAATCCAGTGCTGACTGTATGTTTGTCAGTGATGACAACATATGGTAAGTAGCGTGTGTGGAAGCCTGATGGAGAGAGCCTTGAGAGTATGGTTCCTAGATATGTTATCAGCATGATATTATAGATACACAGGTTGATTCTAAGTGAAGACAGTAATACGGTTGTTTGTATCAGGAAGTGTTCTTGATAGGTCCTAGGAAGAGTTCAGTATGTGATTTGTAGTATGGTTGTAATGGAGCCTTACAGGCTTATATTCATGTTGTAGACATGTTAGTGAAGCTATGTTTATGGATGTAGAGTCAGTTGTGCAATACAGGTTGAGTTATGATGTTTCTAATTAACACTTATAGTTTCCTGAGTTTATCTGATAGAGTTAACATTGTTTATATTGTTGTAGTAGTTGTGCCTATCATTTGGATATGCATTCTTGAATTAGTGTTTAGAGAAGAGTTAAGAATGTTTGGTTAATAGCGCATGACATAAGTCAACATGAGAAGAAAGTAGTAGTTAAATTGGTGGAGCCAAAAGTGTGAAGTGATGCGTCTACTCATATGGAGTTGTGTGGTCCTAATTTGTGTTGCGTGCTTCGTATATCCATTGGAGATGTTGTTGGAGATTTATATTGTTTTTCTGATATGATTTCAAGGAATTTCTAACAAGATGAATTGATTATATCATTTAGAGAAAGATACATATATCTGGTCAAGTTGTAATAGCTAGATATGGTAGATAGTTAAAAAGAAAAGAGTAGAGCAGAAGGTGCAAAGTATTGAGCCATCAGTAGAAGGTCTATGTGACTAAGAAGTAAGTGTATGCTATTCATTGGAACTAATTTAGAAAGATTTTCTAACTCACATCTCACCAAGATCTAGATATAGTTGTATCTATTAAACAAAAGGTTTTATCCTTCACACCTTTGAGCAGTGTGCTCCTAGACAGTGTGTCCTCACCCCTAACAGGGTCAATTATAAAAGACTCCTAACAAGGTCCAACCTTTGACTAGGTCATTGTACTAAATGCATTGTAAGGATCAACTCCTAATAGGGTTGCAAGATCTTCTAACAAAGATCATTATACTCTAGTGTAGTTCATAGTGGGTACTAATTCCCACTGGGGTTTTACCTATTTGGGTTTACCCGTAACCAAAATTGTGGTGTTGTGTTAAGTGTTCTTATATTGTGTTTGTGCTTAATGTTCTTCTATACTTAATTGGATAAATAATTGAATCTTGTAGATAAATGATTCACCCCCCCCCCCCACCCCGTCTCTTAGTTATCTCTTGGGACTATTCCTAACAATTGGTATCAGTGGCAAGTGCCTTGGAGAGAAAGTTTAAAAACTTGGGGTTGATCAAATGGAATTCTTTAGAAAAGAAAGTCCTAATTTTAATGGAGAGAACTATCTAGATTGGAAGAACAAAATGATGACACATTTGCAGTGCATTGCCTTTGAAATTTTTGAAGTAGCTACCAAAGAAGTTTAGATTCCCTTTTTTTCAGATCTTGCAAAGGAAGATGCAAATCTTAAGAAGAGGAGATGTTCACTCAAAATTATATTTCTAAAGAAGCCCTCATCAGCACCTTGTCTGATAGTGAGTTTTCAAAGATAAATAAAGTAGATAAAGCCTACAAGATATGGAAGTATCTAGAAGACATGTTTGAAGGAGATATTCAAGCCAAGAATGCACACAAAAAGACATGGAAGAAAAGATATAATACATTAGAGATGCTACTTGAAGAGAACATCAGAGCTTACAACCAAAGGATTAATGAAGCAATTGGAGGAATAAGAAACAATGGTGGAGAGATTTTGGAAGAAGACATAATGGATAAGTTGATGACTACCTTGACACCAGAATATGACAACAAGATAATCATCCTTGATGAAACTATGCAATCCATAAAAGACTTCAAAAGAGAGACCTTAATCTGTAAGATCTCAACATTTGAGATATCAATATTGAAGATAGAGCCTAAATGTGAGACAACCTTCAAAGCTTCAGTCCATGGTAAGAAATCCTTGAACAGTTTTGGTAATTGTGATGATGATAATGATGAAGAAAAAGTACTACATGATTTCATTGCTATGATTGCTAAGAAAGAAAGGAAAGGAAAAGGAAAATTTGAAGGTTAGTTACCATTCAAATTATTTTCATGTAACAAGATTTTTCACTTTTCTTCTAAATGCCCTACAAGAGTCAAGAAGTTCAAAACTAATTGCAAGCCTAAGTATACAAAAGAATATTACTACGCTGGTGATGTAGTATCAGATGAAGATTCAGAAGAAGATGAAATTAGATTCATTGCTCTCAAAGATATGGAGAAAATGTTTGATGAAATGGACCTTGAAGATGAAAAGAAAGCACAAGAGTTAGCATTGATTTCATAAGCAGACATCAGAACAGATTGGATCATTAACATCGGTTGTTCACATAACATGATAGGAGACAAAGATAGATTTGTACATTTGGATAAGTAAAAAGGTGACATGGTTAGATTTGGAGACAAAACTCCTAAACCTATCATAGGTAGAGGAGCTATCACCTTGGATGGAAAGAACATTACAGATGATGTTCTTTATGTTGATGGTTTGTAACATAACCTACTTAGTGTTGGATAGTTTCTTGACATAGGATATCAGTTGGAATTCAAAGACAACAAGTGCATCATTAATAAAAAAGAAGGAGAGATGATTGCATTAGGTTCAAAGATAAAAGGTAATTTTTTTTAGTTTAATTCAGAGGCAAGTTATTTTGTTGCTAAAGTAGATGACAACTGGCTATGGCACAAAAGACTATGTCATATCAATTTTGACAACATAGTAAAGATAAGAAATTTAAAGGCAGTAAGAGACCTTCCTAGTATTGAAAAACTAGTTGAAATAATATACAAGGAATGTGTGATGGGAAATCATGTGAGAAATTCATTTAGAAGAAAGCATAATTCAACAGAGAACAATTTGGATCTAATACATATAGACTTATGTGGACCAACTCAAACAAGATCATAGTATGGTGAAAGGTAATTTATTTTTTTGTTGATGATTATTCTAGAATGATGTGGGTTGCATTCTTAAAAGACATGTTAGAAGCACTTGAAAAGTTCAAAATATTCAAAGCTAAGGTTAAAAATGAGTCTAGATTGAAGATAAAATGTCTAAGATCAGATAGAGGAGGAGAATTCACCTTTGAAAGATTTTATGAGTACTGTGAAGAACATGGGATAAAGAGACAACTAAGTGCACCTAGAACCCCTCGGTAGAATGGAATTGTAGAAAGAAGGAATATGATCATACTTGACACAATGTGCACCATCATGATAGAAGGAAAGGTCACACACACCTATTAAAGAGATGTGGTCAATACTGCTGTCTATACTATCAATAGAATTCAATTGAGGCTAGGTGTAGACAAGACACCTTATGAGATGTGGTTTGGTAATCTACCTACTATGAAATACTTTAGAATCTTTGGAAGCAAGTGCTACATCAAGAGAGATGAAGCTAGTGGAAAGTTTGATGAAAGAAGTGATGAAGGCATTTTTCTTGGTTACTCTACTAAAAGAAAAGCTTATAGATGTTTTAACTTAAGATTTAAGAAGATCATTGAAAATTCTCATGTTAAGATTGATGAAAATTTTATGATTCAAGAGAGATATCATTATTATGCACCTATGATTGAAGAAGAACCAAGACCTGCCACTAGAGAAATAGTTGTTGAAGAAGTTGTTGGAGATTTGCCAGCAAGCCAGTGCTAACTATATGTTTGTCATTGATGACAACATATGGTAAGTAGTATATGTTAAAGATTTATGTAGTAAGAATTTAGTATAGGTTGCATGGATATGTTATCAGCATGATAGTATGGATGCAGAGGTTGACTGTTAGTACGGACAGTTATATATCAACTTCTGTCAGCAGTGTTCTTGACAGAGTTATAGGCAGTGTTCGGTAGATGATTGTCTATAAAGTTATCATGGAGCCTTGCACATTTGGATATGTGATGGAGACATGCTAGTGATGTTACATTGATGGATGTAGAGTCTGATGATTAGTAGAAATAAAGTTATGCAGTCGCTATTCAACAGTAGCAGTATCCTATGTTTATTCAGAAGAGCCGACAAAGATTATATTGGTTCAAGAGTTCCACCTATCATTTCAGTATGCACACTTAGATTAGTGCTTGGAGAGGAGTTATGATGCAGGAGCATCCTGGGTGTAAGAGCAATCTTGCATCACCCAAAAATATTTCTATTTTTTTGAATTCAATAAGGGCTATCCTGTGCAGAGCTGCTATTTATGGAAAGTTACTATTTTTGGTAATTTTTGTCTGTGCTCAGAATGATCTAATTTCTTTCTTGGAGGTTCATTTTGGTCATATAAGTCTGCCAGTAAAGTTTCATTTCCAGATCAAGTGTATGATGGAAGATATTGAAGATTTTCGGTATTGGCAGTAGGGTACAGAAACTTTAAACTCAGTTTTGAAGGCTTTAGAGGCCCTAGATGAGGTCAAAAATTTGGGTGATGAGCGCTTGCACCAGTCAAGCCTGTAGAGCGCTTCATGGCATTTCCAAAATGGGGTTATAATAGCCGAGCGGGTCAACGGGTGATGACTTATGGTCTTCAGAAGTTGGGCCACCTGAAATGGCGAAAAATAATTTTCTTCAAAATTTCTGTTCGGGTTTCAAAGGTTATCTTGAGCCGACTATGATGTAATAAAATGTAAAATAAAATAATTCTAAGTTTGGTCGACCTTATTGGCTAAAAATTCTGGAACCTTACCGGGCAGTGGAAAATTGCCTATATAAGGAAGGCTATATTATTGTCTTAGGCAGTTCAAAATAGTTCTGGGTAGTAGATCTGGGTAATAGTTCGAGGCTTTGTCCTATAGAATATTGTAAGGGAATGCCCATGTGGCTTTGCATATTGTAATTCTGAAAGTTTGTCATTCCACATTTGTGGAGATAATAAGAAGCCAATTTTTTGTTCTTGCATATTGTTGTTGTTTCTCTATTTCTGTTATGTGTTTGTGGTATTAAGGGGAGCACCCTTCATCAAGTGGTATTAGAGTAGGAGTTCTTGAGTGTGTAAACAGATCACCGACTGTGAGGCAATTTGCACCAGGATCGTGGCTAGGGTTTCAGCGTGCATCACGAAAATGCCTCCACGACGAGAACGTGGCGGAAGAGTTGGTGCTGTGACACCTGAGGTTAGAGAACTGCAGAGACAAGTGCGAGCATTGCAAGAAGAGATTCGCAGAGGAATGAATCTCAATGTCAGAGACAAAAGCGAGGATGAAGTCAAAGAAGAATATCAAGAAGGAGAAGGCAAAATTGTGAACCAGGAGGAAGAAAGACTTTTTCGGGCCATTTTCAAGATTGGGAAAAGACCTAAGATTGAGGTTCCTACATTTTCTGGAAATCTTAACCCAGAGGAATTGATTGACTGGATCAATGAATGTGAGGAATATTTTGAGTACGAAGATGTTGACGATCCTGATAGGGTCAAATTTGTGAAGGCCAGATTGAAAGGTCATGTGAAGATCTGGTGACAAGAAATTCAGTTGGAGCGAAATAGAAGAGGGAAAGATAAAATCACAAGATGGGATCGAATGGTGGATAAATTGAAGCGACAGTTCATTCTTGTTGATTATGAGCTTGACCTACTGAAGAAAATGCAGAGTTTGAAGCAAGCAGGAAGATCTGTTCAGGAGTATACAGAGGAGTTCTATCGACTTCTCATCAGAACAGGCCATGCAGAAGCTGATAAGGATAAAGTTGCTCGATACCTTAATGGGTTAAGGCCAAGCATTCAGGAGGAGCTGAATCTGGTTCGAATGAACAGTATTGAAGAGGCATACCAGTTTTCCCTAAAAGTAGAAGAAAAACTGAACAAGAAGTTTGAGAGTAGACAAAATGGAAGAGGTCGCGGTGGACGATTTGGTGGACGGTCATACGGTGGCCGAAATGAAGATCTGAAAAAGAAGGATGAGGCCAGTAGTAGTCAGAATCAGCAAGGAAATAATTCCAATCGCTTCCAGGATCAGAATAATAGAGATCAGAAAGGAAGAGGAAGGGGACAAGGATCTGGAAGAGGTGGCTTCTGTGGAACATGTTTTCACTATGGAGAAGAAGGTCAGAGGGCATTTGAATGTCCTCAACGCCAAGGAAGAACAGACAGGAGAAATGAAGGCCAGGCCAGAGTTGCACATGTAGATGAAGATGCCAGATCATCAAATTCTGAAGATGCTGAAAGAGGAGAAACGTTGATTAACAGAAGAGTCTTGTTGAGTGGTGAGAATGAACCTGAGCAAAGGAGGAGCCTATTTCGCACTAGGTGCAAGTGTGAAGGTAAATGTTGTGATGTGATTATTGATAGTGGAAGCACTGACAATTTGGTGTCAGAAGAGATGGTGACAAAGTTGAAGCTCAAGAGACAGAAACACCCACATCCATATCGGATTGCCTGGGTACAGGATGACCACAAGGTCATGGTCAATGAACAATGCCTAGTGAAGTTCAAGATTGGCGGATACTAAGATGAGGTATTGTGTGATATCATATCTATGGATGCATGTCATATGTTGTTGGGTAGACCATGGTAGTTTGACAGATGTGTTGTACATGATGGTCGTGCGAATACCTATTCCTTGACAAAGGATGGAGTGTGGCATAAGCTAAAACCATTGAAGGAGACTGAAGAAAAGGTATGTGGTAATGCAAGGATAACTTTTGTTGATGGAAGAAATTTCCTAGATGGTATGAGGCATGAGCATGTATGTTTTGCTTTAATTCTAAAAGCTGGTAAAGAGAAAGTAGAAGATGTTCCTATAGAAGTTGCAGATTTGTTGAATGAGTTTCAGGAGATTGTATCCAATAACGTGCCTGATGGATTACCACCAGTCAGGAAGATTAGTCATCAGATGGACTTGATCCCAGGAGCGAGTTTGCCAAACAAGGTAGCACACAGTATGACACCTGCAGAAAGTGAGGAGTTGAATAGACAAGTACATGAGTTGTTACAGAAAGGATTGATCTGTGAGAGTCTAAGTCCCTGTGCTGTACCAGCGGTATTAGCACCAAAGAAGAATGAAGAATGGAGGATGTGTATAGATTCTAGGGCAATAAACAAGATCACAATCAAGTATAGGTTTCCATTGCCACGAATGGATGATATTATGGACTGTTTGAGTGGAGCTGTGTATTTTTCAAAGATAGATCTAAAAAGTGGATATCATCAGATTCAGATCAGAGAAGGAGATGAATGGAAGACTGCCTTCAAGACAAAGGAAGGACTATATGAGTGGTTAGTCATGCCTTTTGGGCTAACCAATGCACCGAGCACTTTCATGCGGCTCATGAACGAGGTTCTGAAAGAATTTCTGGGTAAGTTTGTCATTATTTACCTAGATGATATTTTGATCTTTAGTAAGACATTGGATGAGCATATGATGCATATTTGTATGGTATTTGAGAAATTGAGAGAAGAGAAATTATTGATTAATTTGAAGAAGTGCAGTTTTGTGAAGAAAGAGTTGGTGTATTTGGGGTTTGTAGTTTCAGGAGAAGGTCTAAAAATGGACCCAGAGAAGGTACAGGCTATTCTTGAATGGCCTACCCCAAGGAATGCTACTGAGGTAAGATCTTTTCATGGTCTAGCTAGCTTTTATAGAAAGTTTATCAGAAACTTTAGCAGTATTTGTGGACCCTTGACTGAAACAATGAGAGGGGATAGAAAAGAGTTTAAGTGGACTAATGGGGCAGAAAAGAGTTTTCAATTGTTAAAACAAAAAGTTACAGAACAACCTATTTTAGCACTTCCAAATTTTAATAAGGTGTTTCAAGTAGATTGTGATGCTAGTGGTACTGCAATAGGAGCTGTTATGAGCCAAGAAGGTAAACCTGTTGCTTATTTCAGTGAGAACTTAAATGATGCCAAGAGGAAATATTCTATTTATGATCAAGAATTTTATGCTATAGTTCAGGCATTAAAGAAGTGGAGACATTATCTACTTCCTAAGGAGTTTTTTTTGTATACTGATCATCAAGCTTTGCAATATTTGAATAGTCAAGGAAAATTGAATCAAAGGCATTTGAAATGGGTTGAGTTTTTGCAGAGTTATACATTTTTTTTGAAACACAGGAGTGGAAAGTCTAATAGGGTTGCAGATGCTCTTAGCAGAAGGCAACTATTGCTGACAGAAATGCAGATTGAAGTGGTTGGGTTCAAGGAACTCAAGAATTTGTATCCAGAGGATCCTGATTTTGGTGAAGCTTGGAAAGCTTGTACAGAACCTGTTACTCTAGACAGGACAAAATGGTTAGATTTCATCATCCAGGATGATATGCTATTCAGAGGGAGTTAGTTGTGCATTCCATGAAGTTCTACGATGGAGAATCTCATCAAGGAGAAGCATAGTGGAGGATCGGTTGGACATTTTGGTCGTGATAAAACCCTTGCTTTGGTTGGTGAGAATTATTATTGGCCACAATTGCAGCAAGATGTGAAGAAGTTTGTACAGAGTTGCAGAGTATGTCAGATGGTGAAAGGAGTGAAGCAGAATACAGGGTTGTATCAGCCATTACCTATACCAGAGAAGCCTTGGGAGGATATTAGTATGGACTTTGTTCTTGGTTTACCGAGGACACAGCAGGGACATGATTCAATTTTTGTAGTAGTTGACCGATTTTCAAAGATGGCACATTTCATTCCCTGCAAGAAGACTAATGATGCTGTTCATATAGCAGAATTGTTTTTCAAAGAAGTAGTGAGACTTCATGGTTTGCCAAAGACCATAGTTTCAGATCGGGACACTAAGTTTGTTGGGTATTTCTGGCGTACATTGTGGAAGAAGTTGAAGACAGATTTGAAGTTCAGTTCATCACATCATCCACAGATTGATGGACAGACAGAGGTGGTGAATAGGAGTTTGGGAAATTTGCTGAGATGTTTGGTTGGAGATAAGCCAATAGGATGGGATTTGATTTTACCACAGGCAGAATTTTCATACAATAATTCTGTCAATAGGAGCACTGGTAAATCACCATTCCAGATTGTATATGGAAGTAGTCCAAGAAATGCATCTGAATTGAGAAAGATAGATAAAGGAGAAATAAGTAGTGCTGAAGCTGAAGATTTTGCAGAACACTTGAAGAACATCCATGAGGAGGTGAGGAAGCATATTACCAAGATGAATGCATAGTATAAGGCTAAGGCAGATGAGAAAAGGAGGTATAAGGAATTTCAGGTTGGTGATGAATTCATGGTTCATTTGCGGAAGGAGCAGTTTCCAGTTGGTACATATAACAAGCTGAAAATGAAGAAGTTTGGGCCATGTAAGATACTGAAGAAGCATGATTCAGGAAATGCATATGAGGTAGAATTACCTAGTGAGCTAAATATTTCACCAGTGTTTAACATTTCAGATTTGACAGAGTATCACGAAGGAGGTGTTGAAGATGAGGTTGCAGCAACACAGTGGAGTATTCCAGCAACTAGTTCAGACACTAAGGAGATCGAAGATATATTGGACAATCGTGTTGGCAGAAGCACAAGGAACAGGACATATGAAGAATATCTGGTCAAGTGGAAAGGACAGCCTGTTGAAGATTCATCATGGCTGACAAAGGAGGAGGTTAGCCATCTTGGTTTTCCTCTGCACACGTGAGTCGTGACAGGGTCACTTCTCAAATTACCCTGGGTGTCTGATGCAGGAGCATCCTGGGTGTAAGAGCAATCTTGCATCACCCAAAAATATTTCTATTTTTTTGAATTCAATAAGGGCTATCCTGTGCAGAGCTGCTATTTATGGAAAGTTACTATTTTTGGTAATTTTTGTCTGTGATCAGAATGATCTAATTTCTTTCTTGGAGGTTCATTTTGGTCATATAAGTCTGCCAGTAAAGTTTCATTTCTAGATCAAGTGTATGATGGAAGATATTGAAGATTTTTGGTATTGGCAGTAGGGTACAGAAACTTTGAACTCAGTTTTGAAGGCTTTAGAGGCCCCGGATGAGGTCAAAAATTTGGCTGACAAGCGCTTGCGCCGGTCAAGCCTGTAGAGTACTTCGTGGCATTTTTGAAATGGGGTTATAATAGCCAAGCGGGTCAATGGGTGATGACTTATGGTCTTCGGAAGTTGGGCCACCTGAAATGGCGAAAAATAATTTTCTTCAAAATTTATGTTCGGGTTTCAAAGGTTATCTTGAGCCGACTATGATGTAATAAAATGTAAAATAAAATAATTCTAAGTTTGGTTGGCCTTATTGGCTAAAAATTCTGGAACCTTCCTGGGCGGTGGAAAATTGCCTATATAAGGAAGGCTGTATTATTGTCTTAGGCAGTTCAGAATAGTTCTAGGTAGTAGATCTGGGTAATAGTTTGAGGCTTTGTCCTACAGAATATTGTAAGGGAATGCCCATGTGGCTTTGCATATTGTAATTCTGAAAGTTTGTAATTCCACATTTGTGGAGATAATAAGAAGCCAATTTTCTGTTCTTGCATATTGTTGTTGTTTCTCTATTTCTGTTATGTGTTTGTGGTATTAAGGGGAGCACCCTTCATCAAGTTAGTAATGTCTGGTTCATAGCGCATGATGTAATTCAACTTGAGGAGACAGTTTGAGTTAATTTGGTAGAGCTGATAGTGTGTAGAATGTGTCTACATTTGTTAATATTGGACAGGTCTCAGAATGTGTTGCATGCTTAATAAAGAAGACAAAATTATTATTAGAGAATGTTATGGTTTCTCTAATATGATTTTAAGGTGGTTCTAATAGGCTGAATTGATTATATCATTTAGTGGAAAGATATTTATAGGAAGTCATTTGTGATTGCTAAGGCATGGTTCAAAGTTTATTGTGATAAGCATAACAGAGTGTGTGAAGTGTTGAGCCATCAACAGAAGGTCTATGTGACCAAGTAAAGTGTTTGTGCTATACATTGGAACTGATCCAGCTAGCAAGTCAAAGAATAGCTCACCAAGATCTAGATATAGTGTGTATCTATTATTCAGAAGGTTGTAGCCTTCACCCCTTTGAGCAATGTACTCTCAGATAGTGCATCCTCACCCCTAACAGGGTTAATTGTAAAAATATTCTAACAGGGTTCGACCCTTGACTAGGTCATTATACTAAATATATTTTAAAGAAACTCCTAACATGATTAAGGATCTTCTAACAAGGATCATAAAACACTAGTGAAGATTATTAGTGGGTGTCAATACCCAATGGGGTTTTTACCTATTTGGGTTTCCCCATAACCAAAATATTTGTGTTATGTTCAAGTGTTCTTTCATTGTGTTTATACTTTATGTTTAAGTAAACTTAATTAGATAAAGAATTGAAACTTGTAGATAATTGATTCACCCCCCACCCCTCTCAGTCATCTCTTGAGACTATTCCTAACAATTGGTATTAGATCCAAGTGCCTTGGAGAAAAATTTTAACAGCTTGAGGTAGATCAAATGGCATTCTTTAGAAAAGATAGTCCTAAGTTTGATAGAGAGAATTATATTGATTGGAAGAACAAGATGATGACACATTTGTAGTGCATTTCTTTTGAAGTTTTTGAAGTGGCTATCAAGTAAGTTGAGATCCCCTCTCTAGAAAATCTTGCAAAGGATGATGTTACAAGAAAGTAGAAGGATTTGTTCCATCAAAATGCAATAGAAAAAGAAGCCCTTATCAGTGCCCTATCTGATAGTGAGTTTTCAAAGATAAAGAAAATAGACACAGCCTAAAAGATATGGAAGCACCTAGAACACATGTTTGAAGGAGATAAACAAGAAAAGGATGCATGCAAAAAAACTTGGAAGAAAAGATACAATGCATTAGAGATTCTACCTAAAGAGAACAATAGAGCTTACAACCAAAGAATTAATGAAGTAGTTGCAGGAATCAGGAACAATGGTGGAGAGATCTAAGAAGAAGATATTATGTATAAATTGATGACCACTCTCATAGCAGAGTATGAAAAAAAAATCAACATACTTGATGAGACCATGCAGCTTACATCAAATTTCAAAAGAGAGACCTTGATTAGCAAAATTTCAGCTTTTGAGATTTCAAGATTGAAGACATAACCTAAAAGTGAAACAACCTTCAAAGCATCGGTCTATGGTAAGAAATCTGCAAACACCTCTGGTAATTTTGATGATGTTGATGAAGAGAAAAAACTTAATGATTTCATTGCTATGATTGCTAAAAGAGAAAAGAAAGGAAAAGGAAAATATGAAGGTCAATTACCATTCAAATGTTTTTCATGTGATAAGATTGGTCACTTTTCATCTAAGTGTCCTACAAGAGTTAAAAAGTTCAACAATAACTACAAGCCTAAGTATACAAAGGAATGCTACTATGCTGGAGATGGAGTATCAGATGAAGAATCAGGAGAAGAGGAGATTGGATTCATTGCTCCTGAAGATGAAAAGAATTCACAAGAGTTAGCATTAATTTCACAAGAAGACATCAAGATAAATTGGATCATTGACAGAGGTTTCTCACACCACATGACAGGTGACAAAGATAGATTTTTTCATTTAGAAAGATACAAAGCAGGCACAGTCAGATTTGGAGATAACTGTGAGGCCTCACCCCAAGCCTACCATAGCCATTTAGTTATGCATTCAAGATAGACATATTTTATGATTATATTTTGATGCTCTATAGTTTTTACTGGTACTTTATGTTATGGTTTTATCACTTTAGTAGTTTGATGCATAATATATTATTATTTGGATGATGATTACTGAGACATCAATTTGGAACTTACATGTGTGTTTTAATTCTATTTTATGAATGATTATGATGATGAAGTTTAATTGCAATTAAATTATATATGTATGCAATGATTATGTTTCAAGTTTAATTTTGTGATGAATCATATATATTCATGATGAGATTTATGTTACTTATAAATGAATGATTATGCCATGTGAAACTTTGACTTAATTATGATTGATTTCTTGAGAATTATTTGATTATTAACATTATAAATTTACATGTTTTATTTCCTTGGACTACTGATATTGGACTTGAGTGTACAGGGAAATAGGCCATGGTAAATTTGGAGAATCATCACAGAGACTAATGTTAAATCTGTTTGAACCAAGGTTGCCTCTAGTGAGAAGCCAATAACCTCATTGTAATGTATTTATTTTGTAAAAGTATGATGCATGAATGTGTTGATTTATTTATTAATTGTAAATGTGTTATTATGTTTAGGGATTCCCAAGTGGATATGACACATGGCTTGCGATGTGTCTTTTTGTGTATGTGTCACTTGACACATGTGTGTACTTAAGGCCATGACATGTCCACTTGAGATTTGATGTCATCAATCTAAGATGGTACCACCTTTAGGTTTTCCTTGTAAATCCTTGGTTAGGAAGCCTTAGAGTAGGCCAAACCATGTTGAACCCGAATTCAAACTTCAAGTGTAGTTTAGGGAGGTTAAATGAGCCCCTAGGGAGTAATTAGGGTCCTTTTTAGCCACCCCACTTGATGTACCTTAGTTTGGTTGTTTCATTTTTGTCAAACCTAAGCCCATAACTCATTTATGGTCCCTCAAGAGTACCTCTGAAGGGAAATTTCGAAAATGGAGCGATGGCAAGTGAGGACAAGCCCATTCCTCTTTCCCCATTCTTGGTATCCATCTCATTTATGAAGGGAGACAAGGAGGGATGGAAGATCTCCATGAGCCATACTTATTAATGAGGGTTTGGTGAAAAATCTCTTTTAGTAAGAGTTTTGGGGAAGGTATTGGTTTGACACCCACTCTCCAGATTTGGAGACTTAGCTACTTTGGAGAAACTTGGAAAGTGGAAAGCTCTTCATCAACTTTCTTCCATTATCTTGGATCAAGGTTGGTGGCATACTTCACTATGTTGTTTTAGTTTTTCATGTTGAGAGGATGAGCTCTCTTAAATGTTATTTCCTTTTATGAAAATTTAGCTATTATTCCTCTTGTATTGTATGTGTTGTGAGCTTGATGTTTTTGTGATAATGGAGGATATGTTATTCTTTAGATGTTGCAGTTTTATGTTTTCTTGTGTTGTGAAAATGTGGATTCTTTATAGATGTTAAAAGAATCATGAGCTTGTTTTGAGCATGAATTCTTGCATTGTAAATGTGAAGTTTCATTTTTGTCCTTGAAGTTTTCTTTTCTTTTATGTGTTTGTAGTAAATTTGTTGAGGGAGTTCTCAAGGCCATACTCACCCTTGGGAGGGAAGAGTAGCCTTGAGGGTGAAGGGAATTTTTGGGACATTCAAGAGTGTAGAGTCTCTCCTTGGATAGGAGAGGGATGAACATGCATGTATGGGCTCGATGTAGCCATCTTCATTTTATATTTTGTTGATTGGGGGTCATAAGGATTTTGTAGAGATTGTGTTAGTGGAGAGAGATATTTGATGAGGAAGCCAAGTGATAGCTTAGCTCTCATCAAGAGATGTGCTTCCTCCTCTTGGATTTGGTTCCACCTTCACCCTATTTGAGTCATGTTGTGACTCTTTGTGATAAACTTGGGAGGGAGATTTCTTGTAATTTATGTTTTTATGTTGTTGTGTTTGTGGTTATGCATGAGTGTTCTCCTTGTCTTGTGATGGTTCCCATAGCTTAGGGGTGGCTTCTTAGAAGCCTAGGTTGGGAGGTGAGCTTCGCATGGCCCTTCCATAAACTTTATTTGTAGGTTTGTAGAGGCTATGATCTTGTCAAAAAATACTGTTGGAGAGGACTTCTTGCTGAATTTGGATCCATAGCACTGTGTAGATTGGAAAACTTGAAATCTCCAATCCAAACTTGAATATTTGTATTTTTTATTCAGTTCTTTTGAATGTTAAATGAGAGTATTCCATCTCTCTTTGTAATAGATCCTTTGGTTCAAATTTGGTGTTGTTGCAGTTTGAAAGAACCTTGTATTGAACCTTAAATGATTTCATTCAATATCAAATTTTAGGAAGGCTATGAACTTGTTATTGTATCATGAATTCATTGGTATAATGGAAAATGTGTTTCATTTCATTGCAATATAATGGTTTTGTTAGCTTATGATGAAGAATGTAGAGTAATTTCCCTCATTGTTAAATGGCATTTATATTGTAATAGAAATGAGAAAACTTTAGATAAGGATAAGAGGTTTATCAAAACCTTATAAATCTTATATTGAGATCATTGTATGTAAATATTATTCGAATTCAAGTCATGAATAAATCTCTATCTCTCACCCTCTATCTTGCAAGGTTAATTGATAACTAGATATGTTATTTTGGATGAGGAACTAATAGTTTAGTTGCATAAATGAATAAAATTCAGATCTTAAATGCATTACTATAGAAAACTATAAGGTTAAAAATGAAATCAATTTTTTATTAACTATACCTCCTATAGTAAACAAAATCATCAAATTAAATTTAGGTGCATAGGAGAAAATAAAATCCAACACAATCAAGTAAAAGAAAAGAAACTCAACTAATGGCAAATAGAGACCTACAGGTCTCTGAAAAATGTATGGGAAAATAATTCCCATACATTTCCTTGCCACATTCAATATAATAATATATAAACTACCTACTTGTTTTCAAAAACAAATAAAATAATAATAAAATACATTGAACCCCACTTTTTCATTACTCTCCCAAAAAGATGGCACAGGGAATGGGGAGACCTGATTTAGCATTAAATAACTTATGTTTCATTGGCCATTGCACTTTCCATCAAGTGTACTTGGTTGCATATATTATATATTTCTATGTTGACATTCCTATGACAAACTCCTTATTTCCCTAGCCCTTGCGTGAGTTTTCCCTTGGGCAATGTGATTGGTTGGAGTGGGACCCAAATACCCATACTCCCTTGTCCCCTCAACTCCCCACTCCTTGGTAATTGCACTGCCTCCCTTGTTTGAGTGTTCTTTTTTCTTTATTTTTGGACTTGGTCATTGGTATGGGGTGGGACACAAACCCCCATGTCTCCATCTTTTCACCACCTCTTGGAAACTTACGCTAGGCATTAGTTTAGATTGTTTTGGTTTGGAGGATGTGATGTGTGGGCCCCAAACCTTTCCCCTTTTGATATGCAATCCTCCCTTTCCCTAGATTTACGCACCCTTAGCCTATGATGGTACAGTCTAGGGTATGTAGTAGATGGTTTAGGTAGGGTGTTTAGGTTGTTATTAGATTGTTAAATTGTTTTATTTTGTAATACAT